>JAGDQO010000552.1:0-600000 GCA_018342035.1 Solanum appendiculatum | reverse complement strand
TGAAAAGCAAGCAAGCTTGCACGCAATGCAACAGCCTCTTCTGAATTCATCTGCAAGTTAAATAAAAAGGTGACAGTGTAAGTCAATATAAAAATAGCATATATGGAGACAAGAAAAATGTATTAGTCCATTAAACAATCTAACATGAGATTCCACACCAAGAATCTTGTCTGCGACTCATTTGTATTTACATAGATAAAATTACCTAGCATAGTCCCACTACCCAAGAACTGCGCCCCCCCGCCCCCCCAAATCCCCACAGACCTGCCCCTTAACCATAAAAGCTGAGTGTGTAAAACAAATGGTCAATGGGTTACATTAACTTGCAGTAGACTTTGATAACCCATAGTTTGTGGGGCTCGAAAGGGTTAACCCAGGGACTCCAAAAATCCACACCAAAATGAAAAGAAACAGAGGCCCAAAACATGGGACGCCTTTATCTAGGTGGGTGGCAGCTCACATGCCCACAAAAAACAATCATAATATTTACGCAGAGAGAACAATAATGAATGTGTTAAGTATTTTTCAACCTTTTTATGCTTCTCATATTTTGTGGCACTGGAAAGGGTTAAGCCCTGACTATCAAAAAACTACTCCAAAATAAAATGAACGGAGGCTCAAAGGACATCACTTCATTATTTAGGCAGGTAGAAGCCCACATACAAGGAGCAACATGAAACAATCTTGAATATTTGTATTGAGAGAGCAATAATGAACACAAATAGTAGTTTTCCATCTTTTCTGCTTCGGTCTCCTGGCGCATGTAAATGACCTTTTTCTTTGTCCCCTTTTGTATTGGGTACACTATTATTCACCATTCATATTGAAGGAAAAAACGCATATAACATTCATATTAAAAATCAACATATTACCCACAATGGGTATAATTCTATACCTCTCTGAAGCTTAAGGAAATAATTAGTGTTACTTTGGTTCATCGGTCACAGTTTGGCTTTGTGAAAATAACTTTACCCAAATATATTTCTGTTTTCAAGCTTCATTCAAATTCAAAGCAAGTCTACAAAAATTTGTTTGATTTTAGCTCATTTCTTTTTCCTTATAATCGAAAAATAAGTTGTTTCCAATTTTGTAAACTAATGATTAATGGGGTTGCCACTCTACCCTTCTCCAATTAAATATTAGGTGTGGTCCACCAGCAGGACTAGAACTCATGGCGTACGCCCTTCCACACATCTTATGTTGTACTACATTTGCCGCTGGTTGTATCAAATGGCTAGGCTAGCCTGCTGGCATGCCACTGAGTGTATTGCCAACTCGTGTTGCGTCTCATATTTGAGATAAATACAATGTTGAGAATGTTGTCCCGTAAGCTAAGTGAGCACTTACTATAGTCTTGTCTCTCAAATAAAACTGATACCCAATGAACCACCACTGTGTGCAAGGTTGAGTGAAGGAAGCTGATTGTTGCACAGGCAAGTAAAGACTGACCATGTGTCACTTCCCCTTTTGGGGGGAGGGGAGGGGCCCTTGGTTTTTAGCCATGAAGTATATGTTGTGTAGCCAGACATTACAGGGTTGAAGTATGTTGTGAGGGAGAAAATCCATCTCAAGAAATGAGATACGTATGACTAGGATGATCTCATATGTATGTCATCCATATGATGCCCTCAATTGTCTTAAGCATAGCCTTTTTGAAGGTTAGTTCTTTCCTCTGTTTTTCAATTTTAAATAATTTCTTCCTTAGCTGTGATTTTCACTTTTTAGTTTAATTTCATCTAGCTGGTAGAGTCGTATTGCTATTAATTTTTTTTCTTAGTTTTTGGGTTGATTAGACACCTTTAACTTTCTGGGTTGTTGAAGTTGTTTATAGAAATTTCTGGGTTTTAATGGGTCTCTCTTTCTGGGTTCTGGGTTGTGATTTGTTTGGCTTTATTCAATCAAAGTTTGGATTTTGATCCTTGGATCATCTCTATTATTGTTAAGATAGTCCTCTTCAGCCGAAATTTTGAAACTTTAGTTGGGTTTTTGAAACTTTGTTAAACTTGGAGTACTTGTATGTGCAGTTTTAGTTAAGCTGGTTCATTTCCATCAATCAAAGTTAGGTTCTTCGATCTTTGAATTATCTATATTGTAGGTAGAGTTGAGGGGTGATTGAAATTGAATCTCTAGGATAGGTAGTTGAGCTTTTTGATATGTTCATCTTGATTTGTTCCAATCTGTTCTAGTCAGAGTTACCCAGTAACAGATGGTAGGTGGGAGGAATCATGTGTAATTAATCGCGGTCTGTGCAAGAGGATCGGACACCAGAGTTATCATATTGATTAATAGTTATGTAGTTGAGCTTTTTAGATGTTAATCATCTCATGTTTCTAAGTAGTTATATAGTTGGATTTCTTGATATTGTTGAGTTCTCTCATTGTGTAGTTGAATTTTTTATGTTGATCATATCATACTACTTAGTATGTATGTGGTTGCATATTTCATATGCTTTTTTTTATGACAAGGGAAACCTACCGCCGCTACCCTTTGGGTGCGCACAGGGTAAAACCCCCGCTTCTATGCAATAGCTCGCAAACCACAAAGGAGAGGTGACCCGCACTAGGCAAGCCCGGTACGACGAGCTCGACCCAAAAGGCAAACCCCTTGCTTTCGCAGGCAAGGAGTTTCGAACTTGAGACCTCCAACATGGAAGTTCCAAGCCTAAACCACTAGGCCACCCCGAAGGGTTTCATATGTTAATCATCTCATGTTTTGCTAATTATGGATTTTTGCTGTGTTGATTATCTTATTGTGTGTAGTTGGGTTGTCCATATTAAAAAGATTTTCTTTTTGCAGCTCTCTTGTGATCAATTTACTAGGTTTAATTTCAAGCATTGATGTAGTTACTATCCAATAGTAGTGGGAAATGATCAATGACTGGTCTCGGCAATGCATGTAGCAATAAGTTGAAACTTTTCTTCCTAGTCACCAGAGATCAAGATCTTGTCTATCCACAAAGTGGACCTCTTATTTCTTTAAGTGAAGTTTGCTTCTGTAAGTGTAACATCAATGATATCACATATTACCAAAAAATCCAATAAAGTTATTTGCTACAACCTTAACCTCCCAAGAATTGTTGCGGGACTACCTTCTTTCATAAACCTTATAACACTTAAGTGATAAGTCTCTTACTATCTCTCCATATTTGACACACATCCACGAGCTCATACCAAAGTGATTGTATGTTGGGCCAGTCCATATCAGTTGCCAGACAAAGTCCTATCTCCGTATATTTAAAGTGAAATGTTAGACCTTGTGCCAACTTGATTTCTTTTATTGAAGATAATAACCTCTTATTCTATTAAATCATTACTCCCCAGCTGTTTCTTGGGTATACAAGAAAGACAACCCAACTTAATGGTTACCCGACATATTTTGACCATTTGCTCCCTACCCCTGAGGCCCTTGCACATCTTGATCACCCTTTTCACCAACATTCTTTTTTTTTAGGGTTGTTGCTCCCCTAGTATTCCACAGCATTACCCCTGAACTATAGGAAAAGGTCTAAAAATGCCCTTCTACTCATCTTTTTATCTAAAAATACCCTTCCATTCACTTTTTGGTTCCATTCACTTTTTGGCTCACTTATACCCTTGAAACTAACAACCCTTTCTTTATTTTGTTTTTTAAAAATATTTATTATGAGTCATTTTCTTATTGGATGAAATAAAAAACCCACCTCTACTAGATTTTTCCCATAATTTATCCAAGTCAAAACAATATACCTCTTCAAGACCCCCAAAAAAAAAAAATCTAGTAGTTTTTTGTATTTGTTGTAGCTTCCTTTTTTTTTAAAGTTTGTTTTGGAGTCATGAAGAAGGATATTGTTTTGACTTGGATAGATTATGGGGAAAAATCTTTAAAAAACTAGTAGTTTTTTTGTATTTCTTGTAGTTTTTTTTTTAGTTTTTTTGGGGGTCATGAAGCAGATATATTGTTTTGGCTTGAATAAATTATGGAAACTTTTAAAAAAATTTAAAAAACGTTTTGTTCTTTAACTTTAAAGTCCTACAATTATGTCCCGTTTCCTTCTAAAGATCATATAATTGCTAGAAGAAGCTCTATGGAATTTTCCCTAAAGCTTTAAACTTTCCCCTTTTTTGGTTCCTGTGAAGCTACAATACTATTTGTTCTTTTCTTGAGCTATCAAAGTTGACTTTTTTTTTTAAATTTGATTTGGGTTGTTAGTGAAGTTCCATATGTAGAGCAATTTTCCTATTTGGTGGTTTAAGAAGTCATTTTTGTGAATTAAACCCCTTTTTTTTTTAATTTTACATAGAACTTGTTAATTAAAGGTCTCAATTTTTATTTTTCTGATTTCAAATAATGTCTTCTGTAATTGTTGGATTTTCCGGCTTAGTCAAAGGATAAACTTGACTTTGCCAATAGAAAGAGGAAAAGTTAACTGCGCGTATATATTAGGAAATAGGTTTATTGGATTAGTTGGGTCGGGTAGAAGAAATATACTGGGAGAAAATTTTAATTGGGATAAAAATATAACCACTTAGGTGCCACATAGCGCCACGTAAGATAATAAGGTGGGGGACATGAGAGTTAACAACTCAAGGGTAAATATGTGCCCAAAGTTAGATGGTAAGGACAAAATCAAATATATCAAAAAAGTATGACGAAGGGTAAATATAATCTTTATATGAGAGTACAGGGGCAAGTATGACCTTTTTCCATATCCTTAATCACCTAGTGTAAACTAAAGGCACACCCTAGAGTGGATATATTAGAAATTATGATTGTCAATGGGATTGTGGACATGAATTTACTAAGTAAAAGTCCCGATTACGTTGTGTGAGGGAATCAACCAAAACTTAAAAATATGGAGAAGCACTCTAGAAAGTAACAATTTTTTTTTCATTTTTGGGGCATGTATAATAGAAATCACTTTTACTTACAAAAATTTGATTTGTCATGTTGTGGTATTATTTCAAAGTAGAAATAGAGCAATAGAACAATAACATGCTAATTCTCAAACTGTATTAGCCTCAGCAGATGAAAATAAAGAAAGAAGGAACTATTTTACTAGCTTTGCCTTACATATAGGAGGCAAAAGTTGTTGAAAACAACAAATATACGTCAAAAGAGAGTGTCACTGACCTCTGTTACCAACTTCAGGTATCTTCCGGAAATATCTTGTTCCCTCCACCTCACTAGATCAATAACATTTAATCCAGACATCCAAGCACAAGATGTTTCATCCAATCTCTTGTCAGCAAAAAGTTTCTGCAGTTGAATCAGTCTAACTGAGCAGCACTGAACTGCACCATTCACTTTCCCGTCCATATTGATGCCCCATAAGACTGACAAGTCTCTTTGCACAATAATGTCATCATCCAAGACAACGACTTTCTTCAAACTAGGGAATATCTCAGGAAGAAGATAATGGGAATGCGAAAAAACAGATAGGTATTCTGTTGTTGGAGGTCCATCAACCTTGTGGAAGGAGACACGATATTCTTCAGGCAGGGAAAGAAGAATTGATGTTGATGCCTTATTGTTTACTAGATTATGATCTTCAATATTCAACACCTCAACTGCGGCCTCCATATACTTATTCCTTGAGAACCATAACTTCATGGCAAAGTAATTCTGTCTATCTGTTACCACATGAAATACTTGATTCTCACTTTCCTGCATATAGAAGAAAACAGTCAGAAAAACTGATAAAGGGTTAACAACAGAAAAAAATTGCAATTGAAGAGAGAATATACAAACCATACTTTTGCATGTGTTACAGTGGAGTTAATTACGGCAGATGATGCTAGCACATTGCTGGAGAACATAACGAAGTGGTGAAGATCTGGATTCAAATGTCTCTCTGCCAATGACTGATCAATATCAGGTGGAGGGTATCTAAAATACTCTACAGTTAATCGCATTGACAGGCAATGATGACTCTTGGGCATGGTTTGAACTGCTAGTTGGTAGAGGAAGGCACTCTGTCTCATATGGAAAGTAGCCTCATCTTCAGTAAGATCAACTAGTTGTCTGAATTTCTTGTCTACATTACTGCAATCTACACGGCATGCCTTTGCTTGAGCAATTACAGCATCCATCTTAGGTAGCTTCTGATCAATCCTGGTGAACAAGCAAAATCATGAATTTTTCTGTAAAAGGTTTACGGAATACAATGAAAAGATGCATTTACAGATTTCTTCTAGCTACGGGCAAAGGAATAAGTGAAAGACAAGAAACAAGTAGTTGAGATACTTAGATGCCTGATTAAAGATAACAAACAAATGCAACAAAAGTAATTAGACTAGAAGGCAGATTAGAAGTGAAGCTCAACTACTGGAGTTAGAGCTAGGCCAGGCTAAAAGTAATTTGATTCAAAGAGGTGAATGTTTGGGATCTTTGTATGTTACCTCTATACTTCTATTGGCATTACTAAAGGAAGAGAATAACAGAGAGGGAGAGAGATGGGAGAAGAAGGAAAGGAGACAATCAAGCCTGAGAAGTGGATACTGAGGAATGTTGAACTCTGCATCTAGCATCAAACAGTTTGCTCCTGATCTATTTGAGTTGAGCTGAGGTTAAGTCTAAATTGCATGAAGGCATAACATCTAGACAGCAATAACCAACAACAGAGGTCAAAGACTCTTTCCAAAACATATAAAGCAAGCTACACTCATTTCTCAATCTTAATCACAAAAAGATAAGATTCAACATTTTGACACTACATGATCATTTAAAAATAAGACTCAGTCCAAACATTTGTTTTGTTGCATAGTTGCAAGGAAACTATTGCACATACAGAGGAGGAAGATCTTTGTCCACCGTAGTTACACTAAGCACCCGCTCAAAGTCTTGAATGTTTTGCTTCATTTCATGCGACAGCTTGTCAAGAGCCGGAAGCTTCGCGATGCTAGGATAATATGCCCGAGCCACATACAATAAGTCTTTCATCTTTCTAACAGTGAAATCATTCACTTTCTCCTTATGATTGTGACGCCATAAACAGTAACTCCCAAATTTTAGCTCACATAATTTCTCACCCTCATCAATGTCTCTGATATTCTCAGTGGCACCAGGCGTAGATCCAACATCTGTGCTCTGCTTTTTTTTTCCCAAGTCACCAACACCTGTGCTCTGCTTTGGTTTTGCCAAGTCACCAACACCTGTGCTCGGCTTTGTTTTTGCCAAGTCACCAACACCTGTGCTCTGCTTTGTAGTTGCCAAGTCACCAACACCTGTACTCTGTCTTTTTTTTGTCAAGTCACCAACACCTGTGCTCTGTTATACATATCAAAGGTTAATCTTATTATTGTATCAGATGGAGACAATAAGAATTAACCAACATGTAAAGATTCATTTTTGTGATGAGAAGATGTAAATACATAAGGTTGCATATCTACATACATTCACTCCTAAGCGCTCTTTGGGCAATCCATCCAACAAAGGAAATCCTGGAAAAACAATATTGCAAAGAGGAATAGCTTAAAAATCTAAATAGATCTAAAGATTACATTAGCTCCATCCACTAAAAAAGAAAGAGATGGGATCATATAAAAAGAAAAGGCTAAACACCCAAGGGTGTGTTTGGTATGAAAGAAAATGTTCTCCATGGAAGATAAATGAATTTCTTACTTATTTTTGGTGTTTGTCAAGTAAGAAGAAAGTATTGTCCCAAACACATTTTATATAATCAGCAAGCACTATGGGGGTGGTAGTGAAAGGTAGGAATGTGGGGGTGGTAGTGAAAGGTAGGAATGTGGGGATGGTGGGAATGAGAGCTATGGGGGTGGAGGTGGGGTGTGTTGGAGGGTGGAGAGGAGACATTTTAACGTGGAATGCCACTAATAAAATTTGTTAACTCTATTTCCACTAGGGAAGTCATTTTCCTCATTTTAAGGAACTTGTTTTCCTAAATAAAATGTTTTCCAAAATTTTTACCAACCAAACATGGGAAAATTGGAAAGTATTTTCGGTCATACCAAACACACCGTTATTGCTACGTGAATGTGCATATACATAGAAAATTTGTCTATATCTAATGAAAAAAATTGTTTGTGTATGTAGCATGCATAGACAATACATAGTTACACATTACAAAGCGAGAGACATGTTCCTCTTCAGAGAATTCAGTTGAAATATCCTACCAGCAGTCTTGTTCTCCGCTTTCCCAACAACAATATTTTCCCCAAAATCCTGAGAAAAATCAGTCAAATAACTTATATGTGAAGTATAGCAGTGTTTTGGAGAGTGAGAAGCGGAAAAAAGCGATGAGGGCTTGCTTCACCGAAGCGTGAAGCAAAGCGCATGCTTTTTTCTACTAAAGTGTTATTTAGTACAAAAATAAAAAATATTAAATACGCATATATAAATAACCAAGAACTCAATAGAAATAACATATTAAGCAAATCTTTCAATTCTTAAATTAAAAAGTAAATAAAAGATAGTCAATAATCCTCTTAATCATAACATAGCAAATGCAAACAGCAAAACCAAATCAGTAAAGAAAAATAGAGCACCACAGGGGAAAGAAAACCCTAGAAGCAGTCGCTGAAAGCCTGAAAGAGAGTCCAGAGAAGAAGAAGAAAAGAGAGGAAGAACTTATCGTTTGAGTCGCAGCAACAGTCGTTGAGATGTTTGAGTCACAGAAGAAGAAGAAGAAGAGGGAAATGTTTGAGTCGCAACAGACAAGTGTGTTATTCATAAGTTAATAAAAAAAACCTAACAGCACTTAAGCGCGCTTTTTGTCGCCTTTGCTTTAAGCGCACTTCTTACTTCGCCTACTGAAGCACGCTTTTTTAGCAGCGCCTCGCTTCAGAGAATAAAAGTGCAGTGCTTGCGCCTCGCCTCGCGCTTTAAGCGCGCTTTTTGTCGCTTTTCACAACACTGAAGTAAAGAGTGAAACTTTGGAGGAAGTATCCTATACTCATTTTAAAAGTAAGATGTGATTTCTTCCAAGATCAAAAACACAAATGATAAAGAAAGCTGAAATTATTGAGAAGCTTGAGACATGTGGACTACCTTAATTGTTCAATGTTCAAACTACCTTTGCGTGTCTCAATAATGTCAGCTTTATTTTTTGAAACTGAAAAAAAAGTTTCAAAAAGAAGCTGAAATTATTGAGACAAGCAACAGTAGTTTGAAAATTGAACAACTAAGGTAGTCCACGTGTCTCAAGCTTCTCAATAAGAGATATTTTCAACATAAAGCTTCGTTCTCTCTTCTTTTTTTAACAAAGCAAAAAGCTTCTCTTCTTTTTCTCCTTCCCCATCTGATAGTATGGTCAAATCAGTATCTTTTATTTTTTTTATAACCATGGTGTCTGGGCTAGCTTGCGCACACCTTGACTAATTCCACGGGATATCAGCCACCTCCCACCAACAAGTACTAGAGTTAGGTACCAGGTAACTTAGTCCACCAAGGCCAAGACACCGAGATAGATGGAAAAATCACTAAGTATTTTTGTCTCTGCTAGATTTTGAAATTGAGATCTCATGGTTCTTAACCCACTTCATTGACCACTAGGCCATACCCTTGGGTGCAGTATTTTGGAACTTTTAAGTGAAGAATTGGTATTATGAAGTACAATAAGAAAGCAAAATGGGTGATCAGAAAGATCAAACATCTACAGCAAACTAATTAGACTAAGAAGACCCAAACGAGCAACTGTTGAATGCCGATTGACAGAAATGATAGTATACAAATGTCTATTCATGTGAAGCTGCATGCTTCTTAATTAGATCAGTACCTATGCATGAGTACACAATTGTGTTATATAGGTAAATCACATGCAAGTTCAACGAGATGATACTAAAACTTCTAATATCTATACACACAAAGCATCAATAAATTTAGAGCACTTGCATGGTTGCTTGAATTGGTTGTAACATTATTTTTTTATGTTTTCCATTATTTGCTACTATTATATTAATAAGCACATTAGCAACTTTTGATTCCTGATTCCTCCACAATTGCTTATATTATGTCTTCTTGTCTTAAATTGCTTATGAAGTAGTTTCAACTCTATAAGGTAAATTACGGCCTTGTATTTCAAAGTTCAAAATATGTAAACAATTATCACAATATTTGAGTCAAAAAAACTTTCAGAGTATATTTTATTCCGATTGAAAATAACATAGAGAAATGTTTACCTTCGAAATCATTCCAGAGAAGTGTTAAAACAGATAGTCGAGTAGTTAAAGACACCTGGAAATAGTGTTCCTATAATATAAACTATTGTTGTAATACACTGGGCACAAAATCTGCACAACAAGCGGACAATGAAACTAAGTAGAACCAAATTAAAGATCCTAGTAGTGTTACTTTTCATATGTTCATAAAATGACAAGAATACTTCATAGCCCGTGACCTAAAATTAGAAGGAATCATGATTGATGTCAATGGTGGAACAAGGGAATGTAAATGTAGGAAGAACTTGCAAGTCTGAAATTCTCAGGTACTACTCGGAAATTTCAACACTTTTTAGGGAGAAAAAACAAACTAAAGGGGAACATAGGGATAGAAGGGGGCCTCTACATTGTTCAAAATCACATCATTATGAAACATTAAATCTGTGCATCTCTCGTCTTTACATGTATGTTCATGATCTATCATCTAAACTGCCAACATCTAAGACCCCAAGATATCAGACACTAATCATATCCGGCAGTAATTAGCAGCATTGCCAAAGGTATGGTTAAAGCGCGCTTAAGCCCAGAAGCAAGACTCAAAACGTGTTGAGCACTTCACTTAGCTTGATGTGCGCTTCAGTGTCATCATCAAGGGCATGCTTTCCCTTGCCAATGAGCCTCTTCTGAAGCGGCAACATTAGGCAATTGATATTACATTTTATCGTACAAAATTTTCAATTTCCTTTTACATGTATTTGCCATTCATGCTTATAATTATTTTATTTTTTTTTGAGAAAAGTAACGGTTAGTCTATATTTATCCACAGGTATACTACCTCAAAAGTGTAGTTCCCTCCAAAAGTGTTGTAATTACATAGGATCCTAATACTACCAAGTTACAACCAATCTATAGTTGTGTTGATTACTTCTGAGCTATCTAAAACAACTTGTTTACACCAAAAATAATATAGAGCTAAACAATTAAGCTTAAATCTTTGTATGTTGCTCTGCTTTCCTTCAAAACATCTTTGGTTCCTCTCTAACCATACTGTCCACCGTATGCATGATGGGACAATCTTCCATCTCTACTACCTCAAAAGTGTAGTTCCCTCCAAAAGTGTTGTAATTACATAGGATCCTAATACTACCAAGTTACAACCAATCTATAGTTGTGTTGATTACTTCTGAGCTATCTAAAACAACTTGTTTACACCAAAAATAATACAGAGCTAAACAATTAAGCTTAAATCTTTGTATGTTACTCTGCTTTCCTTCAAAACATCTTTGGTTCCTCTATAACCATACTGTCCACCGTATGCATGATGGGACAATCTTCCATCTCTCCTCCTTTCTTCCTGCATTTCCATCCCTATTCCAGCACTTCAAAACCTCCTTAAAATTATTAGTCTTGGACTAAACATATCTATTTGTATTTTTTTCTCCCTTTGCACCTTTTTTTTTCATTAAAGCCCATGCTTTATTTGCGCTTAAAGCACCAACAAACCTTTTGTGCTTTTTTTTTTGAGAAAGTTAACATTTTATAGACAAAATACACCAATAGTGTATTTCAGTAGTAATTACATCAGGAGTTTAAAGTTAGCAAAACCAAATATATCTATCACCTATACTCCTCCTAAACTATCTAAAAAGTGAGTAATATCCTCCACCTTTTTTGTGCTTTTTGCTTTTGATAAAACTGGTAATTAGAAGATTAAAATAACCTCGGCTCATACAAGGCCCAAGGTGTCAAGTAGTACTTAAAAAGTGATATTGAGAAGCTTTGCTTTTAAAATTAGCTCCAAGTAGAATTAAAAGGTTGGACACTTCCTATATTTGCCCCGCATCAAAGGGAATAAATGGGGCATCTTCAAATCTCTTCATAGAGAAAAAAGAAAAAGGGGATATTTTCAAATCAAACAAGCTTCTACCAATAAAAGGATACTCCAATAAAAGAATCATGACAAAAGACATAAACATATGCAAGATGGAGACTCATAACATGAAAAGTTATTGCACTAACTCTCTCAGGTCATCGGCAGGTTTATCGGTTAGGTGAATGGTGGAAAAAAATCGTGTTCTCCAAATGAGACATATTATTTTCAGTCCTTTCAAAATCTTTTTTCTCCAACCAGGATGTGACATGACATATCTTTCTTTCTCCTGATCCTTCCCCTCAACTTATCCTTTTCTTTTTTTTCCATTCATATTCCAACAAATCTAACCAATTACACCTAAAACTGAAAGACACGAGTGCACGTCACTAGTAGGGAATAATTTCATGTTCCCTATTAAGTACCATGGAGATTTCAACAAAATTGTGAATTCTATTTCAAGCAACACTTAGGTACATCCTCCCAAACATGAACTTTTTACTCAATGCATTCTTCAGATATAAATATATAATTACTAGTCTTTAACTTGTGCTAGAACAACTATAAACTAGACAAACCACACAAGTTTTAATCATCAGTCTTACAATGGAACGACAAATAGAATGTGGTTGCTACTTAATTCAATGTTAGCTCTAGATCTAGTACTACATGCAAACAGCAAACTATATGGAATGGAAAAGGAAAGAAATAGTGGCAGGACCACTTTCTTAAATCATGGAAGTTGCATTTGCATTAGTATGGTAGTTGCAGTTGTCATGCTAAGTAGAACTAATTGACAAAATATGAAGTTTTGTTATTAGTTATCATTGAAGGTCTGAAATTTAAGTTAACTATCAGTGTTATAATATTGAGAAAATTGGAGAAATAAGAATAAAAATGGCATGCATTCATTGAAAGGTTTAATAGCACATCTCAAGTAGTTTAACATACAAGGATTAGCACAAATCAAGCAGCTTGCAGTCCTATATGTAGAGATCCTAAACCTTCTTGATCGTCACCTTATTCAACTGTCGGTAGTCAATCACATACTCATAAAACCATCCTTCTTCTTCACTAAGTTAATGATTACAGCATTTTGTTCTTATGACCATTAAAATTACTTTATCAATTGAGGTAACAACGGATATTGGAAAATCATGAATTGAGATTTGATTATTGCTTCTTATGCGCTTCAATACGTTCAGTATCCTATCTTTCTCATTTTGATCTTCAGTCATACATCACAGAGAGTTTTCCAAGTCTAAATACTTTTTATTTGCAACACCAAATTTTGTTCATAGAAAAAATAGCGGCCAATAAGACTAACAAATATGAGGATGACTTTAATTTGAAAAGGAAAGCAAGGGCACACCATTAACAATGAGAAGGTTGTAATAACACACATCATAAATTATGCTAACCTATTCACAGTTAAAGTCAATTTTAAAGAGAACTTTCCAGAATAACCCGACTAGTAAGCTTTACGTATGTGTATGGGCATTTTCAAGGTAAAACATCCATTATAGCAATTCATCCAGTCAGTAACAGTTCATTCAAATTGCAAAACTAAAACTCTTAACAAACATAATCAGAAAAAAAATTGAAAAAAAAAACCTTGGGAAAAGTTGGTTCCAATCTTTGCATTAGGTCATCCACATGTGTTGACTCATCATCCTGCAACGAGATACCAGATAACTGTTAGATACGTCATGATCACCTTTTTCTCTTTGTGTACACACAAAATGCAACAATGAACAAAAATATGTTGCCTAGTAGAGACCTAGCATCAGGAATTAAGATAGTCCACTTTTTCTACTGGCTAAAAATTTCAAAATGACCAATGATAAAGGCAGCTCATGAGGTAGCTTATAGAGAAGAAATTACCTCCGACTGATTCCCAATCTTAGGAGTACTATGTCGACCATAGATTCTTAGTCCCACCTGATTCCATCAGGAGTTCCCCAGTTTAGAAGATCCATAAGTAGTTACTAAATAGCAATATCATTAAAATGCTGCAGGTTACTTACTGAAGCTGAACTTTGTTGTGGTGTTGTATATCCTGCAAAAAGTAAATGCCAGATCAAGTTAGAGCAAATCCTTCTAAAAATACATGGCTAGAACTAAAAAGCTTCAGGAAGATATGTCTTCTTCATCTTTATCTTAAGAAGGGCAAAGTTTTTATCCATAATGGCATTTGTTATCTTTCTTCTTCTTTTCTCTTTATAGATAATGATAATGGTGTTCTGTATTCAGCAGGGGCGAGGGGATCAGGAACCATTCTTCGATCTGGGAAGCCAATTAAAGTTACTATAAATGCTATTGTCTGATAAACTTGATTGTTCTTCCTACTACACAATGGAAAAAAGGATTTAAACTTGAAATTTGCCCAAAGAAGATAGATATTGCCTAATTACACTACAGATTTGCATTAGAAAGAGAGCAGGTACAAAACAACAATCATGGATCCAATTTGCAACGAACAAAAGTTTTTAGCATTCAACAAGCGAAGAATCAGGGTTCATTACTATTACCTGAAGAGTGAAAACCGTTATGGAGGCCAAGCAGAAACACCAGAGGCACGAGCAATGAAAGTAAAACGAGACCTAATACCGCAATTACCAAACCTTTCCATCGCCTCTTCGCCGGAAGTATACCACCCTTCATCTCTTCCCCCCTTTCCTAATTCTCCTCTCGTTTGCCTTCTCCACCTTCGCAATTCGCTTTGATTTGTTCTCCTTTCCTCAACTACCAACAGCGTTTGTCCCAAAGCTACACGATACGACAATGTTTCCGGTAACCTGTTTGTCCGGCGCCGTCGAGGGAAAATCGTCCAGCCGAGGCCCGGTGGGTGGAGCCGAGTAGTAGAGATCGATCTGATTGGAAAACGTAAAAAACAAATAACAGAGCGTAAAGATCTGAGGGTCACTAACTATTTTGGTAGCTTTTTGGATATGCCAATATAGTCCCCCCAACTTTATATGATAGGAAAAGAAATTACTCCTCCAATTTCATAAATTAAAAAAATGAGGAATTAAAATATCTTGGCAATTATAGAAAAAAAATTACGTAGACTTTTAAAATTTGTTACGTGTAAAAATAAATTCTATTTATAAAAGAATATAAAACTGAAAAATATATAAATAACCTTCGAAACTACTGGTATTTCATTATTTGTAGATGTTTTAAGTTCAATATTTGTAAATAATTGTTTAGTTATCACTATTTGTAAATATTTAGTTTTAATATTTTTAATATTTTGAAATATCACTTTAGACATCAAAATTTTGTAGGACTGTATCAGATGAGTTCTATTTCCGTTAGAGTCCTTGTAGGAGAGTACTTTACCTAAATCTTAACTCATGTCTATATAAAAGGTATTATAATATTCCGCTACTATATCAAGGGACGAACAGAATTGTATCTATTTTGATTTATCAATAAAATATTCTTGTCTCTTCATATTTTGCTTGTGGTTGATTTATTTTTCATACATTTAAAATTTGTTGCAAAACAATCACAATATGGTGAAAGCTTTTATTCACAAAATGTTGGGATATATACTATTAACCATATGTTTAGATATAGTTTAGATATAGTATTTATTATAGAATAATTATTTATTCAGTTTTAATAGATCATATATTTGTTTGTGGATACACAGATGATTAAATCATCGGTTCTTATAAGTATAAAGTTTTTTGTTCACAATCTAAGATAGAAATTGGACATGTCATCGCTACGATTGTAGCACAAGATTATATGTAATTTATCTTGATTATGAGAATGGTATAGTTCCAACTTCTTGTGCTAATACATTTTATATGTATTGAACGAGACCGAGTAGAGATAGTTGCTTTAGACTAACTGACAAAATCATATTCTCTAAGCTGTTGAATGTACTTATATTTTTAATCCTGATATAACTATTATGATCTGTATATATTAACTAACGTTTTGATTTATTAAAAGATGAGATTCTGAGATGGGTCAATATGCCTGGTAGATTGGATGATAATAATATATATTGGTGAAATAATAAGTTAGTTGATGGAATCCATGTCTCGATAAAAAGATTGATGATATGACTTTTTTGAGAAGCTTATAAGTTTTCATTGTGTCAAATCTTGCAAGTAGATTTATGAATCCGGCACATGAAATAAGTTAAGCAGTGCTCTAAAGGAAATTAATCATTAAATTAAATTCGTCATTAATTTAATCTATTGATTAGTATCTGTAATCTTAACATGAGGAATTACATAAGTGTATAATGGGGAATTTCGAAATATAAATAGTAGAGTGCAATTACGAATTTTTAATGGAATGATTTGTAATTTACTATGGTAAGAATAATTCAAATTAATTTTTGGAATTATTTCCATCAAACCTCAGTAATTAATTTTGTGGTCCCTACATTGCTCATATTTAACTAGAACTCATAATCCTATTTCTTGAGGAAAAAGGGGAATTAACGTTGGTTTTCTTTCAATAAATAGAGATTCTCTTAACCTAGAAAAGAATTCAAGGTTTCTATTGATACTTGCCCACCCAAGTATTAAGAGAGTTCGGATGTGAACTTGGGATCACTGTAGAAAATCGTGGATTCGCTTGAAGGTTTGTCTAGCTTGTGGATTCGCTTGAAGGTATCTGCTCACGCTTCAAAAGGTATTTATCGAATTAAATTTTCAGTAAGTTTATGTGTTCTAGCATAAGTGTATTAGTTATTGGTTATCTATTATTCATGTAAGCAGTATAATTCTTGGTATGCTTCCGCTGTGCATATAGTTTTCCATCAATTGGCATCAAGAGCCAGGGGCGGACCTACATTGGTGCAAGTGGGTTCAACTGAACCCACTTCGTCGAAATTTTTTGTATTATACGTATATAAATTATTTACGAAATTGTATATCTAAATAAAATGAACCCACTTTACACAAAGTAAAGGTGTGGTTCACTGGTGTATGGGGTTCAAATCCGCCCTAAGTACCCGAGTTCGACTCTCAGTGAAGACATAAATTTTGTTCTTTTTTGTATTTTCAAGTCTCAAGTGGTGGGTCCAAGTATTTTTCCTTTTTAAAATTAACTAATAAATATAGACCATTATAGTTCTAGAGTCCTATTTTATGGAAAATAACAATAGTAATATTCTAAATTTATTAGTTCAATTTTCTTTTTATGTTTGTATTTGAAATTGATTTAAATTTTTAATATTTTATGTAGGCTATAAATTTATAGTTGATAAATTTATTAATTCAATTCCCTTTTGAGTTTAAATTTTTAGTAATAAACAAAATTGTGTATTTGTTTCCCCTTTTACTTGGTATATACGAAAGTTAGGTTAGTGAATTTTTATTTATTTATTTATTCTTTTACTAAATTTAAGTTATTTATTTATTTATGGTTTTTTAAAATTGCTCTAGTTTAATTTTACACATAATAGTAATAAGTAGCATGTTAAATAAAAAATATGTGGAAATTTTTTTTGTAAGTAGATAAAAATTTAATAGAATATATTTTTGTTAGGAGTATCACCTAAAAAAAACTTTTTAAGGATATAATAAAAAATTTTAAAAATCGATAATTGTTATTATCGACTTTCGTCATGGTTTTTTGTAACTTGAACCCACTTGAACAAAATCCTAGGTCCGCCATTGTCAAGAGCCATGCCTGCATCTTTATAAACAACCTAATATATACGTATGTGCAATTGTATATATGTATCGTGATTGGTAAAAAAATATTTTAGAACGAAACTGATGAAACTTGAAATGGTTTGTCTTGTTGGCTAAATTGTATGTGGTATTAATTTTATGAGATGGTCGAAGAGGGCAGATGTGTTGGCTGAAATTTTCTCTTTCACGAGATAATGGACCGCAGCAAGAACACTTGTCCTAATAATTATTGGATTTTTTTACTATAAAAAGGAGTTCCTTATTTTTGTATATATGGAACTCAATTGAATATTTTTTTTCAATAGAAAGAAAATAAAGTGTTGGGTGTAATTCTTTGTTCACAAGAAATAACGTGGCAGTGAGAATTTCTTTTAACTTTTAATTGAAATCAAGAGTAGTGGTCATTGATTCTAAGAATCAGGTTGAATTTCTATTAATTGTTGCATGTGTTGGCGGCTCTGCAGTTAACAATTCATTGATTATTTTTTTTTGGAAAAGAAACCCATGTTCTTATTGGTTTTACTTTTGTCACATTTTTTTTTAAAAAAAATAATAATAAAAGGAGATGAAATTATATGCATGGAGTAAGTGGCGGTAATAGCCAATGTACACCATTGCATTAGAAAAAAATTTGTTATTTTTTTTCTCCATTTTCCTTTTTCCTTTTTCTTTCTTTGTTAAATAATTATGTGAGTTTTAATTTATTCTTTATATATAGTTCGCATGATTTAAGAACTATTGGTTGATAAATAATTATTTTAAAGTAATTTATTTATCTGAGACCATAGAAATATCTTAATATACATGTGATATTATATTATAATATATGAATTGTGAATTATGATTAATAAATAAGATACACTAAAAGTGATCTATTTATTTGAGTCATTAGAATATCTTCAATGTGTCATGTACAAATTGTTCTGTATAAATGTATACTTGTGAGAGTTACAGGAAAAAGATCCGCTCTCGGCCATTCCACACGCTGCCTATAGCCTATAGCAGAGACATGGTTATCTGAAGTGGATTCTCTCTTTTGTAGTAGATGTCGAACCCGTTGTGCCCCATTGACTAAGAAGGGGGCGGACACAGCAGCTACATAGAACCCTTCCTTTCAATTTTTGCCAGCGCTTTCTCGGGCCGAGCCAGAATTTTTTATCAGAAAGATAGGCAAAGCCCGAAGGCTGCTATCCCAATAAGAAGGGCAGAACGAGGAGAGGAGCTGAAAGCCACTTGACTGTGGTTTATTTACTCAAAAGGAAATTTACCTTTAGATACTAGTAACACTTAATTAATTCATGAGAAGAGATATTAAAAGTTTTCACCGGTCTGAAAGGTAGAAACGTAATATCTTGAATTCTCGAATGTATTAATCGAAGGCACAATTTGATATAAGAAGGTGTCGTGTGTCTTAGAAAAAGGAAGGACACAACGTATGCCTTGTACTCATGAGATAATTATTAAAAGAGAATGAAAATTTGAATCATGTTATTTTAATCTGTCACTATGCCTAAAATAGTTATTTTTCAAATTTGGTCATAGTTTAGGTGGTCATGAATTTTTATGATTTCTGATTGGCTTGAAATAATTTGATGATTCCATCGAAAATCATTTAGATGGATTTTTAGATAGTTTGTCGGATTAAAATTTGATTTGAATATGATAAGGTTATTCTTTATGTCAGTTATGTTTATGTTAAACTTAGAATATGGTTACACATGGTGATTTAACATGAATTGATATGTGATAAGAATGTATGTCATATTGTTTTAATTCCTCAAGATGCTTAAATCACTTGAACTGAATTTGGTCATAACTTCGAATTTTTTTTTTTTTTATAAACTTCAATTGACCTGAAATTTGGTAGTTCATTGGTAACGGCCTAGTAAGAAATACTCATTGGTACGTGGTCATATTTTTTTTTGGTCGTTAAGATGGTTTAAGTTGTTCTTTGGAATTTAAATGTGATCTATTTTGAAAATAATCTTTTATATCAGGTTTATTTATGTTAAATGTGGTACATGATTACACGTGATGAGTTAACATGAATTGATATATGATAAGGATATAGATCTAATTATTTTTTCTTAAGTCGTTTGAAACTATCAAATTTGGTAATTTGAGGTCGTTCAGATGATGTTTTTGGGTATTTTTTGTATTCTCAAAATTAATTTTAATGAAAATTACTCGACTATGACATAGTGGTGGTAGAGATTGTTCTCTATGGTCTTCATGACTAAATTTTAGTAAAGTATTAAGTTCATGTGTTGGCTTTAGACCTTCCTCCATATCGAATGAAATTAATATACGCCATTAAAATTTAATCTCTAGTTTTGATGATCTGTATTGACTCTCTCTATCTGAGTAATATTTGATTGGATCAATGGATCTAGGGATAATGATATTCACTTGGCATAAATTAACATATACTCTCCATCTGAGTTAGCTTTTGTTCTAAATTTATTAGAGTGAATATCTGACACCACATATGTATATTGTATGAATAGCTATTTTTCATCAAAATTTATCGTTCAAGATGCATGGATATCTATGAGGTGTGTTTTGAATTTTAATATTCAATGTATACATAAACATGCTGATTTTTGGAAAATAGTACTCAGATAATGTAAATAGTTTTTAAAATTTTGTTCTTTGTTCTTTGTTCTTGATTCGTATATCTATTTGATAATATGTGATAAGAAATACTGAATGGAAAATTTTAAATTCTATTATGGCCAAACAACGTTTTCAACCAAATTGATCATAGTTTTGGAATTCAAAAAAAAAGTAAAGAATTTGGTAGAATCATATGAACGACCTAGTAAGAAATATTATTTTTTTCCGGATCGTTATATGAGTTTTTTGGTCATATTTGGTTATAGTATTCCCTCCCTTGATTGCCAAGATTAAATAGTAGTGAAGTATTAGTTTCATGTGCTGGCTTAGACCTTCCTACCTATCGAATGAAATTAATACAAGTTACTATGTATTTAATAGCTAGTTTTAATAAATCTATATTAACTCTCCTAAACTGAATAATATATGATTGGATCAATGTAACTAGAGGATTTCCACTTGATTTAAACTAACAATAGACTCTCCATCTGAGTTAGGTCTGTATAAGTTTATGGAGTGAATAATCGGTCATTGTACTTGTGTATTGCATGAGTAATTCTCCAATCCCATCGATTGGCTATTAGAGATGCATGGATATATATGTATAAAATGAGCCCTAAATTTTATTATTTGGGATTATTCGACATATTATGATCTATTTAATATATTATATCTCAAATTCTCAATAGACTTTGCAGACCCACTTAGTACTACTCAAGAATTTATTTCGATAGAGATAAGATATTAATTAAAAGAATGCATTGTACATGTACCTTATGTTAGAAGGAATTATTTTCAGTTTCTAACTAGATAAAGAGATGGATGCTTAATATATTTTTCAAGTAACTCTTCTATTATTGAGTTTGATAAATATTAATCTCTTACTGTACGTTGATGCATGAAATTTTTTTAGTATAATCTCTCATGAATTGAATTATATTAATCTGTCTCATAAGAGAAAATATCTTTTAAATTGAATGAAACTTATCTGTACACTAGTATCCAAGTCATTTATTCTGGATAGAACTTCGAGGTTGGTTAAATGATTGACATAACGGTTCATTGAAAGTGAAGTCACTACCAACATATAAGTCTTGTTTAGAAAGAGAAATGACTAAGAGACCTTTCATCTCAAAAAGGAAATAGAGGTAGTGATAAGTTAGAATTAATCTATTCTAATTTGTGTGGTAAATGAACATTCAGGCAAAAGATGAATTTGAGTATTTTGAAATTTTTAGAAGGTTACTCATGATATAAACATATATTTTGATGTTTTATAAGTTTGAAATCTTGATAAACTCAAAATATTTAAGATAGAAATTAAAATAACATCATGAAAAATATATAAAGCCACTGCAATCTGATTGTAGTGACGCATATCTCTCTGCAGAGCTCATGAGTCACTTATTTGATAGAATAATTGCATTTCAATTGTCTACACCGTGCACTCTATAATAGATTGGTGTAAAAGAGAAAAGAAATGGACTCTTATGAAGATGATAAGATTAATGAATGGCTTATTCGTAGTTATTTTGTTTCTTTTGGGATATATATGCTCTAAGAACTACATATCACATTCTGAATTTAATTCCTTCCAAGTCAGTACCTTGGACAACTATAGAACTAGTTGAATTTGACGTAAGTCTAATATGTGACATGTTCAAATATATGATTGTCCAGCACATGTGCTGAGAGGGAGAATAAACAAATTGAAATTAAGAATGAGATGTGTGTATGTGTTAATTGGATATCCAAAAGAATGAAAGACGGTTTATTTTACTGTCCTAAAGAAAATAAGGCAATTGTTGACACAACTGTCAGATTTCTAGAAAAGGATTATTTAGTAAACCATGTTCCTAAAAGTAAACTAGTTTTACAGGAACTGAACAAAGAAATAACAAATGAGTCAATTGTAAATTCAGACGCTTAAGAACATCTGATTGATATGTCTGAATTGACGTTCCATTGCATTTAAGTAATGGGAGAAACGTTACTAGACCTAAGAAAATCTACTACCTCAAGTAGTGGGAGTGATGTTGAGCAAATTAAAGAACACTACACAAAAAATTATTAATATTTCAATACCGAAAGGTTTTGAAGAAAATATTAAGACTCAAGAACTTGTAAGTGTGATTATAGTAGAAGTACTTAGTCGTAGCGGGAGAATCATAATGAAGATTGGTTTGTTTGTATGCTTGAGAGGACTTTAATCATAAAACTCCTGAAAAGAAGTACACTCTCGGAGGGTTTCATGATAATATCCCTTAAGATCTAGTACAAAATCGATTTGTTACGATGAAGCACTACTAGACGACATTGCATGAGAAAACAACTTGGTAAAAATTCTTTCAATAAGAATTAAAGGAGTGCTTGTGAAAGTGGTAAATGCATTGTTAAGAGTTTAAGTGGGAGATTGTTAGGGTACATACTATTAATCATGTGTTTAGAAATAGTGTTCTAATAATTTTCAAGATTAAATATCTAAGTGGGAGATTGTTAGGGTATATACTATTAACCATGCATTTACATATAGTACATTATAACAATTGTGATGGTTAAAAATCTAAGTGGGAGATTGTTGGGATATATACTATTAACCATATGTTTAGATATAGTATTTATTATAGAATAATTATTTATTCAGTTTTAATAGATCACATATTCGTTTTATCGTGTCTGTTTACTTATATAGTAGATGATTTAGTTTATAGAGTTTTAGCTTATACACAGAGGATTAAATTATCGGTTCTTATAAGTACAAAGTTTTTTGTTAACAATCTGAGATAGAAATTGGACATGTCATCGGTACGATTGTAGCACAAGATTTTATGTAATTTATCTTGATTATGTGAACGGTATAGTTCCAACTTCTTGTGCTAGTGCATTTTGTATGTATTGAACGGGGCCGAGTAGAGATAGTTGCTTTAGACTGAATGACAAAAGCATATTCTCTAAACTGTTGAATGTACTTATATTCTTAATCCTGATATAACTATTATGATCTGTATATATTAATTATCGTTTTGATTTATTAAAAGATGAGATTCTGAGATGGGTCAATATGCCTGGTAGATTGGATGATAATAATATATATTGGTGAAATAATAAGTTAGTTGATGAAATCCATGTCTCGATAAAGAGATTGATGAAATGTCTTTTTTGAGAAACTTATAAGTTTTCATCGTGTCAAATCTTGCAAGTGGATTTATGAATCCAGCACATGAAATAAGTTAAGCAGTGCTCTAAAGGAAATTAATCATTAAATTAAATTCGTCAGTAATTTAATTAATTGATTAGTATTTGTAATCTTAACATGAGGAATTACATAAGTGTTTAATGGGAAATTTTGAAATATAAATAGAGGAGTGCAATTACGAATTTTTAGTAGAATGATTTGTAATTTATTATGGTAAGAATAATTCAAATTAATTTTTGAAATTATTTCCAAAATAGGAAGCCTCAGTAATTAATTCTGTGGTCCCTACCGTGCTCATATTTAACTAGAACTCATAATCCTATTTCTAGAGGAAAAGGGAAAATTAACGTTGGTTTTTCTGATTTTTCAAGAAAACTGGGTTTTCTTCTCCTTTTTGGAATAGGAGAAAATCTCTATAAATAGGGATTCTCCTAACCTAGAAAAGAATTGAAGGTTTTTATTGATACTTGCCCACCCAAGTATTAAGAGAGTTCGGATGTGAACTTGGGATCATTGTAAAAGACCGTGGATTATGTTGAAGGTTTGTCTAGCTTGTGGTTTCGCTTGAAGGTATCTGCTCACACTTCTAGAGGTATTTATCGAATTAAATTTTCAGCAAGTTTATGTGTTCTAGCATAAACGTATTGGTTATTGATTATCTATTATTCATGTAAGCAGTATAACTTTTGGTATGCTTCCGCTGTGCATATAGTTTTCCAACACAAAACACAGTATGTCACTACGACAAAATAATACGATAATTGAAGTGCAAGAATGAGTATTACTACTACTACTAGAAAGGAATGATAACCGAGACAACGACATACTACATACTAGTCTTCCACCCTAATCCGTATTTTTCACAACCTCTGATCTAAGTTATGTTCTCAGTAAGCCAAAATTGTGTCATGTCATATTTAATCACCTCTCCCCAATAATTATTGAGTCTACCTCTACTTCTCTTTAAACCATTCATAGCTAATTTTTCACACGTCTACACTCGAACCATCTCAGTCTTGTTTTCCATATCTTGCCCTCCAATCGAGGCCACTCCCACCTAATCCATATCTTTATTTCTAATCTATTTTCCTAGTATGGCCACACATGCAGCCAACATCTTCATCTTCATAAGTTTCATAAACATGAGATTTCTTGACTGACCAGCACTTCACCCCATACAACATAATAGGTTTAATCATTACTATGTAGAACTTATCTTTGAATTTTAATAGTACCTTCCTATCACACAAGGCTCTGCGAGCCTCCCTTTCATCATTCTAACATTAGTACGGTGTGTGACATCGTCGTCAATCTCTCCATTTCCTTAGATAATAGAACTCAAGATACTTTGAAATCTCCGTTTTGGGATTGTTTGTATATGAAGCTTTACTTCCACACTAATCTTATGTGTTATCAAATATTTTGTTTTAATTCTTTTTATCAACTTCATCCAAATATTGTTCAACCGTCTTATTAATGTTTGAAAATGTCAACCAACTGAAATTCATAGGACCTATAATTGTAGTGTTCTTGATTCTGTTTGAATTGGTTTTATTCAAACAATTAATTTAATTATATGAATAGCTAAATGTATAAAATCAAATTTAACTAAATATAAATAACCTTTTGTCCTTTTTGTTTTTGTTTTTGCAGGGTTTTCCTTTTACTTTTTTTTGTCGTTTTTCTTTTCACTTTTCCAGTTTCTTCATGATTTAAATAAAGTATAGTTAATCACATTATGAAATTGTCAAGATGCAATCATTTCTCAAATTATCAAAAGGTTAGTTAGAAGCGCTTCAAAGAATAAAATGGACATACTTATATACAACATATACAACCAAAGTATATAGGCAATGTATATTTCGATCATATTGGTAATAGCTTAGATGATCTAAGTAAATGACACCTAAATATATTTATTTAATTTAATTATGATTACTTAATACAAATTTAATTAAAATAAATCGATTTGATGTAAACATAAAATATGAATAAGTGTTTATCATATTTACGCAATGTATGGAGATGATAAAAAAAAACTGCGTGAAAATGCTCATTCTTAAAAAATATATATATTCAAAAGAAATGAGTGTTGTAATTATAACCTAAAACTCCAAAAGATATATAGGTAATGAGCTTCATTCAATTGGCACATGGGCTATAAAAAAAAAATTAAGAAAGGGACTTCTACCTTCATTGATTTTATAACATTTTCTTTTTAATATTCAAAGATAATGTATTTTGTTAAAATGTTTTTAGAAAAAAAATCTAAAAAGAAAAGAGTATACATATTTTGTAATTTATCTAAGATTTATCTCATTAAAAATCTTATTAGAAAATTCAAATGAGACAATTTTAATTAAGGAAAAAAAGAGTACGCCACATTTTACTTCTTCCAATGAAAGTGATATCCTCAAAAGCAATGCAATGAAGTCTATATATCCCCTTCTCGTCAATGTTTTAGTGAACAAATATGTGAATTATTACTTAAAAGATTTGTTAAAATCTATTCACTATTCATTTAACAAGTTACTCAAACAGACTCTTTAACTCTACTCACAACTCTCCTTTATCTCTCTCAAAAGCAAGATCATTTTAAATTAAAGTCCCAGTTCAAGAAATCCTCAAAATATTCAGTAAATGCTTAATTTATAGAGTTCTTTGCATAAAATAAAATGTGGACAGCCAACTCAATAATTAGGGTTCACACCAGAATCTAAGCATGAACCATAGCAAGATAACTACTCAAGAACATGAATACATTACTCAAGAATTTGCTGAAATTCGGTCACAATGGGTAGAAAACTCGAATATTTCTCAAGAACATGGGATGAAACCCTAGATTTCATAATTCTAAATTTTGAATGTAAATTTGCGTGTGAACGTACTAGGCCAACACTGAGGAAAACCTTACATACCTGATTATGAAGCTATTAGACTAATAACTTTGATGGAGACTTGATTTTCCTTGAGTCCGAGGAAGAACATTAACTTTCTTGAAGGAAACATTTGATCTTGGAATCTTGATGCTTGATCTTGAGAAAAGAAATTCCTTTATGAAGTTTTTAGTGTGGAAGAACTTGGAAATTTTTTGGGTGAAAAGATTCTCGTAGCATCTTGAATTTTTGGCATGAAAGGTTTAGGGTTCTTGATGGAGAAGAGGAACCCTACGTGAGTTTTAAGAGAAATTCTAGATATTGGAAGGTTTAGATTAATGACTTTGAGAGGAAAACTTGTTACTGGAATGATATACGTCGTTAAAACACTCAAAAACGACTTAGAATAGGGTTAAAAAGTTTAGGAAAGGACCAAAATAACCCTAGGACGTGTGCAGGAAATTTCTGAAAAAGATCAATCTACGGTTCGTCAAAAGTTCTACCATTCGTAGGTCAAACCGTAGTTCTATGACTGCCTGACAGGGCTTCACTAAAACGACCATAACGTTTTACTCCGAGCTCAAAAAAGACAAACTTGGTGGCGTTGGAAAGAGGATTCATAGACCTTTAATTTGATATGTCATGGGACATCTAATTCTTTATGAGCTGAGATGTATTGCCATTTGAAGTTGATCTATGAAAAATCCTTTCTCAAAACTTGATCGGTAAGGAAGCTTTCAACTCAACTTTATGCTAGGGGTTTCTTGTGACCTTAATTAGGTGTAAAAATGTTGGGGTATAGGTTTAGAAAGGGTGGAACAAGACTAAAATAATTCCTCTTAAAACTGATAGAAGTTATCTACGGAAGGCCATCTACGATCCGTACAAAAGTCTACGGACCGTAGACCCTATCGTAGAAAACATGTTGAACTTCTGGGTCTCTGAAGTTGGAGTCTACGGATCCTTTCTACAGTCCGTAGACCCTTCTACGAGTCGTACTGAAGGGTCGTAGAAAAAATACTGAGGAATGGTTTCAGGACTTGACCTACGGATCAAGTCTACGAGTTGTACAAAGTTATACGGCCCGTATACATGGTCCGTAGAACTCAATACTCTTTACTGAATTTTGAACTTTGACTCTACGAGTCCATCTACGATCCGTGAATAGGTGTACGAGCCGTAGATGCCTTTCGTGACACCAGTCTGAAGAAAAAATTTTAAGGTCTGATTTTTGTTGGAATTTTCGGGGTGTTACAAAAAGTTTCAACCATTCTGTTGAACTATAAAAATTCACTTATTTTAAATTATGAAAAGAGTCTCAACAATTCACTTAATATGAACAAGAGGGAGTGTATTCAACTAGTAGCTAAAATTATTTTTCTTGACTTTTCTCCGTTAGTTTTGATTTATACCATTGATAGTTTTCTAATTTAAGTTTTCGTATTATTTAGTTAGAGGATATGTAATTTAATTTTAAATTTTGATGCACCCATTCGTGTAAAAAAAAATTTTGTGCACCCACTTCGCTTAAAAAAATCACTCTTTTAAAGTTTGAACACCCTTGATGAAATTATTAGCTCCGCCACTACAGATAAATAACCCGCAATAACATAATCAATAATTTGTGAATTGCTTTACAATAAAATAACTTATATCAATGGTTCTTGTAGGTATCTGAATGTATGCTTAACATTATTCCAATTACTTTTTGCTGAGGGAATAAATCTTTCTAATATACTTAGGGATCGTTTGGTAGCTAGATAAGAAACAAATTATTCATGTATTAATTTTCATATATCTTATACGACATTTGGTAGATAGATAGAAAATAAGTTATTTATGTATAAAATTAATACGATGTTTGGTTGACAATTTGGAAATCTGCATAACTAATACATGTATAAATAATGAAGAAGTCTGTGTATTATATGCAAGATAGAATGTGGAATAACTAATTCATGAATAATTAATTTCTGTATTAGTATTATACACATAAAATAATCCATAAATTCACTCACAATTAATTCCTATATTACTAATATTTACATAATTTTAACCAACTCCCAAACAATCCCATGCAAAAATTCCGTTTAATGGGTATTATTAACAAGTACATTAATGTTCCAATTGCACAAGATATGGAGTCTTATTGCTAAATAGATCTTCATCATTGTTCTTTAGGCTGGAAGGAATTTTTAGTCATGTCAAGCATTCTTATAATCATTAGGGTGCTCAATCAATGTAGTTCATCCATGTAAAATCGTTTTAAAATCTTTCCAAGGTGTATGAATTGACAAATAAATATTTCACTTATCAAATGTTCAATTTATGATCTAAAATGAAATTTTATCTTCTCGAAATCTTTTATTTTTAAAAATTATTATATTGCCTTTGAAAATTCTCTAGAGATTTCATGATAACCAAATCATCCATAGACAAATATTATGAAAAAGCAAGCTTCAAATCTCCTTATAAAAAGTGCGATAAATAGGATAATTTTTATACCCTCTAGCAAATTTTCTTTAAGAAGATTGTATTACATTCATCCTAATAGTTTCAATTTGCATACAGATTTCTATAGTTTTATTGAACAAGCTGTTTGAAAGTCTTTGTATGCTTCAAACATTTTGAACCTTTCAAGAATTTTCATAAATTTTTTGTTGTTTCAATGAGCCATATAAATAGAATGTGACAACATTATCAGATGCATTGAAGAATAAATTTGTGAAAAAGAAGCAACATAAATTAATGACTACTGAAAAAAAGGGAGTTAACAAACCACCTTTGCGATGTATACATACATGACAAGAAAAGATGATCCTGTAAACTACATTGCCAAATGAAAGAGAGAAAAAATATATCACCAGCAAAGAGAAAAGACACATATTCTAACCGCGCATTCCTTTTCTTTAAATCACTCAATATTCGAAATTCACTGACTTGACTGCATAAAGGCCTTCTAATCCATATTAGGACGAGAGAAGTGACGAGAACCTGGTGCAGCATGCAAGGAATTAGGCCTCCATGCAGAAGCAGTAAACAAGCAAAGATCTTTCCATCCAAGCTTAAGAGTTCCATTATCCTCCACCAAAGTATATCCATGAGACGGGAACATTCCGAGTAAAAGAGTAGCTTGTGCAGCAGCATTACCTGCTAGAGATAAGCATCTAAACCCAGACTGTTGAAGCTTCTCTCTCCAGTTGTTGAACTTCGCGTCCCCGCTCCTTGATGGACCTCCTACGGCTAGTACATTACGTATCTCCTTTGACAATAGTTGTTGCTCCACAACATGTCTTTCTTCACTCTCCTCCCCGTAGCACGCGCCAAGGGAGTCAAATAGAGCTGAGTAATAATGTATTGCCTCCACAAACCTCCCCAGGAATGAACCCGCGTGGCTCAGGTCCTGCTCCACAACCGTCACCACCTTCGGAGCCAACCTGAAGTAACACAAATCAATAAGCCACATCAACTTACATAGAATAATTACTCATCCCTTTCTTCATTTTTACTTGTCCACTTAAGAATATCAAAGAGAAATTATTTTCTTAACATTAATTACTTATTCTTCAAATTATTTCACAGAAGTTGATACTCAGTTACTCACTCTCTTCAGGGTTAATTGTCTACTTTGGACGTCCTTTCAGAAACAATGATTGATATGAATATTTTACTATAATATCCCTATCAATTGATGTTTAAAACAATAGACAAGTAAAACTGAACAAATAAACAATTAATATAGATATTATTGATATGCATCAAAACAAGAGACATTGTTTTCTAGACATTGATTACTTATTCGCTAAATTATTTTTCAAAATTTAATACTATATTTCAATTAATATGGATATTATGATAAAATATACCGTTTCTAGCTCTCTATGTTTCTATTCTTTTGGAGCGTGCTCCCCAGAAATTTGACATATTTGAACTTCTTTTTTAAAAGAAGAGAATTCACGGAAAATTAATTAGGCAGGAAGGACTCAGTAATTCATAGAGAAAACAGCTTTTGCTTCAAAAAAAGTGATTGGCCTTTTTCTCCTCCTTTTTCAGGTTTACTGAAAAAGAGAATCACCGCTGGTCAAAGAGAAGCGCCGTGTAAAGGAAAAATAAATACCTATAATATTACTGCTACTGATTGATGCAGCGAATCATTTTTTGAAACTAATTAAATATATATCACAGATTTTTATAATATTGCTATTAGTAATTGTATTATCTACAACACAAATATTCATATGAAGATTCTTTTTCTCTTACGTTAAGCTGCATGTTAGTTCTTTAATTTCAAGAGCAGATAGTTAGTCATGGAAAGTGATAATGGAAGGTATACTTATTTGACTAGACGACATGTAGCTTTCAAGAAAGAAAAACGCATGGAAAATAGCAACAACAGTATTTTTGATTTTGTGATTTCAAATTTTTGAAGCATATTTATAATGTACATAAAAAAAAAAAGATAAAATTTGAATTCAAAAAAATTTCCAAACATAGAAATTGTATTTCTGAATCAGAAGAAAAAAAATAAAATGTCTAGAAAGAGCAGTACCTTTGCAAGAGGCAGAGTGTATTAGAGTCGCTGCCAGTAACATCGTAAAGGGAATGTTGCAACCAATTAACCGCAACAGCTTCTCTCTTGCTCACATTCAATTTCTCAGGGTCTAAGTTTCCAACTTTTTCAGCAACTGGTAAAAACTCAAAAGGAATACCTAATCTCTCGGCAAAATCAGATAGTCGTTTGCCGGTTGCTTCAAGAGCATCCATGGAGGTTCCAAGCCCGGTGAACCGAACGAAAGGAGGTCCACCGGGCCTGCAAGCCAAGATGTGGAAAAGACCGGGCCATTGTAGACCTTGCATTATATCAAGGTCTATGATATGCACCCGGTCTTCTCTTTCAAAAGCTTCTTGTATAGCTTGATTGGCTGTGAAATGTGAGAATTTAATGAAGGGACTGATCCCGTTGAACACCTGAAAAGCGGATGCCATTTTCTGGGTGTAAAGCATGGGGACGCTGGTCATTGGTAGGGCTGCGTATATTCCTAAGCATGAATTCAACAGCCTTGCTGACATGGCCTCTGAGAAATATGCGGCGACGCGCTGTGCAGATGTGCCGAACGGTGTGGAGAGTTCGGATACTTCTAACAGCATTTTATTTGCCTCTTCTAAATTATCAGCTGATACGGCTTCTGCACATTGCAATAGTAAGGTCAGAAGGTGTAATCCTTCTTCATCCCTCTTTTGTTGTCGCTCTTCTTCCTTTTTCTCTCTGTATGTGTTGACCGGGATTATTGGAGCTGGTGTTGAAGTTTTTGTTTTGGCGCTATTGTCAGCAACTGACGTCGGAGATAGAGAACTAGAAGATTGCTGCTGCTTCTGTTGTTGTTCCAAATCTACCACGGTCTGTTGCTGAGAATGAGGAGATTCTTGTTGTTGTTGTTGCTGCACTTGAGGAGAAAGAATGGGAGGTGTAACAAATGAAAGATCTGTTGCAGTAGGATTATTGCCGCCAAGCTGCTGGTGTTGGTGTTGGTGTTGGTGCTGGTTCAGAGAGGGCGGCGCCACCGGAGCGTTGTGGCTGCTTGGCAAAGATATTTCCCAGTTTAAGTACTGATTATTCGAAGAATCAGGAAGGGATAAAATATTGTGCTGCAATAAATTGGCATTGTTTTGGGCTTGTTGTAAACCGGCGGGCTGTGGCTGCAGCGATTCTTTTCTTCTCCAGCACTCCATGGGGTCATTTTGATCAGCGCCGCCATTATTATTACTAGTGAGAGAGCGAAGCCTGTACTCCAGAAGGGAAGCGAGATATGGATTGCAAGGATGTATTATCTCCCTTACATTCTGTATGAGTTGGGGCACAGATACTTGAGCGGAGCTGTTGATTAAATCCTTTATAATACTGTCAATCCATGCCGTTGCCGACGTACTATCCTCCATGGAATCGATTCTTCCAGTGGTAAGAGGTGAAGATACAACAGCAGCAGCAGGTTGCTGGAGTAGTAAACCGCTGTTTTGGCGGTTTCTATCCGGAGGAAAAAGGGGCAAACCGGAAAAAACACAAACAGATGGGGATTGATTGTTGTTGTTGTTCTGGTATTGAGTACCTTGTGGCTGAAGATGCGATGTTATGGCGTCGGTGTAAGTTAGGTTTGGGGTTGAATTAGAAAATCCGGTATCAATCCCAGGCCCTCCTCTTGACGTCACACCGCACAAGTTCGTGGAAGAAGGTAACATTTGCATAGTGGAGTAGTTAGAAACGTGAGTCGTCGTCATCGTCGTCGGATTACTGTTCATACCATGACCAAAATTACTATTGCCACAAACCCTTAAATCACCGAGCTGAGAATGAGACCCGCCTATCGTAGCAGGGCGACGTAGATACCTATGTTCTTCACTGGCACCGGTCTGGATCTCCATGTCAGACGCCGCCCTCTTTCTCACCATTTTTCCGTTGTCACAGTGAAGAAGGATCTCCTTACTTGTAGCCTGCAGCTTCTCAGCACTGCTATCACCGACGATATTTGCACCGGTGCAGTTCTCACTATTCAGAGGTAAAGCCTTCGCCATAATATATCAAATAGATTCTCAAACTCTATTAAATGTTTCATCTCCATCATATACTGTGAGAGAGAGATCGGGTTAATAAAATCAGTTACCAGAATCCAAACATATAGCGGTGAAAGGATTTAGACACAAGCATTGGGATTCTGTGGTTTAATTTTCTCAATCAAAGACCAAAATGCAACACAACACGTCCTTGACCTAGGGCAACTCTACTATACTTGTTTATAAACACTTGACCGGTTGCATTTTGGATTTATATGCAATTTCAGTATTGCCAATGAGAAAGAGGCTAAGAAAGATGGAATTTACTGACGACATAAAGTATTGAAGTTGTTGAAAACTTATTAATCATATCATAAAAAATAAAAAAATTGTAATCCATGAGCTATCTTTTCCTCTTTTTCCCCAACATTGCTTTTCAATTATTACTGCGGCTAACTAGTGCTATGACTCTAGATTTTTATATGTATATTGCAATATTGATATTATGAACATAGTATACTAGTTTTTTTTTTTTATATTTTATAGTTATGGAATGAAGAGAGTTGATTATAAAGGGTTGGGTCCACGAGGGGTTTTCAAGTTTTGTAAGCAGTGGTGCAGTGAAGATAGGTACCTTTCTCTGGCAAGTTAAGGGTAGGTGTTGGCTGAAATGATGGAAACTTTTGTTTTCTTCTTCTTTGCTTTCTTTCACATCTCGATTAGCGAGTCGTCTTCGTTCGTTTGACTTTAGCTACTTATTACTTCTTCACAACTTCTTCCATCAACATACACCTCCGGTCCACATGAATTTTTAACTTTAGGACTCACTTGAGGATGAGATATTTTATCATGCTTTTAGCTAGCGTTTGATAGTAAATAATCTCTTGAAAAATGATTTAGAAAGTAAGTATATAATGTTGAGGGTAAAAATATGGAAAAAATTTTATTATCTTTTCTTGATATATCAAAAGTGACAAGTAAAAATGAAAATCTATTTTAAAAATAAGTGACAAGTAAAAGTGAACGGATGGAGTATTTGCCAAGTTGTATGGTCAAACACCACTTCCCAAGTTTTCCCAAATATATTTGTGATTAAACGGGTCCTAGAGGTATTAGATAGTTTTTAGATTATTTATTCCATAATTTATATTGTAGTGATGGGATAAGTTAGAACCCGTTTGAATTGATTTTTAAAATGTAGCTTTTAAATTAAAAATAAAAAATCAAACTTAAATGACTTTTAGGTCCAAACAAATAAAAAGTAGAGGAGACCTACTTTTAGTTTTGACTTATTTTAAGTCATTTTTTATCAAATATTTTCTAACTTATTTTAAGTCATTTTTGACTTATTTTAAAAGTTATTTTTTATGAGTATTTGTCAAAAACTTTTAGAAGTCAAAAACTGATTTAATATTAGGTTTGACCAACTTTTAAGCCAATCCAAACACCCTCTTAGAGCCCGTTTGGATGAGATTTTAAGTTGGTCAAACTATTTAAATAAGTTTTTGACTTATTAGAGTGTTTGATAATTATAAAAATAACTTAAAATAGGTTAAAAGTTAAAAGTAGGGTGCCCCCTACTTATTTGTTTTAACTTATAAATCATTCTACTTTGACCAAGTATATTACTTTTTTACTCTTAATTTTTTTATAATCTTAACAACTTTAAGGGTATTTCAGACATTTTGATAAAAAAAAAAAGTGACTTTCAACACTTTTTTGCCAAACACATCAATAAACACATAACTACTTATTTTTAAAATGATTTTAAAGTAATTTTTTAAAAGTTACTTATTTTAAGCCAATCCAAACGGGTTCTTTTGAAATAACTTATTTCGCGATAATTTATTCTAATATACTTAATTATGAGATAACTTGTTCCCAACCAAATGACTCCTTAAATTTGATTTAAAATAAGTGGCCATTTCAACATATAAAATGAATATATTTTTTTTATATTGAAGTTGTGTTTGAATATAAATATGAAAAAAATGTGAAATAATACTAAGGGCAGAATAATTTAGCTATGTATTTATGTAATTTATAGGTCATTAAAAATTGGACGCGGACACCCAAAGGTTTTTTTTTCCTATGATAGCTCACAGCTCGAGATAAGATAGCCAAAAAGGTCGTTGGGGATCGGATACTCTCAGCATTGCTTTCTATGGAATTGTCGACAGGACGATAAAACCAGTGTCTTAATTTTTAAACGTAAAAATGGAATAAGGTCAATAATTGCAAAAATAATAAAGAAAATTTGAATTTTATACTATTAAATTAAAAACATATAAAATGTATTAAAATGTAATTTAATTTTGTGGTCTGGAAAAATCAAAATAAAGGAGATACACTCACTGTTGAGTGTTGATGTGGCAAATCAACAAATTAACTTATTACATGTGACAGTTTCAATTTAAAAAGGGAAAACCCTATCTTGATATTCATTTAATGACAAAATAAAAATAGTATTCTCAAAAATAAAACTTAATTTACACCCAATTAGGACAAAAAAATCGTAACTTGTGAAAAAATAAAAACAGATCTTGAAAAAAGAAGCAAAAACTATTTTTAAAATCTATTTAATAAACAAATTAAAATAGCATTCTCAAAAAGACCCCAAAAAAAAAAACTACTCCTAAAATGAAACCTAAAGAATTCGCACCTTCTGCAAAAACAAAAAGTCTGAAAATATTTTGAGGAAAAAAATTACACGAAAAGTAGTTGGTTAGTATGTAGTTATTAAGCGTTGTCAAATATATCATTTCATATTATTCCTTCCGTCCAATAATAGTTGTCCACTTTATGAAATTAATGGATAATTTTACACTTAGTTCCTAATTTACTTTTATCATTAATTATAGTCATCTCCTTATTATATTTTTCAATACATTGTATTTATTATATTCAAAGGGTAAGATAGTAAAATCACCCTTCTATTTATTGTTTCTTAAAGAGTGTGCCAAGTCAATAGTGGACAAGTATTGTTGGACAGAGAGAATAATAGACGTAATATTACTTTTGTAATTCTTTATCCTTTTGTTTGTGTTATTATCCGTTATTACTTATATTTGAATAATCATGTTATTTTATGATATTTATTGTTCCATTCTGGTAAATTTCTTTATTTTGTTAAAGCTTTTCAGTTTTGTTATTTCTTTTTTCAAACTATTTTCTTTTATTTTTTTAAAATTTAAAATCTATCAAAAATAATTTCTCGATCTTTTCAAAGGAAAAAAAATAAGAATACTCATCTAAAGGAAAATGTGAATTTGTACAGAAAAATAATTGAAAAAGAAAATACTAAGGATGTGGTGCAGTAAATAAGATTACTTTTATCTTAATTAGAGATTTCAGAATCAAATCTTTGATATGAAAAAATTCTTACTTCATAGGAAGTGCTTTTCATCTAATGAAATCCTACGCAACACAAATCTAAATATAATTAAATTTTAATACAGATATCGAACACCGATAATTTTTTCTTGAAAAAATGAAAGTGTGTGAATAGGAGGATGCATGAGATAGGTTCAAAGAGGGCAGGTAACTGGTAAGTGAGAGGACATGTCAAAAGGGGTGTGTAGTTGCTAAGGTCGAGGCAGGCGGGTGTCAGTCCCCGAAAGGCAAGCTAGTGTTTGACATTTTGCTTTCAACGGCATCATCATCTCTATGCTTTTTCCCCTCTTTGGATCTTCCTTTGCTTTTCTTCTTGTTTGACTCTTTGCCCCCACAACTCTACCTATTGCAAAACTCATATAATAATAATACTGGTAATAAAGTACTCTACTCTACTACTACTACTACTACTATATCTTTAAAAATAATAATAACCATATGGATTGTGCTGCAGTGTTGAGATTACTTCATCTTTAATTAGAGATTTTGGATTTGAGTTCTGGATATGAAGAAAATTCTGTTGAAAGCGGCATCCTCAAATGAGGTGCGCGATTTAAATTTAGTCGGACAATATGAACTCCAAACATGAGGTGAAAAAGAAAAACAAACATAATAATAGTAGTAGAAAAAAGTTCATAAATGAAAGGGAGACCATCAATAAAAGGTGTATGGATCTTCATTATATTTTTGACTATCAAACACATGCACAATTTTTTTAATTTATTTTTATTTTTTATTTTGATATTCTATCTTAGACTTGTTTTATTTTAATTCTTCAATTTCATTTTTTATGTACTATTTAAATATAAAATATTAATTTTATCGTTATTTTACTTTTATACATGCTTACAACTGTAATTTTGTATTTTACGAATGATGTTCGGTCATTAGTTTTTGTAAAATTAAAATTAAAAATTAATGGACGAACATCAATTTTTTTTAGAGTTTCTCTGTATTTTTGCATGAAAACAGCTGACGATAGTGCGTCGATGTTAATTTTTAAACAATCAATTAAATTAAATAATACCATGTATTTTTTTTTCATATTCAAATTATCTGAATTTAACTCAAATACTAGCTTCTTAGTTCAACTCAATACGAGTAACAAAAAGACCCTTGTTCATTATTAATAACACTACTAAAAAAATGCTGAAACTCGACATATTTCGTTGGGTTTTCATTGATTTTATTAAGAAAGAAAATCGACGCATTTTCGTCGGTTATTTTTTACGAAAAAATACAAAGAAACTCCCAAAAAGAAATTGTTATTTTTTTTAATAAAAAAAATCAATGTCCGTTTATCAATTTTTAATTTATTTTTTTAACGAAGACTAACAAACGAATATTAATTTTTAAAATGTAAAATTGTAATTAATATTTTATATTTAAATGGTATATAAAAAATGGAGTTAAAAAGTTAAAATGGACGAAGGCTAAAATAGAATGACAAAATAAAAATAAAGGCAAGTTAGAGGTGCTATCTATGTATTTAGCCTATTTTTGATTACTAGGTCATATTCTTAAATATTATATAATAAAATATTATACCTAAACAAAAATAAAATAACTTGTATGCTTTAAGCGGGAGAAAGTTTTAATAATAATAATTGGAATATCCTATTAAGTAATTTGTGTCATTAATAATTTCTCTCTATCTTTTACTAATATATTTATGTTGTGTTTGGATTAGCTTAAAAATTGATCAAACTTACTTTTAAGTCAATTTTTGACTTGTCGAAGTGTTTGGCAAATATACAAATATCTCAAAATAAGTCAAAAATGACTTAAAATAAGTTTAAAATGACTTTAAAAAAAAGTTAAAAACCAAAAGTAAGAGCCCGTTTGAATTGACTTAAGATAAGTAACTTTTAGAAAGTTATTTTAAAGTCATTTTAAAAATAAGTAGTTATGTGTTTATTGATGTGTTTGGCAAAAAAGCGTTGAAAGTCACTTTTTATATCAAAATGTCTGAAATACCCTTAAAGTTGCTAACATTATAAAAGAATTAAGGATAAAAAAGTAATATACTTGGTCAAAGTAGAATGATTTATAAGTTAAAAAAAATAAGTAGAGGTCACCCTACTTTTAACTTTTAACTTATTTTAAATTACTTTTTACTTATTTTAAGCTATTCTTATAATGGTCAAACACTCTAATAAGTCAAAAACTGATTTAAAAGTTAGTTTGACCAACTTAAAATCCCATCCAAACGGTCTCTAAGTCTCCCCATACTTTTTATTTTTTGACTTATAAGTTATTTAAGTTTGACTTTTTATTTTTTAACTTAAAAACTATTTTTTTAAGCCAATCCAAACGGGCTCTTATCATGGCTATAAGTTATAACTCATATAGAGTATAAGTGTAAGATATTTCCATAATATAGATGGTGCAAGTGCTTATTTTAAAATACAAGAGATGTATTCAGAATTAGATTATATAACAGGAATATTTGATGTAATAAACCTTTAATCCCGTTGGATACGTTTAATCAAAGATAAGTTGAGACTTTGATTTGGTTGCTATACATAATGTTTGCAGATTTTGATATTTTAACTAATTAATGTTCCTTCCAATTACATTTTCATTTACTAATCATAACTTAGTAATCTAGAAGTGAAAAATATATGTGGGAAAAATTTTAGAAAAAAATTGGTAGCTAGTGTTTGGTAATATAATTGGTCATCTCAAGTTTCCAAGTTCTAGAAAAATCTAACATTTGGGCTAAATTCTAGTATTTGAGATTTTTTTAAAATTTAAAAATTATCCTAAACTTTTATATTTTATAAAAAACACTCATCATTTATAGTTTTGGACAAAATTTTATTCCTAGTTTGTTATACAAAATTTATACCATTATATACATATTTTATACAACTTTTATTGAAACTTGCTCTCCGAAGTCACTTCCAATTACTAGTAGTAATAGTTGTTTTTCGTATACAAATCAATGGTATTTTCATTTTATTTTCTTCCTTTTTTTCAAATTCATATTAAATATGTTCATTGTCATGGCTTTTCACGGAACATTTTCATTATAAAATGATAATACAACCTTATGAGTATTTTAAATAAATTTTGAAAACTTAAGGGTATAAATCATATATATTTTTTTTAAAATCAAATATTTCTCCCAAAATTTATGGCTAAACGCATGGCAAAACTTCATTGAAAAATGACTTACCAAAAATATTTAAAAATTTGTGGTCAAACGCATGACAAAACTTCACCAAAAAATGACTTTCCAAAAATATTTGAAAATTTGTGGCCAAACGCTAGCATAGCATTAGGCAATTTAATTAATAATATTAAAACATTTACCTATTTAAATTTAAAGTTCATATCTTATTCCAAATATCACATCAATTTTATTTTGCTTCTACAATTTTTTATTATGAAAACGATTTGTTTTAATTATAATATTAGGTTAGAAAGTTAATGCTTAGTCCTAAAAAAAATTTAGGATGCCTATAAATAATCATGATATTTCATTTCCTATGAACATCATTTCCTGAAAATAATGATCCATACTTTATATAAATGGAGGTGTTAATATGTCACATTTCAAAACATTGTTCAAGCTTATATAAAAGGTTAGTGAATTTGATGTTTATGTTGGAATAATGTTATTTTCATCAAATGATATTGGTTATTGATCAATTTTTGAATCTTAATATAATAGTAAGTGAAAGTACTCATTTTATTGTCGTTCATTTCAAAATTCTTAAGGTTATTGTTGATCTCGCTCACTTTGTTTTAAGTCAATAAGATGAGTACTTTTATTTAATATTATATTACGTTTCAAAAATCAATCGATGATTTCAAATTGTTGGATGAAAATGATGTTATTCAGATATCAATATTATATTCTAATCTGTTTACTAGCCTTTTTGTGTAAGCCTGAATGATATTTTGAAAACGTGATGTATTGATCATCTTCGTCTTCTATTTTTATCAACGGGGCTGTTGGCGGCTTTCATCTATATCCAAGTGTTGATTTAATTTTTGTTAACAATAAAATTTCTTGGAATTTTGATAATACCCCTTTAATTGGGTACCTGAATTTTCATCTTGTTGGTGAGGGCTCTAGCTATTCTCCACCTTGTAATTATCCCCGCCCCCATTTTCTCTTTCCCTATCCCCTATATAATCATAAAAAAATTGATTGGTACCTCATTAGTCGCATGAATTAATCACCAAATTAGAACACCGATTGGGTGAATTTAAAGAGCGTGTATCCATGATTAATTTAATTTGTTCAAGAAAATTCAATTGTTTAGTAATTTTTACTGCTAACAACACAATTAGATGTTAGTATTGCACGAAAAATATTTTATATATATATATATATACACACATATATATACCCAAAATCCGTCCTAAAAAGAATAAGAGGTCGTACCAAATATAATCTAATTATTATATTCGGAAACGATCCAAAAGAAAACTTTTTCAGTCAGATGATAAGTCAATATTCAGCAAGAACAATTTTGATGATTTACAAAGCAGATCGGGTTCTAAAAATGAGTAAAGAGTAAAGGTGCGTGAGAATAAATTAGAATTCACATAAGATTCTATAAAAGGAGTAGCCGACCTATTGATGAACCACTCTCCTTGTAGGACTCAATTAGGATTTTCAGGACGCGCAAAACAGGAGACTATCAAAGGAGAAAGTTGCATGATGAGACTTTGAATTTTGCACAAAATGAATATCGTTGTTTTCAGCAGAAGACAAGAAGCGGCAGAAGAAGCATACAACGAAAGAAGAAAGAAGAACTAGAGTTAGGTTTTTTTCTGAAGTAAGTTTTATTGTTAAAGTAACATGGAATCATTATTGAGTTGTAATAATTCTAAGTTTGAAAGTGAGTCTATGAGAGCTGTAACAAGAAGTTGTTGTGATTTCTTGGAGAGTAAAGATAATGGTTATAGTTAATCGTTGGAGTTGAAGTATTAGAGTTAGTCCGTTAGATTATAGAATTGTAATCTGAAGCCGCTCTTTGAAGTTAGTGAGAAGTTGCTGAAAATCATACACGTTATAGGTCGTGATTTTTCTTCCCTTGAGCAAGGAGATTTTTCAAATAAAACCTTTGTGTTATTTTGTGTTACGAAGTTATGTTAAAGTAGTACTACAATCAGGTTCTTGTATCGAATAAGTGATACATGTTTCTTCACTTCCATATCACCAAGAACATCAATTTAATCAACTTTTTCTAGTTATAATATTTTTCTATTGTAAAATAGACAAACAAATAATAAATAAAAAGAGTAATAAAGTTATCAAGTAAATACAATAAAGTTATTTCGATAATAAAAGTTATAGGACTATGTGGACACGGTGCTTTCCAAGGTTACCTTTAGTTGCTGACTAGTGAGTTGTATTTGTTTTGATTTGTTTCTCTAGTAGTCTTATGTATAGGCTATGTTATTTACTTTTTAGAGTGCAAATGGCATTTACATAATTTGTAATGAACAATTTTTGGTGAAATGGAAGAATTGTTACCAAAAAAAAAGCTATAGGATAATGATTGCCCATTTATCAGAATAAATTGCTAATGTGTTAACTATAATTTTGTTGAGTTATTCTCTATCAGCGTGAGTCTTAATTTACTAAAATTATCTCTCAATCAATTGTTATAATTTTTCTAGAATTATCCTCTCGAACTAACCAAAGTTAGCAACTCAAACTACTCACAAGATCACATCAAAGCTTCATCATCTCTAATACAACTTTTAAATTTAAGTAATTAATCTCTTAATGACTTATAAGTGATTTTGTTCAAATAAAATCTAATCTTATAATGTTTCTCAAGCAATACAAGGTATATTGACACTGTTAATTGAGGACATTCAATTAACAATAATAAACACATACTTGAACAAATAGAGAAGAAAAAACAACTCAATTATAATTAATCACTATTAAAAATTCATCTTATAAAAGATTGGGAAAAGAACACTTCTACCCTAAAAATGAAAATTATTTACAAGCAGCTAATCCCTTACTTTCACATTTCATGTTTTTAATTACTAATTCGCGTTTACTGCTTGATACCATCAAAGTATATATATACTCTGGTGGTATCAAAGAAGAAGAAACCATTAGTGAACTCAAGTACTCATTGATACCATTAGAATTTATATATACTCTGATGTCATCAAGGAGGAAGAGACAGTGTTTTAGTGAAAAAACTGCTTAATTACTGCTTGATATTCTCATAGTATATAGATACCATCAGATTATATATATACTTCAATGGTGTCAACAGTGGCTCAGTGAATAGAACAAGAGGGCAGTCAGGTAAATAGTTTGGACTGTGGGTCCAATCAGGATAAATATATTAGGTTGGATCCAATTTGGATAAATACTTTGTCTAATGAGTCCAATTTATATAGTTTTCCCCATCAATATTGTAAAGAAAACATTTAGCTATTAATTTTAAGTAGTGTGCATTAGGGGTGTTCATGGTTCGGTTGGGATCGGTTATTGGATAGAACCAAAACCAAACCAATTTAGTCGATTTTTAAATTTCTAAAACCAAACAAAAAAAACAACCATCGGTTTGGTTATTGTTGGTTTAGTTTTTTGGTTTTTTTTCGATTTGAAAATAATAATTTTTTGAAGGACACACATATCTCGATAGACACAGACACCTAGTACGTGAACAATCCTCAGAAAAGCTATGTGGATTCAACTAAGCAATTAAGCAATACTATAGTTATTATTACACGAATAAAGTGATTCAATTAAGAGAAAGTGTGATTATCTTATGTAAGGTAGGGTAGGTAAATACTAAAGTAATAGATTTTGATAGACTTGGACTGAAGGTTGTAATAGTTGGGCTAAAATTTAAGTGTTGGGCTTGAGAAAATGGTAAAGTTAAAGACTTAAGTTAATTAAGATTAAACAAAATATTATATTTTATATATGAATAATATATAAATAATTAAAAAAATTGTATATATAATTTCTCGGTTCGATTTGGTTATTTTTTGCAGTTTTTTTTAGTAAAATCAAAACCAAACCAAATAGTATCGATTTTCAAAATTTAAAACCAAACAAAACCAAATATCAATTTTTTAATCGGTTTGATTCGAATTGCAATTTGATTTGATTTGATTTTTTAACCATAACCATGAACAACCCTAGTGCGCATATACAATTCCCTTTCTATCTTCCCGTAATATGTGGATATTGGTTGTTCCCTTAAATAGATTCAAAGTTAGTGAATGTAACTTCCAATTATCAATTGAAAGTTATATTTGGTAGAATCCTTTGAATATTGTAACATTATAAATCGTATATATATCAGTAAACCTGCGTTAAAGTTAAACTAATAGACTATAATTTTTTCAATAAATTTTTGAAAGTCCTCATTAAAATTAAATTGAGTGGTTAGAGGACTAGGGAATTTATTTTACCTTCCTTTTATTCTACCCAACTATGAATTCTTTTGGAGCATTTCGCTCAAAGGGTTGAAGAAAGATAGTGCAATAAGTTGCTCGCAAAGGCCAACTTGATCATCTTTCCAGAGATTTCAGATGAAGAAACCCTAGCTGGGAGAGGCGCCGACTCTAACTACCATTCATGTACGATCTATACTAGATCTGACCAACTGCCATCTTACCTCCTCTACGTTCTTGATAGCCCATTTTTGTCTCAGTAAGTCTTTTAGTGGCACGTTTCGATCCTCCTTCCTATTACTTAGAAAAAGTAGCCACCAATTCAAGAACTAGATACATTATGGCTTGGACAATTAGACCTCCAACCCACTCTGTTTCGAGATCCAGGACTTCTTGCAAGTCATATTTACAATTTGGGACTTGTTTGAGGGATTTAAGTGAGATTTGGACTCAAAAATCCATTCTTAACATCATCAAATTTTTATTTGTTTCTAGTATTAGTGCGACCCTTCGCGTTAACAAGGACAAGGGTCACATTTGTCATTATTCTCCTCATTGTACCCTTATTTATTTGTTTTGACAAAAAAAACCTACAATCACTATCCTTTTGGTGCGCATAGGGTAAAACCCCCGATGTTATGCAATAGGTCGCAAACCGCACAGGAGAGGTAACCCGCTCTAGGCAAGCCTGGTGCGACAAGCTCGACCCAGAAGACAGACCCCTTGCTTTCGTTGTCCTCATTGTATCCGTATTGTGGCCACTATCCTCTCATCTAGCACAAAACTTAAACCAATTATGCTTGCTCATTATATAAATCTATTCACAAGGCTAGAAAATGGGAAAAATAATAGATCTCACGATTTTCAATCCACTTTATTGATCACTAGGTCACACCCTTAAATATTTTATTATTATATATTTTGATAATTGTGATGTCCAAGTTAGTTTTATGTGTATCTTGACTAATTTCACGTGATATATGTTACCTTATTCCAATAATAAGTAGTAGATTATATATTGTGCAATACTAACAACTAATTTCTTTGTCATGGCTTTACACAGAACATTTTCTTTATAAAATGATAATACAACCTTATGAATATTTTAAATAATTTTTTAGAACTTATGGGTATAAATCATATATATTTTTAAAAAATCTAATATTTCTCCCAAAATTTATGGCTAAATGCATGGCAAAATTTCACCGAAAAATGACTTGCCAAAATTACTTTAAAATTTGTGGCCAAACGCATGGCAAAACTTCACTCAAAAATGACTTGCCAAAAGTATTTGAAAATTTGTGGCCAAACGCTAGCATAGCATTAGGCAATTTAATTAATAATATTAAAACATTTACCAATTTTAATTTAAAGTTCGTATCTCATTCCAAATATTACATCAATTTCATTTTGCTTCTATAATTTTTTTATTATGAAAAAGATTTGTTTTAATTATAATATTAGGTTAGAAATTTAATGCTAGTCGTAAAAAAAATTGTGATGCCTATAAATAATCGTGATATTTCATTTCTTATGAACATCATTTCCTGAAAATAATGATCAATACTTTATATAAATGGAGGTGTTAATATGTCACATTTCAAAACATTGTTCAAGCTTATATAAAAGGTTAGTGAATTTGAAGTTTATGTTGGAATAATGTTATTTTCATCAAATGATATTAGTTATTGATCAATTTTTTGAATCTTAATAGTAAGTGAAAGTACTCATTTTATTATCGTTCATTTCAAAATTCTTAAGATTATTGTTGATCTCGCTCACTTTGTTTTGAGACAACAAGATGAGTACTTTTCTTTAACATTATATTATGTTTCAAAAATTAATCGATGACTTCAAATTATAGGATGAAAATGATATTATTCAGATATCAACATTATATTCTAATCTGTTAACTAACCTTTTTGTATAAGCCTGAATGATATTTTGAAAACGGGATGTATTGATCATCTTCATCTTCTATTTTTATCAACGGGGCTGTTGGCGACCTTTCATCTATATCCAAGTGTTGATTTACTTTTTGTTAGTAATAAAGTTTCTTGGAATTTTGATAATACCCGATTAGTTGGGTACCTGAACTTTTACCTTGTTGGTGAGGGTTCTAGCTATTCCCCACATTGTAATTATCCCCTCCCCATTTTCTCTTCCCCTATCCCCTATATAATTAAAAAAATTGATTGGTACCTTATTAGTCGCATGAATTAATCACCGAATTAAAACACGGATTGAGTGAGTTTAAAGAGCATGTATCCATGATTAGTTTAATTTGTTCAAGAATATTCAAACATTTAGTAATTTTTACTGCTAACAACGAAATTAGCTCTTAGTATTGCACAAAAAATATTAAAAGACATCATATACAAATGCCCAAAATTCATCCTAAAAAGGATAAGAGGTCCTACTAAATATAATCTAATTTTTATATTTGGAATCGATCCCAAAGAGAACTTTTTCAGCCATACTTTCTGATGATAAGTCAATATTCAACAAGAATTGTTTTGATTATTGACAAAGCAGTTTTAAAAATGAGTAGCAGAGTAAAGACACGTATTGAAGAATCCCCGTAAGGTTCTATACAAGGAGTAGCCGACCTATTGAAGAACCATTTTCATTGTAGGACTCAATTAGAGTTTTCAGGACGCGCAAAGCAGGATGACTATAAAAGGAGAAAGTTGCATAATGAGACTTTGGATTTTGCACACAATGAATATCACTGAAGGCAAGAAGATGCAGAAGAAGCATACAACGACAGAAGAAAGAAGAACTAGAGTTAGGTTTTCTTTTTGAAGTTAGTTTATTGTTAAAGTAACTTTGAATCATTATTGAATTGTAATAATTCTAAGTTTGAAAGTGAGTCTATGAGAGTAGTAACAAGAAATTGTTGTGACTTTTTGGAGAGTAAAGATATATAACGGTTATAGTTAATCGTTACGTTGAAGTTGAGATACTAGAGTTAATACCTTAGATTATAGAGTTGTAATCCGAAATCGCTCTTTAAAGTTTGTGAGAAGTAGCTAAATATTCTACACCCTGTAGGTCATGATTTTTCTTTCCCTGAGCAAAGAGATTTTTCACGATAAATTATTTTTGTTATTTTGTGTTACGAAGTTATGTTAAAGTACTACAAAAACCAGATTCTTGTATCAAATTGGTGATATAGGTTTCTTCGCTTTCATATCACCAAGAACATCAGTTAAATCAATTTTTTCGAGTTATAATATTTTTGTTTTGTAACTTAGACGAACAAATAATAAATAAAAAGAGTAATCAAGTAAATAAAATGAAGTTCTTTCGATAATAAAAGCTATAGGATAATGATTGCCCATTTATCAGAACAAATTCCTAATGTGTTAACTATAATGTTGTTGAGCTATTCTCTATCAATCATGAATCTTTACTTACCAAAATTATCTCTCGATCAATTGTTTTAGTTTTCTGGTGTTATCCTCTTGAACTAACCAAAGCTAGCAACTCAAACTACTCACAGGATCACATCAAAGCCTTATTGTCTCTAATATAACTTTTAAATTTAAGCAATTAATCTGTCAATAACTTATAAATAATTTTGTTCAAATAAAATCTAATCCTATAATGTTTCTCAAGCAATACAAGGTATACTGACACTGTTAATCGAGGACCTTCAATTAATAATAATAAACACATAGTTGAACAAATAGAGAGGAAAAAACAGCTCGGTTATAATTAATCATTATTAAAAATTCACTCTATAAAAGATTGGGAAAAGAACACTCGTACCTCAAAAAAGAGAAACTATTTACAAGTGGTTACCCTTTTACTTTCATTCCTCCCTAATTTTAACTACTAATTAATTCACGTTTACTACTTGATACCATCAAAGTATATACATACCATGGTGGTGTCAAAGAGGAAGAAGCAGTGCTTCAGTGAAAACACTACTCAATTACTCCTTGATATCATTAGAGTATTGTAATGACCCTGAAGGTCAGTTTTGGTAATTTTTGTAAAATGACTGTTTTGCCCCTCCCGAGAGTTGCCCCGGGTCATGTTTGAAATGTTTCCGAAGTTGGGTGTGTGAAAGTTTGATTTAGAATGAAGTTTTTGAAAAGTTTTGAATTTTGAAGGCTTAAGTTGCCAATTTGTGGTTTTAGAGGTCATTCGAAATTTCGGAACTCGAATGTGAATTCTGTCGATTCCATCAGTTCAGGAATGTGGATTTTGGCCTAGGAGTGTTGACGGGGTCAGTTTTGGGGCTGTTTTGAGGATTTGAGGTCCTAAGTTGGAAAATTGTGGAAATTTGATCATATAGTTGACTTTGGTCAACATTCGGAGATCCGACGCTCGGATGTCGATTCCGACAACTCTGTTGGATTCAGGGGATGATTTTAGGCCTAGAAGTGGCCTTGGTTGATTTTTAGAGGGTCCCGAGCTTGTTTTGAGTTGTTGAGGCATGAGTTAGTTTTGAGGTGCTTCATCGGGTTCTGGGTCAAGGAGACCTCGAATCATAAATCTGATGGTTCCATTGAGTTCGGAACGTTGAGTTTAGTGGGATTGCATATCTGGTTTGTGTGCACGGGGTTCCAAACGAATCCTGAGGGTCCTATCGGAGACTTGAGAAATTGCTGATTTTGCTGTTATCTGGTGCCAATTATTTGGCCTCCGCGCTCGCGGAGAGTTGTTGCCCGCGTTCGCGAAGGGTAAGACTGGTGGCCTCCTCATTCGCGGAGTGCGACCTCGTTCGCGGAGGGTGAGCGTGTTGTTCTCCGCGTTTGCGGCGGGGCTCCCACATTCGCGGAGTGTGGGGACCTTGGTCTCCGCGTTCGTGGGCCTAGATGCCGCGTTCGCGGGCCTAGATGGCTGCATTCGCGGAGGTCATTTAATGCCTTGTAGTGTAAAAATCGGGAAATGTCTCATTTTCACCATTTTCATGATTTTTGAGCTTCTTGGGCGATTTTTTGAAGGAGAAATTCTTGGGAATTAGTGTGGGTAAGTGTTTTTAACCCTTGACTTTGATTACCCAATGTTTATATCATGATTTTGAATTGATATTTAGGATTTTAAGTGTGTTTTGGGGGGTTTTGATGGAACTCAAAAAATTTGAGAAAATTGATGATTGTGAGCATATTTGAGCTCCGTTTTCCAAATGGTTTTCACCATTGAGTTCCTATGATATTGAGGATGAGTTTTATGAAAGAAATTTCGGATTCTAGTTCCGTTTTCAAAATCGGAGTTTGGGGTTGTTCCACCTTTTTCTTTCGAATTTCGTGTTCTTGGTCTTGATAGGCCCAGATTGTGATTGGGTTTTTGTTTGTGGATAGATTGTGTTGATTTGGATTGCTCACGGAATGGAAAAATTCTGATTGTTGATTGATTCTGATTCGATTAAGGCAAGTGAACTCTTAAAACCTTGTAAATCTCTTAGAATATCAATTTCCTTACTTGATGCGTTGGGGAGTAATGGGATTGAGGTGTTGGGTGAGTTCTTGTGTCACGACCCGAGCTTACACCCTGGACGTGGCCGGCACTCGAGAACCATTGCTGGTCCCCAAGCGAACTCTCATCCTGTCTGACTACAAGCAGAAGACTAACTCAAGCATACACAAGCATCAAAACTAAAAAAAGTTTAATACAACTTACTGAATCTCAAAACTATATGAAAATACTGAGTCATAAAGTTTTAGGTAAAACATCTGTAACTGAAAGACTCTCCAAAACTGTCTATCTATGAAGCCTCTACTGTACAAAGGTGAGTGTCGGGACAAGACCCACGACTACTCAAAATGCTACTAATACTAAAGACTCATAAAACTGGAGTCCTCCGAAAGCAAGGAGACCTCGCTCGAAAGCTGACGAGCGGATGAAGTGATCTCAACGAAACTCCTGTTGAGGATCCTAAGTACCTGTGTCTGCATCATAAAAGATGCAGGTCGAATGACATCAGTACATTGAATGTACGAGTATGTAATATAGCTGAGTATGTAGATAACTGAAATGAAGGTACTGAAATCAAATAAAAACATGCGTAACTCAACTTAATGCAAAGAGATAAAGGACAAAACCATTAAAGCTTTACCAATAAACTTGCTCAACTCTGATCTCGTAAAACTCATAAGTATATAGAAAACACTTTAACTTTACCTTGGGCTCAAAACTGAATGTAAATAATTAAATGAATAAAGTCAATTTAAAACTTCCCAAGTGCTAACTCATCTCTGAAACTCAACTTCTCAAGTAATATGAAAGAAAAATAATATACTTTACTTTGGGGAGTTTCTCTAACCGACAACTATCACTATGAGCTATGTGATGATACATCGTAACATCCACGCTGCCAGAACGGTCCTATACTTGCCAGGTATAGGACTCTCAAACTCACTAAGTGGATCCACTAAGTACTATATGTAAGGAAATCATCTAAAAAGTATGAATCCTTTACCCATATTGGCTACATGGTTTATGGAGGCTGTGAGTTGTTTAAACTCTCCCCCATATCGGTGCTCAATACTACTCCCAAAATCTTTTTACTTTGCTCATCTCAATGATTAAAACATTATCTTTTCTGGGTTTGAGGTAATTACTCAAACTAATCCTCTTAAAGAGGCAACTGTTTTTCTGGAGTATCTCAATACTCAATAATTTACTCATCTAGAAAACAAAATTTCTCTTCTCAATTTCTTTAAAAAGTGAACTCTTTAGGAATTACGTAGTTCCCTATACTCTTTCTCAAAAACTTGTCTTTAAGACTTTTACTCAAGACTTCTGTAAAATTCTTACTCAAAGCTTCTTTTAAAACTCTTGTTCAAAACTCATCTTTGCTTCCTAAAATAAAAATCAGTTAAGGACAAAAGGTTGACTCTAAAAGATTCTCAGCCTTTACAATTCAAAACAGGGTTCATGCTGAAATATAGACATGAACAAATCAATTCAAGGATCTCAATAACAATATGGAAAACTCAATACTCAAAACTCATAGATACTACTAATCTCAAGGATACTCAAATAATAGGGTTCATGATGAATTATAGGCATGAACAATTCAACTCAAAAATACTCAACAATGCATATACAACAACTCAAGAAAATTGGAATAGAACTCAACAATGAACTCATCTCAAGAATACTCAAAATCATTGAATAAACCCTAGATTACTTTTCTCTAAAATTCTAATATACACAGGGCGTGTGGATGAACTGGTCCAACACTATGATAGCCTTACATACCTGGAATGATGATTATCTAAGCGGAACTCGAAGGTCTCAATGAAAGCTCTTGAAACCCTAGCTTTTCTCCTCTTCATTCTTGTTCTCAATAATTCTAAGTGTTAATGAGAGAAAACTCATGTTGGGTACTGATAAGGGACTAATTTTAGTCCCAAAACGTCTAGGTTTTAATTATAAAAGCGTGGGAAAAGATGAAAACACCACTCTTTAAAACTGCCGACAGCTACAGGTAGGGCTGGGCATTCGGTAATTCGGTTCGGTTTCGGTTTATTTTTTTCGGTTTTTTTGGTTTTCGGTGCTTGTATTTGGTGTACCGAATACCTAACCGAAATAATTCGGTTTGGTTCGGTTTTTAATATTTCGGTCGGTTTTTAATATTTCGGTTCGGTATTTGTTAGTTCGGTTTTTTGTTATGGGCCTGCTTAGTGGGCTTTTTAAAATTTAAAATTTTACAATTTTTATTTTTATTTTTTAGCTTAATGGACTGAAAATAAGTGGTCCTTAATGTGTTAAAGTTATTACTCTATTAAATATAAAGTGATAAAAAAATTTTGGTGCTTCACTATTTATCAAATTTCAAATATGAAATATTTATTTAGTAAAAATCCATAACAATATGAAGGAATAAGAACTTCCAATATTTTACCAACAAGTCAACAATGATTCAATAGTTTCACGTAAATAGTAATGACTAGCAATCTAGCCAACAATTTAACAAGTAATAAAACTTCACTAGACTTCACAAATACAATGATCAATTGATATTTTATCATGCCATTACACAACAACATAATAACAATCTAACAAGTAACAAGTAACAAAGTACAAACTAACAATAATGCACCAATGTAGTTTCTTCCATAAGACCTCTTTCAAGTTTAAGTGCCAACAATAACAAATAACAATAATGAGCAATAAGCCAACAATGTAGTTTCTTCCAAGAGATCACTGTCAAATGTCAACAATAACAAATAACAATAATGAGCAACAATGTAGTTTCTTGACTTTCTTCCATGAGACCACTTTCAAGTGCCAACAAAAACAATAACAAAACTTTAGTATTTTACGTCTTTCTTCATTGTCTTGACTCTTGAGTCTTGACCACTTGAACTTGAACTTGAACCTTTTAAAATAAAATCAAACGTTAGAATACTATTTTTAAGATAAAAATTAAAAAATGACATAATTAAATAAATAGCGTATTGAACTCACCACTATTAAATACTTGAAACTTGCAATCATAGATCAACAATACAAGAGTTTCTTCCACTATTTGCCAACTCTAATAATAAGAAAATCAAATATGTCATACTACACAATAAGTATTTTATTTTTTGCAAAAACAAATAAAAAATATAAAGTCTTACCAAGTTCAATTTTCTCAAGAAACTCGAAGTTTTCTTCAACACAAATAGGATTAGTTTCTTGTCTAAGCCAATCTTGGACACAAATAAGGCATTGCACACATTTGGGAGTCAATGAACTTCTAAATGGATCAAGAATACGACCACCGGTGCTAAATGCTCATTCTGATGCCACACTCGACATAGGAATAGCCAATACATCTCGAGCCAACTGTGAAAGTATAGGAAATCTAGGAGAATTAACTTTCCACCAAATTAAAATATCAAAATCCTCAGATTCAGGCTCTTGGTCTTCAAGAAGATATCTATCCAACTCAGATTTAACACCTAAACTTCCAGAATCTTCCTTTTGTTTTTTCATGTAAAATTTAGTTCTCAAGGAATTTGTTTTCACATTTTGAGAAAGGCCACAAGTAGCTGAATCAGATGAGTCAGATGAAGTGTATCCGGGTGAAGATGATTGATTTTTAGAACCTTTTGCATACTTGTTTACATAGACTGCAAACAATTTCTTCAAGTAAATATCTACTTCATTGTTCACTATCTTTCCCTTTTCTTCCCCAAGTAATTCTTCAAGAGCAAAACTAACATACACATATTTATTGCGAGGATCCAAAACAGAAGCAATAAAAATCATTTTGTTCATCTTTTCAGGAATACCCCAATATTTCTTGAACTTTTCTTTCATCCCCAAAGCCATTTTATACAAATCAACATCATCACTTGTCATACATGACTTCAAATATGCATCAAGCTCACATACATCCTCAAAATGAACATTACAAGTAACATACCGTGAACCTGAAACTTTTAATGTGAGCTCATAAAATCTTTCAAGAAACTTTGTGACATTTCTCACGTTAACCCAATCCTCATTTTGAATTGAACCTGCAATACTTCCATCTTCACAAACATCAGTAGCAAGAAAAGAATTAAAATTACCATCATAAAGATCAAACCTCTCAAAAGCCTTCTCAAACTTTTCTGCCGTGTCCAACATCAAATAGGTGGAATTCCACCTAGTAGGCACATCTAAAGACAACATTTTATCACATTCTATCTTTTGCATTTCAACACATTTCAAGAAGTTTCTTGTTCTTGCAGAAGATGATCTAACATATTTCACCATTTGTCTCACACGTTTGATAGAAGGACCAATTTCTTTCTAACCATCTTGCACAATTAGATTAAGTATGTGCGCCATACATCTCACATGGAGATGCTCACCATCCATCATATTAGTTCCCCACATATCTAATTTTTTGGACAACTCTAAAACTGCCACATCATTTGAAGAAGCATTATCAACCGTAACAGTGAAGACATTGTCCAAGTTCCAATCAAGTAAACAATTACTAATAGACTCAGCTAAATGCTCACCTTTATGACTAGTGATAGGACAAAAATTCAATATTCTTTTATGAAGCACCCAATCCCTATCAATAAAGTGAGCAGTCAAACACATATAATTGATTCTTTGCACCGAGGTCTATGTGTCTGTTGTAAGATAAATTCTTGGTTGTATTTCTCTAAAAGACTTTTTCAAATTCATTCTCAATTCACCATAAACTTCATAAGAATCCCTTGTTATGGTTCTACGTGAAGGAATCCGAAACAAAGGTTGGACTTTGCTCATAAACTTCTTAAAGCCTTCTTTTTCAACAAAACTAAAAGGTAGTTCATCCAAAATTATCATCTCAACTAAAGCTCTCCTAACTACCTCTTGCTCAAATTTCCAATTCTCTATTGAAGAACTGTCACTTTGAACACTTAATAATTTTTGAATACTAGGTGCAACAGGCGGGGGCTTATACACTTTACATCGGTTAGTCAAATGTTGTCTCAGTCCACTTGTTCCATTTCTAGATGTATTCGCAGCATAATTTTGTTTACAATGTAAACACTTTGCTTTAAATAATACACCATTTTCAAAAATTTTATCAAAGTGTTGCCAAACAGTAGACCTAGGATCCATTTCTTTTCTTTTTTTTGGTTCCTCTGTGTCAATTGACGCATCATTGCTACTAGTAGGTATATTATCCGTAGAACCAGCCATACTTATTCGACTTTGATCAGTCACACCCACATTTAATTGATTTTGATCAGCCATCTATATAAAAAAAAATTCACAATTCACACACTAACTAAGGCTAAAATCAGAAAGAAAAAAAAAAGAAAACAGAAGAAGAAATCAAGAAAAAAAATCAAAAATACCTAAACTAGAGATTGGTCGCCGGCTCGCCGCCGCCGGCCGCCGGACGCTGGTAGTCTATTGCTGGTCGCCGCGTCTGCTGGCTGCTGCTGCTGGTCCTCCAACGCCAGTCACCACTGCTGGTCGATGGCGCTACTGCAGATCTGCTAGTCGCTGCTGGTCGCTGCCTGCTGGAGTGCTGCTGTGCTGGTCGCTGCTGCAGATCGCCGGTCGCCGCTGCTGGAGACTGGAGCGCTAGAAATAGAAGTGGAAACTAGAAAGAGGGATTGGGGAAAGCTCAAAGCAGGCAGCAGCTCCGTTGAAAAATGAGAAATGAAAATTTTGGATTTTAGAGTTGGAACTTGGAAGAGGGATTGAGTATTGAGTCTATTGACCTAATACTAAATATTAAATATTTATTATTTAATGTTAATAATTAATATAATATTAATTTTAAATATTATTATAAAATTATAATATAGTGTATTTCGGTTAAACCGAAATACCGAATAATACAAAATTACATATCGAATACCGAACCGAATTACCGAAAATATGAAAACATATACCGAAAACCGAAACACCGAAACTGAAACACCAAAAAAATTCAGTTCGGTTCGGTGTTTCGGTTTTTTGGTATTTATGCCCAGCCCTACCTACTGGTCCACCTACGGCTCGTGGTTCAACCTACGGGCCATAGGTACCATCCGTAGGTCTTGGGTACCCAAAAATTGAATTTTTGAGCCTTTTTGATGACTTGACAGAACCACTGAGGAGACCTACCTACGATTCATCGTTCAAACGACGGACCGTAGGTTGCGTTCGTCGGTCACAGACTCAGAAACTCTGAAATGATAGTCTCTGGTAAAATGACCATAACTTTTTACTCCAATCTCAAAAAAGGCAAACTTGGTGGCGTTGGAAAGAGGACTCAAAGTCCTTTAATTTGATAGGTTATGGGCCACCTTGTTCATTATGAGCTCGGAGATATGATCATTAGAAGTTGACCCTTACATGAACAAATGCGAAAACTTTACCGATAGAAAGGCTTTGAACTCAACTTAGTGCTAGTGGTCTCTTATGACCCTAAACAACTGACATTACACCTACCACTCTTAGTAATGAACCTTAACACATAATCACAAGTAGGACACCACCCGATTCAAGCTTAGATACTTACAACGAAAGATTCTGATTCTAAAAGGGAAAGTTGTGGGGTGTTACATCTTGCATGAATCAATCTAATAATACCTAGTGGGGTTAATAAAATGGTTTGTGTGCTATGTGAAAGGCCAGTGTGTGATTAGGCCATAAACTTGATATTGTTGAAAGATTGATGTGTTTCCATGATAGTCTCGATGTGATTATGATTGTGCTGAACCTGTCTTTTGCTCATTGTTGATTATGGGACTAGACTTGAGACTTTGGCAAAGCGATTGACCCTTCTTGCGATGGAAGGGTTAGAGAAATGGAGACTAGGCAATTGACATCATTGATATATATATATTGAGGATATTGAGATATTGTCTGTTGTTGTTGATATGTTAATGATAGTGTAACGGGATTTATCTTGATATGAATTGTGTTGTGATTGTGAACATTATCCTTCTCTCATTATTTGTGTGAACATGCTTGTGTGCATTGGTTGTGAGACACTATGATCAGGCTCTTGATGATATATGGTCCATGTGAGGCCAGTGATGATTATGCCGAGATTTCTGCCGGCGGTGTGTTATGTCGAGATTTTTGCTGGTGATATGAGATGCCGAGGTTTCTGCCGGCGATATGAGATGCCGAGGTTTCTACCGGCGATATAAGATGTCGAGATTTCTGCCGGCGATATGTGATGCCGAGGTTTCTGCCGGCGATATAAGGTGCCGAGGTCTTTTCCGACGAATACATGATCCACGTGTTGTCCCCATGGGTTCCGATCTGAGATTCAGTGGATGTGTATCATAGGACAGACATGCATTCATGACATGGCATTGTATTGCATTGTATTGTATGATCCTTGCTATTGTGGTGCTGTGTAGTGCCTTTTGATTTTGAGATGACTTGTTGATATTTGAGTTGAACTTCCTTGTTGATTTGTTAGTGGACTGTTATTGAACTGTTGTGGACCGTTTTTGGGTATATCATTGATTTGTTGAGGATCTATTGCTGATTTGCATCAGTTGATCTATGACTTGAGAATCTGTTAGGTTGGGCTGAATTTTTGTGCAGGTTGTAGTTATTGGAGGTTCGGTTGGAAGTCGGGGTTTCGTGATTCTCGTAGCTTTGCTTTGTTTTATTTGTTGATTTGTTGAGTACCGTGTTGTTTGGTACTCACCCTTGCTTCTACACTTGTGTAGGACCCGAGCCAGGATCGTGATCTAGTTTCTCTCCCTTTCTCTGTGGCTCATTGAGGATACTTGAGAGGTAGCTGTTGATGCCGACAATCTCTCTTGGCCTTTTTATTTATGTTTGTTCTATTTGAGACACAGACATTGAGACTTGAAGTTTTGTTTCGAATTCTGTAATAGAGGTTTGTACATGTGGTAACCAGTCTTGGGTTTGGTTTTATAGATGAAGTCTTCCGCCTTTCAGTTATTTCTTTCGCTATTTCTGTTATTTCTTCTGCTTGTTGGATTTAGGCTAACTTGTCCTGGTGGGATAGGACAAGTGCCATCACACCCGGTTTTGGATCGTGACAAGTATATATATATACTCTAATGGCATCAAGGAGGAAGAGACAATATTTCAATGAAAAGACTGCTCAAATTACTACTTGATACTATCAGAGTATATTGATACAATCGGAGTATATGGACTTAAAGTTAGTGAATGTAACTTGCAATTATCAATTGAAAATTATATTTGGTAGAATTATCCTTTCACTATTATAACATTATAAATCGTATATCTATCAGTAAACCTGTTTAAAGTTAGACAAATAGATTGATTTTTTCAATTAAATTATGAAAATCCTTATTAAAATTAAATTGAGTGGTTAGAGGACTAGGGAATTTGTTTTAGCTTACTTTTATTCTACCCAACTATGAATTCTTTTGGAGCATTTCGTTCAAAGGGTTGAAGAATGACAGTGCAACAAGTGTCTTGCAAAGGCCAACTTGATCATTTTTCTAGAGATTTCAAATGAAGGAACTCTGGCTGGGAGAGTCGTCGACTTTAACTACCATTCATGTACGTTCCATACTAGATCTAACCAACTGCCCATCTTACTTCCTCTATGTTCTTGATAACCCATCCTATTCTCAGAAATTCTTTTGGTGGCACGTTTCAATCCTCTTCCCTATTTCTTAGAAAAAGTAGTCACTAGTTCAAGAATAAGATACTATCATTACGGCTTGGACAATTAGACCTCCAACCCACTCTGTTTCGAGATCCGGAACTCCTTGCAAGTCATATTTACAATTTGGGACTTATTTGAGGGATTCAAGTGAGATTTGGACTCAAAAATCCATTCTTAACCGCATCAAATTTTATTTCTTTCTAGTATTAGAGCTCCTTTGGATTGACTTAAAAACAATAGCTTTTAAAATGACTTTTAAGCTAATATCTTTGGTCAAACTTAAATAACTTTTAAGCCAAAAAATAAAATGTAGGGAGAGTCATATTTTTGGCTTTTAACTTATTTAAAGTCATTTTAAACTTATTTTAAGTTATTTTTAAATTTACCAAACACTCCCAAAAGCTAAAAATGACTTAAAATTAGTAGGTTTAATCAACTTTTAAGCTAATCCAAACAGACTTTAAGGGGTCGTTTAGTGTGAGGCATAAAAATAAACAGTCGTGAGATTAAAAAAATAATCTAGGGATAAAATTTTAGTGTTTTGTTTGATTGCCATATTTGGGATAACTTATCTCACCATTTATATCATAGTGATGGAATAAGTTGTCACTATGATATAATGGAAAATATCAAATTGGAAAATAGAAGTTATTCGATAATGAACCTTATTTTGGTACTTACATAGTTTTTTTCTTTTATTGATGATATATATGTACCAAAATAAGGTTCATTAACAAATAACATTTTATTTTTCAATTTGAAATTTTGGTAAGAGAAGCTAATTGCACAAATACAATGTTGAAAAAGAAAAGGAGTACAAAATAAAATTCATAAATTTATTACATTTAGATCTATTACATAAATAAATAAACTTATATTTATTTAATACAATTTATTTTATTTGATGAACCCACATGAATTATATAAGTATTTTATCTCTTTTGTTCATTACTTTCATTTTATAAAAGAATACAGATGGAATTCTTTATCTTATATATCAAAAATAAAATGGAGTCTTACACACCTTTCATACGTCATCCCCCCTCTCATGTAAAATTTCAAAGCTAATAACATGTTTCTATGCAAATAAATGTAATTGATAGAATTAATCACAATTTAAATGAATTTTTTAACACAAATATAAAACAGACTAAAACAAAGAAAGTTTTTAAACTCGTAAGTAGAGTTATAACACCAAACAAAAATGCGTAACGGATTTTAACGGGAGACTTGCGCTAGGTGAATGTTTTTCCTTTGGTTTGTAAAAATAAGAAATTACTATATAATAAAATATATATTTTGATAATTATGAAGTCCAAGTTAGTTTTATGTGTATCTTGACTAATTTCACGAGATATTTGTTACCTTATACCAATAATAAGTACTAGATAACTCTACTCACAAGGGTAGAAGATGGGGAAAAATAACATCTCATGATTTTCAATTCACTTTATTGATCACTATGTCACACCCTTAAATATTTTACTAATATATATTTTGATAATTTTGGTGTCCAAGTCAGTTTTATGTGTATCTTGATAATTTCACGGTATATCCGTTACCTTATACCAATAATGAGTACTAGATAACTCTATTCACAAGGCTAGAAGATGGGAAAAATAATAGATCTCGTGATTTTCAACCCACTTTATTGATCACTAGGTCACACCCTTAAATATTTTATTAATATATATTTTGATAACCGTGGTATCCAAGTAAGTTTTATGTATATTTTGACTAATTCCACCGAGATATCTGTTACCTTATAACAATAATAAGTAGTACTAGATAACTCTATTCACAAGGCTAGAAGATGGGGAAAAATAACAGATCTCATAATTTGCAACCACTTTATTGATCACTAAGTCACATCCTTAAATATTACTCCATCTAATAAAATATTATAAAAAATAAAAATTATATGCTTTAAGTGCGAGAAAGTTAATAATAACAATTGGGATATCCTATTATGTAATTTGTGTCATTAATAATTTTACTCTATCTTTTACTAATATATTTAGTCATGGCTATAACTCATAGTAGTATAGAGTATAAGTGTAAGATATTTTCATAGATGGTGCAAGTGTTTATTTTAAAATACAAGAGATGTATTCAGAATTAGATTATATTACAGGAATATTTAATGTAATAAACTTTTAATTCAATGGGATACCTTTAATCAAAGATAAAGTTGAGACTTTGATTTGGTTGCTATAAATAATGGTTTGAAGATTTTGATATTTTAACTAATTAGTGTTCCTTCCAATTACATTTTCATTTACTAGTCATAACGTAGTAATCTAGAAGTGAAAAATATATTTGGGAAAAATTTAGAAAAAAATTAGTAACTAGTGTTTGGTAATATAATTGGTCATCTCAAGTTTCCAAGTTCTAGAAAAAACTAACATTTGGGCCAAATTTTAGTATTTGAGAATTTTTAAAAATTTAAAAATTATCCCAAACTTTTATATTTTATAAAAAACACTCATCATTTATAGTTTTGGACAAAATTTTATTCCTAGTTTGTTGTACAAAATTTATACCATTATATACATATTTTATACAACTTTTATCCAAACTTGCTCTCCGAAGTCACTTCCAATTACAAGTAGTAATAATAGTTTTTCGTATATAAATCAATGGTATTTTCATTTTATTTTCTTCCTTTTTTTCAAATTCATATTAATTATGTTCATTGCCATGGCTTTTCACGGAACATTTTCATTATAAAATGATAATACAACCTTATGGGTATTTTAAATAAATTTTGAAAACTTAAGGGTATAAATCATTTTTAAAAAAAAAAAATCAAATATTTCTCCCAAAATTTATGGCTAAACGCATGGCAAAACTTCATTGAAAAATGACTTACCAAAAATATTTAAAAATTTGTGGTCAAACGCATGACAAAACTTCACCAAAAAATGACTTTCCAAAAATATTTGAAAATTTGTGGCCAAACGCTAGCATAGCATTAGGCAATTTAATTAATAATATTAAAACATTTACCTATTTAAATTTAAAGTTCATATCTTATTCCAAATATCACATCAATTTTATTTTGCTTCTATAATTTTTTATTATGAAAACGATTTGTTTTAATTATAATATTAGGTTAGAAAGTTAATGCTTAGTCCTAAAAAAATTTGTGATGCCTATAAATAATCATGATATTTCATTTCTTATGAACATCATTTCCTGAAAATAATGATCCATACTTTATATAAATGGAGGTGTTAATATGTCACATTTCAAAACATTGTTCAAGCTTATACAAAAGGTTAGTGAATTTGATGTTTATGTTGGAATAATGTTATTTTCATCAAATGATATTAGTTATTGATCAATTTTTTGAATCTTAATATAATTGTAAGTGAAAGTACTCATTTTATTGTGGTTCATTTCAAAATTCTTAAGGTTATTATTGATCTCGCTCACTTTGTTTTAAGTCAACAAGATGAGTACTTTTATTTAACATTATATTACGTTTCGAAAATCAATCGATGATTTCAAATTGTTGGATGAAAAATATATTATTCAGATATCAACATTATATTCTAATCTGTTTACTGGCCTTTTTGTGTAAGCCTGAATGATATTTTGAAAACGTGATGTATTGATCATCTTCATCTTCTATTTTTAGCAACGGGGCTGTTGGCGCCCTTTCATCTATATCCAAGTGTTGATTTACTTTTTGTTAAAAATAAAATTTCTTGGAATTTTGATAATACTTGGGTACCTGAACTTTTATCTTGTTCGTGAGAGCTCTAGTTATTCCCCACCTTGTAATTATCCCCTCCCCCATTTTCTCTTCCCCTATCCCCTATATAATTAAAAAAAAATTGATTGGTACCTAGCTCGTTAGTTGCATAAATTAATCATCGAATTTAAACACCGATTGGGTGAATTTAAAGAGCATGTATCCATGATTAGTTTAATTTGTTCAAGAATATTCTAATGTTTAGTAATTTTTACTGCTAACAACGAAATTAGCTCTCAGTGTTGCACAAAAAATATTAAAAGACGTCTTATATAAATGCCCAAAATTCGTCCTAAAAAGGATAAGAGGTCGTATTAAATATAATCCAATTTTTATATCTGGAATCGATCCCAAAGAGAACTTTTTCAGTCATACTTTCTAATGATAAGTCAATATTCAGCAAGAAGCATTTTGATGATCGACAAAACAGGTTCTAAAAATGAGTAGCAGAGTAAAGGCATGCGAGAAAAACTTAGAATCTCCGTAAGGTTCTATAAAAGGAGTAGCCGACCTATTGAAGAACCATTTTCCTTGTAAGACTCAATTAGGATTTTCAGGACGCGCAAAACAAGATTACTATAAAAGGAGAAAGTTGCATAATGAGACTTTGGATTTTGCACACAATGAATATCAGTGAAGGCAAGAAGCGACAGAAGAAGCATACACCGACAAAAGAAAGAAGAACTAGAGTTAGGTTTTCTTTCTGAAGTAAGTTTATTGTTAAAATAACTTTGAATCATTATTGGGTTGTAATAATTCTAAGTTTGAAAGTGAGTCTATAAAAGTTGTAACAAGAAGTTGTTGTGACTTCTTAGAGAGTAAAGATAACGGTTATAGTTAATCGTTGGAGTTGAGATACTAGAGTTAGTACCTTAGATTATAGAGTTGTAATCTGAAACCGCTCTTTAAAGTTAGTGTGAAGTTGCTGAAAATCCTACACCCTGTAGGTCGTGATTTTTCTTCCCTTGAGCAAGGAGATTTTCCACAATAAATTTTTTATGTTATTTTGTGTTACGAAGTTATGTTAAAGTACTACAAAAACCAGATTCTTGTATCGAATTGGTGATATAGGTTTCTTCACTTTCATATCACCAAGAACATCAATTGAATCAATTTTTTCGAGTTATAATATTTTTGTTTTGTAACTTAGACAAACAAATAATAAATAAAAAGAGTAATAAAGTTATAAAGTAAATAAAATGAAGTTCTTTCGATAATAAAAGCTATAGGATAATGATTGCCCATTTATCAGAACAAAGTCCTTATGTGTTAACTATAATCTTGTTGAGCTATTCTCTATCGACCGTGAGTCTTAACTTACCAAAATTATCTCTCGATCAATTGTTTTAGTTTTATGGAGTTATCCTCTTGAACTAACCAAAGCTAGCAACTCAAACTACTCACAATATCACATTAAAGCTTCATTATCTCTAATACAACTTTTAAATTTAAGTAATGAATCTCTTAATAACTTATAAATAATTTTGTTCAAATAAAATCTAATCCTATAATGTTTCTCAAGCAATACAAGGTATACTGACACTGTTAATTGAGGACCTTCAATTAATAACGATAAACACATAGTTGAATAAATAGAGAAGAAAAAACAGCTCTGTTATAATTAATCACTATTAAATATTCACCCTATAAAAGATTGGGAAAAGAACACTTGTACCCTAAATATGAAAATTATTTACAAGCAGCTATTCCCTTACTTTCACATTTCCTGTTTTTAATTACTAATTTGCATTTACTGCTTGATACCATCAAAGTATATATATATACCCTGGTTGTATCAAAGAGGAAGAAGCAGTGCTTCAGTGAAAACACTACTCAGTTACTCCTTCATACCGTTATAGTTGTAATTACCCTGAAGGTCAATTTTGGTAATTTTTATAAAATGGCCGTTTTACCCCTTCCGAGAGTTGCCCCGAGTCATGTTTGGCTGATATCCGATGTTAGTTTTGTGAAAATTTTTGTTAAGTTATGATTTTGGGAAAAATTTGAATTCTAAAGGCTTAAGTTGTCAAAATGTGAATTTTGAGGTCATTCAGAGTTTCGGGACTCGGATGGAAATTCCGTTGATTCCATCAGTTTCAGAATGTGGAAATTGGTCTAGGACAGTTGAAGGAATCATTTTTGGGGCTGTACGTGAATTTGAGGTCTTAAGTCAGAAAATTGTGAAGTTTTGATCATAGGGTTGAATTTGGTAAACATTCAGAGATGGGATGCTCGGAATATGATTCCGACAACTCCGTTGGATTTGGGGGATAATTTTATGGCTAAGAGTGGCCTTGTTTGAATTTTTAGAGGTCCCGAGTTTGTTTTGAATTTTTGGAGCTTGAGTTAGTTTCTTTGTGCTTTATCGGGTTTCGGGTCAAGGAGACCTCGAATTTGAATTCTGACGGTTCCATTGAGTCCGGAATGTCGAAGTTTGTGGGATTGCATATTTAGTTTGTGTGAACGGGATTCCGAACGAATCCCGAGGGTCCATTCGGAGGCTTGTGATTTTGCTGTTTTTGTTGTTATCTGGTGCAGGTGGGTTAAGCCTTCGAGTTCGCAAAACATTCTTCCGCGTTTGCGAAGGGTTATGTGGTTAACCTCTGCGTTCGCCGAGTCAAGGCGCGTTCGCGGAGGGTTTGAGGCCTGGTCTCCGCGTTCGCAGGCTAAGTGAGCCGCGTTCGCAGAGAACAAAAGTTGCGTGAACAGTGTAAATTCAGGACATGTCCCATTTTCTCCATTTTTAATATTTTGGAGCTCTCTTGGACGATTTTTAAAGAGGATTTTCTTGGGAATCAATGTGGGTATGTGATTTTTACACTTGGCTTTGATTACCCAATGTTTTAAACATGATTTTAACTTGGAAATTGGGTTTTTGAAATGGAAAATTTAGGGGTTTTAGTTGAACTCCGATTTTGAGATAAAATTGATGATTGTGAACAGATTTGAGCTCCGTTTTTCAAATGATTTTCACTATTGGGTTGCTAATACCTTGAGATCATTGTCTTGTAAGAATTTTCGGATTCAAACCCCGTTTTCGAAATCAAAATTTTGGATTGTTTTACCTTTTCTTTCCGAATTTTGATTGGGTTTCATAAATTGAATAGATTGTGTTGCTTTGAATTGCTCTCGGAAAGGAAAAGCTCCGGTTGTCGATTGATTTCGAATTCGATTAGGGCAAGTGAACTCTTAAAACCTTGTGAATCTTTTAGAATTTCGACTTCCTTTCTTGATTGCGTTGGGGAGTAGTGAGATTGAGGTATGGGTGAATTATTGTATGAATCAATCTAAAAATTGACCGGCGGGGTAATAAAATGGCTTTGTGTGCTAAAGTGATAGGCCAAAGTGTGATGGGCCATGAACTTGATATTGTTGTGTAATTGATGAGTTGCTATGATAGCCTCGATGTGAGTATGAACATGTTGAATATGTCTTTTGCTCATCATGAACAATGGGACTAGACTTGAAAACTATTGCTTAGCGATTGATCCTACTTGTGATGAAAGAAGTAGTGAAATGAAGACTAGACAATTGATCCTTCTTTGGTTGATGTATTTTGATGATGTTGATATATTGTTGATAGTGTGACATGATTTGCATTGATATGAATTACGTTGTGACTGTGAGCACTATCATTTTTCTCATTATTTGTGTGAACATGCTTGTGTAGATTGGTTTTGAAAACACTATGATGAGACACTTTGATGATTTATGCTGATGGGAAATGGTTCCGACGGATACATGGTCCATGTGTGGCCAGTGATGATTTATGTCGATGGGAAATAGTTCCGGAGAGTGATGATTTATGCCGATGGGAAGTGGTCCGGTGAGTTATGATTATGTCGAGGAAAAATGGTTCCGGTGGATACATGGTCCATGTGTGGCTCCCATAGGTTCCGGTCTGAGATTCAACGGATGTGTATCGTAGGACAGACAGGCATTACTCTACTTGTCATTGCATTGCATCATATTGTCTGATCCTTATTATTGTGGTGTTATATTTATGCCTTGTGACTTTGAGATTGATATGTTGATACTGAGATGGGTTTCTTTCGTTGATGCTGTTGAGCTGTGGTTGACTTTTGTATTATTTGAACTGTGGATTGGAATCTGTTAGGTTGGGCTGATTTTTCTGTGCAGGTTGTAGTTATCGGAGGTTCGGTTGGAAGTTAGGGTTTGTGATTCTATTAGATTTGTCTCATTTTATTAGTTGATTTCCTGGGTACCGTGTTGTTTGGTACTCACCCTTGCTTCTACACTTGTGTAGGTGCCGAGCCCGGACCGTGACCTAGCCTTCTTTTCCTTCTCAGCGGCTTTTTGAGGACTTTTGAGAGGTAGTCTTCGATGTTGGCGATCTCTCTCGGCCTTTTTACTTTTCGTTTGTTTCTATTTGAGATACAAGGACTTGAGACCTGTAGTTTTCTTTAACTCCTATAATAGTGGTTTGTACATGTGACAACCAATCTTGGGTTGATTTTTGTTAAGTGAAAGACTTCCGCTTGATTCTTCTCTTCTTTATTTATACTATTTTTTGTATTGTTGGGTTTAGGCTGACTTGTCCTGGTGGGATAGGACAAGTGCCATCACACCCGGTTTTTGGGTCGTGACAATAGTATATATATACTCTAATGGCATCAAGGAGGAAGAGACAATATTTCAGTGAAAAGACTGTTCAATTACTGCTTGATACTATCAGAGTATATAGATACCATTGAAGTATATGGAATCAAAGTTAGTGAATGTAACTTCTAATTATCAAATGGAGAAAATCCTGTTGGGAGCGCCACCCCCAAATGGGCCCTGTAGTGCGCGATCCGAATTTAGTCGGAGGTCAATGTGGGGTTCGGACACAGGGTTGGAAACCAAAAACAAAGAAGTTATATTTGGTAGAATTATCCTTTGAATATTGTACCATTATAAATCGTATATCTATCAGTAAACCTGGTTAAAGTTAGACAAATAGACTAATTTTTTCAATTAAATATGAAAATCCTCATTAAAATTAAATTGACTGGTTAGAGGACTAGGGAATATGTTTTACCTTACTTTTATTCTACCCAACTATGAATTCTTTTGGAGCATTTCTTTCAAAGGGTTGAAGAATGATAGTGCAACAAGTTGCTCGCAAAGGCCAACTTGATCATCTTTCTAGAGATTTCAGATGAAGGAACCCTGGCTGGGAAAGTCGCCGACTCTAACTACCATTCATGTACGATCCATACTAGATCTGACCAACTGCCCATCTTACCTCCTCTACGTTCTTGATAATCCATCTTTGTCTCAGTAAGTCTTTTGGTGGCACGTTTCGATCCTCTTCCCTATTTCTTAGAAAAAGTAGTCACTAGTTCAAGAACAAGATACTATCATTACGGCTAGGATAATTAGACCTCCAACCCACTCTGTTTCGAGATCCGGAACTCCTTGCAAGTCATATTTACAATTTGGGACTTATTTGAGGGATTCAAGTGAGATTTGGACTCAAAAATCCATTCTTAACCACATCAAATTTTATTTCTTTCTAGTATTAGAGCTCCTTTGGATTGACTTAAAAACAATAACTTTTAAAATGACTTTTAAGCTAATATCTTTGGTCAAACTTAAATAACTTTTAAGCCAAAAAATAAAATGTAGGGAGAGTCATATTTTTGGCTTTTAACTTATTTAAAGTCATTTTAAACTTATTTTAAGTTATTTTTAAATTTACCAAACACTCCCAAAAGCTAAAAATGACTTAAAATTAGTAGGTTTAATCAACTTTTAAGCTAATCCAAACAGACTTTAAGGGGTCGTTTAGTGTGAGGCATAAAAATAAACAGTCGTGAGATTAAAAAAATAGTCTAGGGATAAAATTTTAGTGTTTTGTTTGATTGCCATATTTGGGATAACTTATCTCACCATTTATATCATAGTGATGGAATAAGTTGTCACTATGATATAATGGAAAATATCAAATTGGAAAATAGAAGTTATTCGATAATGAACCTTATTTGGGTACATATATAGTTATTTTTTTTATTGATGATATATATGTACCAAAATAAGGTTCATTAACAAATAACACTTTATTTTTCAATTTGAAATTTTGGTAAGAGAAGCTAATTGCACAAATACAATGTTGAAAAAGAAAAAGAGTAAAAAAATAAAATTCATAAATTTATTACATTTAGATCTATTACATAAATAAATAAACTTATATTTATTTAATACAATTTATTGAATTTGATGAACCCACATGAATTATACAAAGATTTTATCTCTTTTGCTCATTACTTTCATTTTATAAAAGAATACAGATGGAATTTTTTATTTTATGTATCAAAAATGAAATGGAATCTCACACACCTTTCATACGTCATCCCCATCTCAGGTAAACTTTCAAAGCTAATAGCAGGTTTCTATGCAAATAAATGTAATTCATAGAATTAATCACAATTTGATTGAATTTTTTAACACAAATATAAAGCAGACTAAAACCAAAGAAAGTTGTTAGACTCATAAGTAGAGTTATAACACCAAACAAATATGCGTAACAAATTTTAAGGGGAGACTTGCGCTAGGTGAATGTTTTTCCTTTGGTTTGTAAAAATAAGAAATTACTATATAATAAAATATATATTTTGATAATTATGATGTCCAAGTTAGTTTTATGTGTATCTTGACTAATTTCACGAGATATTTGTTACCTTATCTATCTATCTATATTACCTTAAAAGCATGAACTCCCAAACTTAAATGTTAAATTACAACAATAACCCCAACTAAAAACACTTAATTTAGTTTATTTATTTACCTATTTAATTGCATTATATTAAAAGTAGACAACTTCTCATATTGAAGGGTTGTGACTTTTTCGATGAGTTGTGACTTATCCTAAGGATTGTGACTTTTCCGATGAGTTGTGACTTTTGCGAAAGGTTGTGACTTTTCCGAAGAGTTGTGACTTCTCCGATTAGTTGTGACTTTTTCGAAGGGTTGTGACTTTTCCGATGAGTTGTGATTTTTTCGAAGGATTGTGACTTTTCCAATGGGTTGTGACTTTTCAGATCAGTTGTGACTCTTTCAAAGGGTTGTGACTTTTATAAAAAGGCACAATTAGCACCTATTCATGCTACCATTTGTTTACTATAAATAGAGGGGTTTCCTCTCATTTTTACACTGCATTTTTTTAAAATTTTCTACTGTTCTTCTTCTTAAAAAATTTCAAGTGCGATTTGTAACAGTTGAATAAGAATTGAGGTACCACAACGGGAAGAGTTGGTGAACAAATTGTAGCAAATCATTCATCAATTCGCACTCGTATTTTTCTCCTATGATTTTCATCACATACATACTTCAATATAACTTATATCATTTTAGAACATTATTACTAATTAGCATGAGATACACGTGCAACGTTCATTGATATGCTGAAGTTCTTAGCATTGAAATTTAGGTATTGACTTTTTATTAAAGAATAAAAGAAGATAACAGAGAAATGTGCATACTGTAAACTTTTCTTCACACATAAAGTTCTATATATAGTGCGCAGGAATTTTCATTTCTTTTTTTTGTTTTGTTTCTTTAATTAATTTCTTTTGTGTTTTCATTCAAGAGAGAATTTAATAATTAATGCTTCTATAACGAGTGAACAGTGATGAATACACACATTGTGGATTGTTTTTTCTAATAAAATTAATATATCAAAGTGTGAGAAAGACAATAATAATAAATAAATATGAAAAAAGACACATGATTGGGGTAAGATATTTCTTCTTTGTTTTTTTATTTTTTATTCTTTTACCTCAAACGAAGGAGTTTATTCCTAATTTTGCTAAAACAACAGGCATTAACGTAATCCATTGAATTATAAGTTTTGAAGTTAAGTCCAATATTCAAAAATAGATTTTCACTTTTATTTAATACAAAACATCAATTATAGAGATAATATGATACTATAACCATGATAATAATTATTTTTTAATAGATACGTCAAGTCGAATTATAGCAAGTAAAAATGAACGGAGAAAGAAAAGTGTTGGTGGCAAGGGATTTCAATCAAATGGAACACTGGAGTGAATATAGCATTAACATATATTTTCGCCTTTCTTCTTCATTGGCTATGAATTGTTCCATATACTTTGTCTTTTTAAAAAAATTTATATTGAGTATAAAATTTTTTAAGTAATTTCCTGTTATTTTCTGTTCATTTTAATATGATAAAATGTTATGTTACAAGATACACTCCTTGCTAGCTATATAAAAAAATAGTGATTGATCATAAAATGATCGTAAATCAAATTAAAGATTCTATAAATAATACTTTAAATATTATTCATCTATTAATTTTTTTATTGAAAAAGTTTAATGTTTTATATCACGATACAATTTCTGTAAGATACTAGATACTTTCATTAGACAACAACTATAAAATATGTATGCGGCAGAAAAAAGGATAAGAGTACGATTTCATAAAGATAAGTTAGAAACTTTAAGAAATGAAATATTTTCACCATAGGTGATTTTGTTCATGTATTAACATTAAATTATGCTACAAATAGAGAAGAAAAAACAACTCAATTATAATCAATCACTATTAAAAATTCATCTTATAAAAGATTGGGAAAAGAACACTTTGTACCCTAAAAATGGAAATTATTTATAAGCAGTTAATCCCTTACTTTCACATTCCCTGTTTTTATATTACTAATTCACATTTACTGCTTGATACTATCAAATTATATATATACTCTGGTGGTATCAAATAAGAAGAAACAGTGCTTCAGTGAAAACATTACTCAGTTACTCATTGATGCCATTAGAGTTTATATATACTCTGATGGCATCAAGGAGGAAGAGACAATGTTTCAGTGAAAAAACTGTTTAATTACTGCTTGATATTCTCATAGTATATAGATACCATCAGAGTATATATATACTCTAATGGTATCAACAGTGGTTCAGTGAATAGAATAAGAAGGCAGTCAGGTAAATAGTTTGAACTGTGGGTCCAATCAGGATAAATATATTAGGTTGGATCCAATTTGGATAAATACTTTGTCTAATGAGTCCAGTTTATATAGTTTCCCCCATCAATATTGTAAAGAAAACATTTAGCTATTAATTTTAAGCAATGCACATTAGGGGTGTTCATGGTTCGGTTTGGATCAGTTATTGGATAGAACCAAAACCAAACCAATTTAGTCGATTTTTAAATTTCTAAAACCAAACAAAAAAAATAACCATCGGTTTGGTTATTGTTGGTTTGGTTCGATTTGATTTAGTTTTTTGGTTTTTTTTCTATTTGAAAATAATAATTTTTTTAAGGACACACGTATCTCGATAGACACAGACACATAGTACATGAACAATCCTCAGAAAAGCTACGTGGATTCAATTAAGCAATACTAGAGTTATTATTATACGAACAAAGTGATTCAATTAAGAGAAAGTGTGATTATCTTTTGTGAGGTAGGGTAGGTAAAGACTAAAGTAATGGATTTTTATGGACTTTGACTTAAGGTTGTAATAGTTGGGCTAAAATTTAAGTGTTGGGCTTGAGAAAATGATAAAGTTAAAGACTTAAGTTAATTAAGATTAAACAAAATATTTATATTTTATTTATGAATAATATATAAATAATTAAAAAAATTGTATATATAATTTCTCAGTTCGATTTGGTTATTTTTTGTAGTTTTTTTTAGTAAAATCAAAATCAAACCAAATAGTATCGGTTTTCAAAATTTAAAACCAAACCAAACCAAATATCAATTTTTTTAATCGATTTGATTCGAATTGAGGTTTGATTTGATTTTTTAACCAGAATCATGAACAGCCCTAGTGCACATATACAATTCCCTTTCTATCTTCCCGTAATATGTGGATATTGGTTGTTCCCTTAAATGGATTCAAAGTTAGCGAATGTAACTTCCAATTATCAATTGAAAGTTATATTTGGTAGAATCCTTTGAATATTGTAACATTATAAATTGTATATCTATCAATAAACCTGCATTAAAGTTAAACTAATAGACTATATTTTTTTCAATTAAATTATGAAAATCCTCATTAAAATTAAATTGAGTGGTTAGAGGACTAGGGAATTTGTTTAACCTTACTTTTATTATACCCAACTATGAATTCTTTTGGAGCATTTTGCTCAAAGGGTTGAAGAAAGATAGTGCAACAAGTTGCTCGCAAAGGCCAACTTGATCATCTTTCTAGAGATTTCAGATGAAGAAACCCTGGCTGGGAGAGGCGCCGCTAACTATCATTCATGTACGATCTATACTAGATCTGACCAACTGCCCCATCTTACCTCCTCTACGTTCTTGATAGCCCATTTTTGTCTCAGCAAGTCTTTTGGTGGCTAGTTTCGATCCTCCTTCCTATTACTTAGAAAAAGTAGCCACCAATTCAAGAACAAGATACTATCATTACGGCTTGGACAATTAGACCTCCAACCCACTCTGTTTCGAAATACAGGACTTCTTGCAAGTCATATTTACAATTTGGGACTTGTTTGAGGGATTCAAGTGAGATTTGGACAAAAAAATCCTTTGTTAACAGCATCAAATTTTTATTTCTTTCTAGTAGTAGTGCGACCCTTTGCGTTAACAAGGTCAAGGGTCACATTTGTCCGTATTCTCCTCATTGTACCCTCTCTTTTTTTTATGACAAAAAAAAAACCTCACAACCATTATTCTTTGGGTGCAATAGGGTAACACCCTTGGTGTTATGCAATAGGTCGCAAACTGCACAGGAAAGGCAACCCGCACTAGGCAAGTCCGTTGCAACAAGCTCGACCCAGAAGGCAAACTCCTTACTTCCGTTGTCCTCATTGTACCCTTATTGTGGCCACTATCCTCTCATCTAGCACAAAACCTAAACCAATTATGCTTTTTCATTAGGTTTCATAGGCCAATTAACAATCAATTAACATTACAAATTGAATACTTTACTAAGAAGACATCTCTATTATTGTTCTATGTAAAGGACCACAAGAGCTCTTCCTTTCTGAATGGTTTATTTATGTCTCTCCAGGTCCTAGACGTGGTACTTTGGCCTGTAAAGTTCAGTAAAATGGTTCTTATGCCATTCATGGAGTTCACCTTTTAGGCACATCAAGAACTGCAGTCAAAATCCCCTCAAATGGTAGTTACGACAATGAACATCGTTAGGAACCTTCTGGATTTTCTTCAATATACTTACTACATATCTTCATGCAGTCAGGCATCAGCTCTCTAGCCTTCAGGCTTTGATAAAGTTCCTCTGAACTGCAAATCCTTTTTCTTTTGAAGTGCAACCAAATGATTAGAAAATCTTACTCGCTTAATCAGGAGGATAGCCTATTCATGGACCTCAATCTTAGATCAATGTTAGAAGTATAATGACAGTCAATAATGCTGAAACTTCATCAAGATCCGGGCACTAATCAATACAACAGGCGGTTACAGCATAAGATCGAGACTAAGAGGCATAGGATGGATTTTTACAGTTCAAACAAACAAAAAACTGCCGTGAATACAAACAAATGAGACAATGTATCTTCATTGAAAATTAACAGCAGTCACATATCTGAACAAATACGTCCATTCATTCATTTACTTGATCAGATGAAAGCTCTGGTTCTACAACTGGAGGTATACAGTCCACCTTGTATCGCAAAACCTGTTGCCAATCAAAGCAAAATAATGACCCTAAGATAGTTATGTTCCTTTTTCGATTAGACAAAGCAGCAAAGCAATCAATTATTGGATGACTGTAGATTAACAGGCACCTATTTTCGTGAGCAAGGAAGAATACAACAGAATAGTTACACGAACTACTAATTTCACTAGACAAAGTTCTACTGAAACAAGAAAACCCATAGGCAGCGTAAAGCAACCATTGTTGGATACACCAACAAGATAGGACGGAATACTTCAAAGGAGACAACTATAACCTCAATGAATTAGGTTTGATAATGTATTACTCACCTTCTTGAAAAATGTAGAAAAAGAATTATCCCATATGAGTTTGTAGTTTCCAGACAGGCACGTACAGAAGTTCCCCTTGAAGAAATGAGCATTAAGGAGGTGAAGTTGCAAATTTACTTGCTAGAATAGTAAGAGAGCAAAGTAAAGTAATTACTCACTTGGTCAGTTCCATATCGTCGATAAGGTAAGATTTGCTGTGAATCAGGCGTTTGATTGACAAGTCAAAAAAATTAAACCAGAGCAATGTTAGTGAGAGGAGAGAAGAGAAGAGAAGAGGAGAAGTTATCTCACAAGAGAAAGAAGATTAAATAAAGCATGCGGTGCTATCTTAGTAAACCAAAAATTGCAGCAGACACACTTTATGAGAAAATGTGACAAGTTGAGGTGATACACTTTCATACCGTCTTCTGTCCGGAAGGATCTGTATACTCCATGCTAAAGCCAATGTCCTGTTACAACAAAAGAAGCCCAGATGACTTGGTTACAGAAATCAAATAGTGTTATCTGACAGTTTACTGAAATAAAAAATATTTTTTTGATAAAGTGAAATGAAAAATGATTCATTCAAATTTTTCCTCATATCTGATGACCTATCCGCTAAAAGATCCAAAAATGAACAACAAAAGGAACGAGAAAAAGATGAATAAAAGAAGACAGGTGCTTCATGTAGTCTCTTGGGAAATTTGAGAGTTATTTTCAATCATTTCCTTCTGCCACTAGATAATTGCTTCACAGGTCATATGGATAGGAGCAAGTACAAACTAGATAATATGAAAGATGTTGACAGAAGATGATAAAATATATGTTAATATGCAAAGGATTTATCAGCACATTCTCCAAATGTACATGATTGAATAATTTGCATTATTCTCTCAACTGGTCCCGCCCTTTCCAGGACCCGCACATAGCAGGAGCTTAGTGCACAGGGATGCCCTTGTTTCCTCTCAACTGGTGCCGCTTTTGTGCAGCTTAAGTCGCTAGGAACAAGGAAAACAGAAATAGCAAGACATAAAGGTAGTGAAGTGGAAAAGGAAATAGTTTCTTCATGCTCCACAAGAGAGAAATTTAACTATGCATTTTTGCTTAGGGAAAATCTGCAAATCAAAAGAGAAACAGTCTACTTCATACTTGAAAGAAATTTGATGCTTCTTTTAATGCAATGGAAGTGAAAGATTTTAGGCCTATAAATTTGGTAGGCACTGTTCATTGCCAAACAGCTGCCAGGGAGGTTGAAAAATGTTATGCAAGTTGATTTCTGAATCCTAGAATACTTCTATAAAGAGGAGACAAATTACTAATGGCAATAGTCGCTGCAAAGTAAATAGCTAGTATGAGACGGAAGCAAGGTGGAGAAGGTGTTATGTGTAAGCCTGATGTGGAGAAAGAAAACACACGATCATGTTTGCTGGAAATTTTACTCCTCTAACTAGAGAAACCACTGATATCTCTGAGTCGCATATTAGTTGGGTAAGAAGACCACCATAGAAAATCCTTTAGAAAAATTCGATACACGAATCCAGCCTGAATTATGTGGACATTATAGAGGGGAGAGGAACATAGAAAGATTATGGAGGGAGAGATCAGAGGTGCTTCAATGGAGTTTGTGTGTGCGCCCACAACTTGAGTTCAAGTGTTCATGGAATCTTGCCTTCTGGTGTAATTTGTAAAATATAGGGAGTGTAAAGGTTTTGATAGACTATTTCTGTGTATAACTAAAAAAAAATTGGGACTTTTGTTTGTCTTTCTACATACACAAGCATCTCTTTGCCTGTTTTGTTAATAATGAAAAACTACTTTATCAAAAAAAAATATGCACTTTTTGTTTGTTTCCTCCAACAACATTAATAGGGAGGAGATTAATTTTTCGTTTTGGAAAAATCAAATATGTTTCTTGGAAAGAAAGAAAGACAATAGCCCATAGACCACGAAGACATAGCCAAAAGAAGCAGGACATAAGTTGGACATCAACTTCGGACAAATGGACACAAATCTAAAACTGACAGTATAAAGCATAAAAATCAAGCAAAACAAGAAGGGAAGCTGTTTCAAGAGAACATGGATACCAATATACCCAAATAGACACATCTATAGGAAGATAAAAGGATATTACCATATCCACTCTGCCTTGAACCAAAGAGAAATCCCACGCAATGTATGAATTTATGGCATCCACTGTCAATGAAACCTAAAATAACATTGACATAACAGATATATCAATCAACTGTACACAGTTTTAACTAACCCCCAAATGAAGCTCTAAAGTACAAACTTTCAAGAACCAGGTCTTTCAGTGACGAATAGACAATGTATTTTGCAATGCTATTCCCCCATCCCCATCTCAAGCCAAAATCTATGGTACACAGGCATTGTTATATAAAATCTAAACATTACTGAATTGAAACACCAACACCAATATATAGTAGATCTTGTACTTGATTTATGAGAAGAAATAACCACTAAGATTTGGATACCAAGAGCTCCAAACACCCTTGAATTGTCATAGGTAGCTAACTTGCCAAAAGGAAGATCAAAAGGAGTTTCAATTGAAGTTCAGAAGTATGAATATTTAAAATGTGAATACAGAGTGAAGAACTCCAACCCAAAATTAAGGAGGGAAGGAGTCTTGAAATAGTAGAGAACAAATAATACTAACAACACTCTCAAGTAATCATATTGATGCATGTGTGGACACTAAATGCAAATAAAGCATTACTCTCCATTTAGAAAATTACAAAACCAAGTTAAAAGATTCAGCAGTCCCATGACAAAAGAATCCAAATTATTCATGGAGGAAAAAGAATATGTATTTTTCCAACTACTGTTTACGAAATTTAGTGATTGACAATAATCTAAACTTTGGAAATGGGATAACAAAACTTTTGGTCCCTCAATTATTGGTAAATTCTTATTTTCGTTTTTTGATATATGATATTAAGCGCATTTAACCTTCAATTAATTAAAATGTGTGTTTTTTTTCCCTTTATATTATTTTTCTCGAATCTAGTGCTAGAATTCATCATCACGTAGAATTTAGGATTCGGGTATACGGTTCAACATATTATTTTGTTGAAACAACTTATATTGTTAGTCACCAATGTAATGAAACTCGATTCTATTATATTAAGTTAAATAACTAATGACTATCATGTAGTTATGACTTTAATTTTTATTATTTAATATTAAGAAAATCGTGTTTTTCATTACTACTCAACTTAATTGATGGATGCAGCGATACATCTTGCATTTTTGGAGGATACAACATCGGTGCAGCAGCATCTTTGGAGGATTCAAACTACATAGCCTTAGTGGAGGAAATACGTTATATTTAGACTATTTTAAAAAGGGAAAATACATAAGTTGCGCCTCAATCTTGACCAAAAAAGTCATTTGCGCGCCAAAACTTTGCGGGCGGCGTCTTATCCCCTATTCTTGTTCAAAGTGGAACTAATTACTTCTCAAGTGATGATGTGGCAGAGATCACTTTCTTGGAAGTTCGTGAGAAGAAAAAATAACCTAAAAACTAAATTATTCAGTTGTCACTATCCAATTGGACATTATATAATTAATTACATTTAACATTAAAAATCTCTTTCTTTTTTATGTTTTCTTTGCTCATTCCTTTTCCTTTTTTATTTTTCTTCTTTCTCTAGCTCTCTCTTCAATTTCACCAAACCCGCCCGCCACCACCCCACCTCCCTGTCCTCCTCCATCCCAGCACTTTCATTTCCATCATTTCCTCTGCCTTTCTTATATTCTTTATTGATTTCCATTCCAGCCCTCTCTTTCAGCTTTCACTCATATACCATTCCTTTTCTAGCTTAAGTGTCCAATTAATATTCAATTACTAGACCCCATAGCAGCCCAAGACCTACAGATCCATTCACCAGCACTATGTAATTCCATGAATCTGCCTCTAATTTCCATTTTTGTCCTTGCTTAATCATCCAACTCTTTCCTACCACCCATACATGAAAATTTCACTTTCAGAACTCGAAGTCTATATTTGAAAAGTAAACCTGCCCCCTCCAATCCATCAAATTGAAGAATAAAGAGAAAAGGAAGGAAAAAAAAGGGAAAACATTTGTTCTTAGTTACTGAACTTATTAACAGTCTTAGACAAACAAAGTAGTCCTTCAAGTTCCATCTTTTTTCCAACCCACAACCATTTTTCTTCGTAGCTCTCTAAACAAGCTCTTGATTCTTGAAAGATCAAATGTTTGTGGAGAACCTCGTACTTCATGTGACAGATATAGATAAAGGAGGAGAAACGACGAAGAAGGTTCTAAAAAGTTTAAAATAAATTAAAAGAATTGGGTATTATACATGTGTCAGGCACGTGTATAATACCACCAAACATAGCTCTGGGACTCTTTCAACAAGGTGGTATTAGTTCCATTTCAGACCAAAATTAGGGAGTAAGGGGTTTCACAAAGTTTAGGTTTGTAAATGACTTTTCACAAGTTTAGGTGCAACTTATGTATATTCCCTTTTAAATGTTATATTACCCTTAAATTTAACATGACAAAAGGGTAATTAAATGTTATGGCTGTTAATAATTCAGTAAATTATGAAGATTCACAAGAAAACGAATCAGAAGTGTAGATTTCAATTAATTGAAGATTGAATGTGTTTAATCAAATATCACAAGAACCATCCATAGTCGGAAATTTTCGATATCTGAGAAACTACAAGTGCAAATTCCCTTTGAAAATTGACTAAGTCAACGTCATTTGCAAAATTTTAGACAAGATTTGGAGTTTTGACCATATGACTACATAAACCAAAAAGGAAATAAACCAAGAACAACATCATAAAGAATTATTAGGTAATATACAAATACATACCATTTTTATACCTCATGAAACAGAAGTAACTAATTACAAACATTATCTCACAAACTAATTTAGTCTCATTATACAACTCAAAATAAGTTATTAGAATATGTGTTCAGTTAAATTTTTATCAGATTTGGTACAAAAATATCGACATAGAATACACGTGGAACACATGTGCTAAGCGACTATATAAATATATACATACACACACACACACAACCCTTCAGATGCACACATGAGAAAAGAAACAAAACTACAAATACACATGACTTGCTTAAGAGTTACAAAATTAGCAGCACCAATATAAGAAGACAGGTGATATAAGAGAAAGCAATCCTCCCAAAGCAAAAACAAACCTCATGAGTTTTTCCAGCTGGAACACTCACTTCCTTGTACTCATCACTTTTTCTGCATTTGGAAACCAAAAGAAAGCTCTAGATCAAGTTGTGAAAGTCATATCAATTATTGTCTTACATTTAGTCCAACAATGACAAAATGTACATGAAACCACCATAGAGAGGAATTCTGGATACCTGGCTTCTAAGGCACCAGCTTCTTCCGCAGTAATAAAGAAAGGGGAATTTGCAAATACGTCACTGCAAGAGTTAAGTAAATCCAGTTAAACAAGTACCAAATTAGTAACTACTTACTACACTCTCAAATTCAATAAAAAATGGTCCTCTTATGATGTGAGTCAATATCTACACATTTTGGCATACAAGTTTACCCTTGTTGCCTTTCCACAAACAAAAAACCTTCTGAGTCTGTCAAGCTTCTTCGCCACACTGGAAGGGATAGGGAACAAGGACATCACATAGGTGGGAAGTGAGTCTAAGACAGAGTTGAATAGAGTAACTCTTCCCCCTAATGATACACATTGTGCTTTCCACTGGGATAACCTCTTCATTGTCTTCTCTATAATACTGTCCCAGATCTCCACACCTGTGCCTGTTTCCTAGGCTAAGTTGCTCGAACTCAGTGCGGGTATCCGAGACGGATGCGAATCTGAGAGTCGGATTCGGCAAAATCTAAATTTTAAGATTCAGGGGTACGAATCCAAGTATAGATACGGTTGCGGGGATTCGGCTAAAAATATTCAATATTATAAAAATATAACTATAGAAATATTCTAAATTTGAGAGATATGTTGTGATAACAATAGTTGAGGACCTAAAGGGCTAAGAAAACAATGTATTGTATATTTTATTATTATTTTTACTACGGAAGAATTGAAATGATAACCCAAAATGTGAAATTACTTTTATCCCTAATTAATATCGAACCCTCTGTAATATTAATAATATAATAAATACAAATAGATAAAACCAAAAAAGAAGAATGAAGATATAATGATATAATAAATACAAATAGATAAAACCAAAAAAATAAAAAGAGTAAATACATCAAATCCCCCCTAAACTTGGCAGCAAAACTTACTTTAACACTTTAATTACACGGGCGTTTAAATAGCCCCCTTAAGAACTTTCAAGTGAATTAAATACCACCTTAAGAGGTGATGTGGCAAAGTGAGTGCACCCACTCGCTTAAAAATGCGTGAAATTTTTTTAAAAAAAAATTATAAAATGATACAAATGACCTGTTTTTATAGGCCAATATATAATTAATATTTTAAATATTATTTTCTTGATATGTTAATTCTTTTTAAATATGTGAATTTTCTTACTGACCCAAAAAAACTTTTAATCTTTTTTTTTCTCTCTTTATTTTGTTGTCTTCCCTAATATATATTCATGGGAGCTCAAGCTACACTTTCATGGCAAGATTTTTATAAGTTATTAGATTTGCAACACACACACCACCCATAAATCATAGTGCTTCATAACTGAATCTTTTATTGATGATATGGATTGACAATTTGCAAAGAAAAAATTTCAATTGAAATTTCATAGTTGGTGATTTGAAGAAAATTTCATTTCTTTACCACATCACAAATTAACTCTGCAATTTTTGGTACATTGGAAGCTTAAATGATTTTTTGAGAAACGATTCTAAGACCCATTTGGAAAAAAACCCTTTATGCCATTTTCTTAGTTTACAAGAAAATCAATGAAATCCTTTTTTACTGATGTGAGACTCAGATCTGTAAAGAGATCAACAAAGGAGAGGTGACTGCGCCATGATTGTAAAATCAGTGGTGCATGCGAAATTGAGCCATAAAATCACTTATTCCTTTTTAAATTTGAATGGTGAAGAGGAAAACATTGAGCAGTGAAGGGCTGAAAATGGTGACCTTGAAGGAAGAAGAAAGGAGTATGGTGGGGGGGGGGGGTGAGGAGAAACAAAAATGGGTCCAATTTTGATTTTAGAAAATGTATGTTTAATTAATTTATTAGTGTAAATTAATATTAAAAAGTATTAAAGAAAAATGGTGAATAAACAAAAAGAAATAAAAAAAATTAATGACGTGGGGCTGACATGGCTATGATGTGGCAGGTGAGAGTGGTATTATAATCTCAGGGTGGTATTTAATTCATTTCAAAGTTGTTAAGAGGGTGTTTAAACGCCCATGTACTTTAAGTGCTAAAGTAAGTTGTCCGACCAAGTTCAGGGGGGGTTTTATGTCTTTTCTCAAATAAAAATAAAGATGTGAATAAGGAATATATATCGACGCCTCTTCATTTCTTCTCCCAATAAACCCTTCGCCCCCTCTTTTCTTTTTGAAGAAACCCTTCGCTTCCTCTCTGTTCTTTTCCATCAAGCAACCCTGTGTGAAAAAGTGCAATCAGATCTCGTGACTATAAAAACTCATCGCTGATCTGAAGACGTCGCCACTTTAGAAGCTCATTGCTGAATTGAAGACGTCGCCGGCGAAGTTCCTCTCAGCGACCGCGACTTCTGTTACCTATTCTTTATTAACTTTGTTGGAGAAAATGTCAACTTTCAGCAGCGATGAGGCTACTCTCTTCTTTCCCAAATTTGTTCTCGACTCTGGTCAAAGTATCCGGATTGGATTGATCAAATCTGGCACGCACCCTGCACCAGTGTCGCTTCGAGACGGTTTCGACTACAAAACCAAGTTCGACGCAACACTGGTGCGGGCGCGGGGTGTGTGTCAGATTCGATTAATCCAATTCATTTACTTTGACTAGAGTCGAGAACAAATTTGGAAAAGGATCAGAGTCGAGAACAAATTTGGAAAAGAAGAGAGCAGCTTCATTGCTGCTGAAAGTTGACGACATTTTCTCCAACAAAGTTGATAAAGAATAGGTAATAGAAGTCGCGGTCGCTGAGAGGAACTTCGCCGGCGACATCTTCAATTCAGCGATGAGCTTCTAAAGTGGCGACGTCTTCAGATCAGCGATGAGTTTTTATAGTCACGAGATTGCACTTTTTCACACAGGGTTGCTTCATGGAAAAGAACAGAGAGGAAGCAAAGGGTTTCTTGAAAAAGAATAGAGGGGGCGAAGGGTTTATTGGGAGAAAAAACGAAGAGGCTACAATATATGCTCCTTATTCACATCTTTATTCTTTTTTTTTTTGTTTTATCTATTTGTATTTATTATATCATTATATCTTCATTCTTTTTTTTTGGTTTTATCTATTTGTATTTATTATATTAATATTATAATATTACATAGGGTTTGATATTAATTAGGGATTTGATTAAATAAAAGTAATTTCACATTTTGGGTTATCATTTCAATTCTTCCTTAGTAAAAATCATAATAAAATATACAAGACATTGTTTTTCTTAGTCCTTTTGGTCCTCAACTATTGTTATCACAACATATCTCTCAAATTTAGAATATCTCTATAACTATATTTTTATAATATTGAATATTTTTAGCCGAATCCCCGCACCCGTATCCATACTCGTGTTCGTACCCCCGAATCTTAAAATTTAGATTTTGCCGAATCCGACGCTCGGATTCGCATCCGTCTCGGATACCCACACCCGAGTCCAAGCAACTTAGCCAATGAATACACTAGATATTCTATCTAACTGGAGCAGGTAAGGATCAGAAGCTCAAAAACTAGTTGGAGTATGATCCCAGGCTGCATATGGTGGACTATCTGGAAGGAAAGGAATTCAAGATGTTTTGAGATGAAAGGAATCCTATCCAGAAGGTCTTAATTGTATTCTGCTTTTGCAATTTTGGTGTAAACAAGAGTATATAAGTGACATAGAGACTCTCGTACAGTTCCTAGAGTCTCTATCGTTATCTAGCAAATTTTTGTGTTGTAACTTAGGCCTGGTTTCATTACAAATATGTTACCATTTAAAAAAAAAAAAAAGAATGTTCCTCTCTAGACTAAATCAGGGTTATCAAAGGCGCCCTTAAGCCCTGAAATGAGGCTCAAAACATGTTGAGCGCTTCGCCTCGCTTCATGCACACTTCAGTGTCGTCATCAAGGTTCGAAGACATATTTTTCCTTGCCAATGAACCTTTTCTGAAGAGACGACACTGAACAATTGATATTTTACTTAATCGTAATTATTATTCCATTTCTTTGTTCATATATTTGTTGTTCATGCTTATAAAGTACTAGTCTTGGACTAAACATATATATTTGTATTTTTTCTCCCTTTGCGCTTTTTTTCACTAAAACACACGCATTATTTGCTCTTTGTGCTTAAAGCCCGAACGGACCTTAGAGCTTTCTTGCGCTTTTTGCTTTTAGTAACACTGGACTAAATTGTAAAACACAAAGGTAAGAAAGATTTCCCTCTTATATTTTCAGTCCAACACTTTAAAACAAAACAAAGAAAGAGGAGAACAGTGTAAAAGATTCCCTTCATTTTTCTTCTGTCCATAACTTCAACACATGGTCTAAGTTGCCTACAATGACATGAATGTCATCCATGAAGCAAATAGAATGTTTTATCTAACTGACCATGAGATAAAAATATCATATTATGAAATGCATAATAGAGCAATAACTAAACACGAAGGAAACTAGGCTAATCTATATTGAATAACATGAGTAGGGCCAAGAGAAAAAGATTAGAAATAACAGTTCCAAAAGCATAAAGTACCGAATGAATTTGATGAATCTTTGGAACTCAGACGTGTAGACATCTACTGCTTCTTCCAAGACCGTAATTTGATTCCTTGACCTGTCCAAGTTGAAACAACTAGAAGGTTCAGGTGAAAAAATGCTATTACTGTGGAGCAAGGATGCAGACATTAAAAGAAATAACCAAATACTTCTCAATTCAATCATTTGAAAGTACAATATGTCTAAAGTCTTACAGTTTTCCAGCTTCAAAGCGTTGCCATACCAGAGAAAGAAAAAGTCGAATGTTGAGCACCATTTTAGTGAGGCTGTACAAAGGTGGACCATAACGCTGTCGCTGCTCTTCCATTGGCCTAGAGGTAGACATTTATCAAAAAGCAGCAGACAGGATCACTATTGGGTAACCCAACCCTTGAAAAAAGAGCAAAATAAAGAACACAATCAAATAGAAAAAGAATAAATAAGATTAATGCAGCGAAAATAATACCCATCATCATCATTTATTTTCTGAACAAAATCCAACAGAACCTGCAAGATAAATTGCACATAAATAGTTTTACTGAAGACCAGAAAATCAATGTACTGTCCCTGGCATGAATTTAGATTGAATTGAACTATTTTAATTGAAGAATACAGCTTCAAAATGGGCCATTTGGCATCCATGAGATTATTGCTCTAAACAAAAAGTTAATGCACAAAAACAACAGGCCTTGTTTATAAACATTGACAAGTATTTGTAAGGAAAAAGTTATAAACCCATTATTTTCTACTATATGAATCGCGACATACCTGTGGCACTCCAACTAAATACTTCACCAGTGTCTTATAGACACCTGTAGCAGAACCCAGTTGAGCCAGTTGCCGTCTCCTGTGTGAAAGTATCTCGGCATGAGTCAGAATCAAATTATATAGTTGCTGTACCATCACGAAGAGAATGATAAAAGTAAAACAATACTTACCGTTCCATCTGTTGATTCCATAGCAGAGCATATTGATCACGAATACTTCCACCAGAACTGATTAGAGCATCAACTGCAGCCTGCTTATTTCTCTCAGAACGCTCCCTCTGTTGCCTTATTAGTGTACCACGAAAGTCTTGTGGCATGTAGGTCATCACTACAAAAGAATAAAAGAATCTAGATTATTATCTATGCCTTTAAAACATGTAAAACAATAGTGATTTGCTGAGATATACTGCACATCTCTTCAACTTGCCATTTAGCTGTGTGCTTGCCTTTGTTGGAGATTCTAGTAAGCACATTCTCTAGTAGTTGATGATACATGCAAGGGCACCTAATTTTGGGTAGTATACTTTTCCTGATAACAACAACTACTACGCCTCAGTCCCAAACAGGTTGGGGTCGGCTATATGAATCTTCATTACTTCATTTAAGCCCAAATCATATCATCATGATAATAAGTACACTTTTTCTCTGATAACACAAATATTTTGTCAACGTGGGGAAATAGTCTGCACACAACATAAATACAAAAGTAGAATAAAATCGCATACCAAAACATGTTCTTGTACTTAGAGCAACCCCTTTCTCTAAGAAATAAGTAAGAGCAACCAGTCAACATAGATGACCGCTATACTACATTTGCTCCAAAAATGTACAAAAAAATGATAATAACTTGGGTAAAAGTTCTTTCAGTTCCAAAATTTCCTCGATTTCTTCCCTTGCATGTTGGGTAGTGTATTATGACGATATTTGAAGCCTGAAAACAAGGAACCTAGATATAGCTTTCAAAGGTATAAGCTTGACGGGCGGACAACTCGATCAAGCGTATAGTAGTTTCATTTCAAACAAAGAAATAAATCTCTAATGGTGGATTGGATGAGAAACTGAAGATGATGGACCATGAAAAGTTGGAACTGCAGAAGATAATTGCAATAATGAGTTTTAAAGAATTTAACCGTTATAACAGTTAAGAGTGAAAATAGTTGAAGAGGAAACAATTTGGTTGAAGAGAGTCCGAGTAGGACTGCCAGTACACATAGCAAGACTGAAACAGTTATTACTTTTAAGTTTTAAGACATCTTAGTTCTTTTTTCTCTTTTTGTCCTTCCAGTTTAGCCTGTAGGCCCCCCAGAGGCAGGGGATATATGGACTTTGTGGATCTTTTCAATCTATTAGAAGTATGAATAGTTGAATTTTGGTGTGTGGCAGTGAGCAGAAAAACTGGGAAATGGCTAATATGAGTTGAGAGGCTATTTCTGAAGAGAAACAGTGGCAGCAATTTCGTCATGTTCAGTAGATAAGTCATCAGGACCATCATAACTTGTAACAAAAATCACCATCTCCAGTAAAAGAAATTGATAACTAAATCACCATCTCCAATAATTAAATGCCAAAATCTTGCCACGACATTTGACATAAGCTTCACTATTGATGTATTAGCTAAACTCATTAATATTCAAAATCAACCACATAAAACACATATCTGCTGGAAAAGATTCAGACACCAAATGCCGACTAAGTTCACTATGAAAATCCATCTTTCTTTTCAAACTTGTACATTCACAGTTCCACCCTGACAGACTACCAATCCTGAAAAAGGGGAATCTCTAATCCATCAATTACCCTGCTTGAAACTCAATTTGCCCCAAATTTGGTTGAATCTGAATAAAATCAAAACATCACCTACTCTAGAACGTTCAACCGAGCTATCATATATCATGCTTGGACAGCCCATTTAATGTCATCTGCACAAACTAATCATCTGTCGAATCTCCTAATAAATATATCTTCAGGAACACCGTCTACTATCTGTTCCCCCTCTTGACACCCAGAGTAATACTTCATCTCCTACTAAACTCTAGAAACATTCACCTTTCAGATATAATTTTGACCAAGCATATACATCTTTATACGACAAACATTATTCCATACCCCACTAGTCTAAATTCATATCTGCTATACTTTTCTCTTAGTAATAAGACTAGCCTTACATTAGTGGGTATAATCGAATTAAACTAGTTTGTGGGACACACTTTGAATTACTTTTTTTCTTGGATAAGTTGTGTGAACTTTGAAATGATGTACTGTATATCCAAATTCTATAGAGGAGGGACTAAGGAGAGCTTCTCTCTTTGCAGGATCTATGGTACCACGTCAATTATCTTATTTTTTGCTCTTCCACTCTTCATAGCGATCATTTTCTAACTTCACAAAGTTCTCCTTTTCCAAAATCTGATGATATGCAGAATTAGCAGCCTTTGAACAACATAAGATAGTGTCAATATGTAACACCCCAGTTTTTGAAAAGAAAGAAAAATGCAGTTTTAAAATTTTTCTGGTGCCAGTGACGACGGAGGCCATCTACGGACCGTAGGTGGAGTGACGGGCCGTAGATAGGAACCGCCGATGGCCCTCCCAGCTTTATGGATGTTGAGTTTCTGAACCTTGACCTACAGAATAGCAGGACGGTTCGTAGTTCGGTTGACGGGCCGTAGATGGGTTCCGTAGATGCCTTCCAGACTTAGCCAATTTTCAGTCCAAAACGAACTTTCTGAATCAATTGACGGAAGAGCAGGATGGTCCGTCGGTGGATGTACGGACCGTAGGTCCTAACCGTTGATTGGCCCCAACAGTTTATTTAAGGGCTTTTTGGACTTTTTCCCTAAATGTTTATTCCTTATAATAGACGATTTTGCCCCTTAGCCTTGGCCCTATTTATATTTTCTAAGCCCTAATCCCTTCATTTTCCAACTCTCATCTTCCAAATATTCCTCTCTCTAGAAGAACAAGAAGGAGAAGAAGAGAGCTAGAGTTCTCATCAAGGTCACCATTCCCCTTTTATTTCAAGGCATTGGCATTGAGGTATGATAGTATTTACCATTTGGAGTCTTTCCTCCAATGGGTCCTCTTTCCCTTAAGGTTTTCAAGGTTTAGTCTTGCCCAAGAGAGCTAGGGTTTTGACAAATTCTTATGGGTTCTTCATTATGCTTTCCATTGTTGATGTTATGGTTGATAGTGCACGATCTAGCGTGGTAAAGTAAGCCAGTGCACGATTTAGCGTGGTTTATATGCAACTTGATGAATCCCATGAGCTTATGCTAAGTTCCCCCAATTTATGATTATGTTTATGATTGTGGGTTGATTGAGAAAAGATGAATTGCATGAACTCTTTGTGAATTGAGTTAAGAATTATGATTATCAAGCTATGAATTTCATGTAAGACTATGAATGATGAAAAAAGGATATAGTATGAAAAGATGCATGATTGAATCAAAATCTATGATTTTCCTCTATTATGTGGGTTCCCTCAATTATGACTAAATTGCCTTGATTTATGGCTTTGTAAGTACTAGCTTGCATTGAATTGCATGTTTTGAGGTGAAGCTTATGAACCCATGATTTATGAGTTAAGAGCATGATGAGCTATGTAACTATGAAGCTTGTGAACTCATGCATGTTTTATGAAGTTTATGATATGTTAGTGCAAATGTTGAGTTGTGAAAGGGTTTCTCATGTAATGCTCAACCTATGAATGTGAAAGGTTTTCTCACATGTAATGATTCATAACTTGTTGAAAGGTTTGCTAAACTAAGCTTGAATCCATGATTAAGGAGCTATTCTATGAAGGGACAAGAGGCGATTACCCATGTTCCCTAATGTAGACAAGAGGCGATTACCCATGTCTACTAATAATGAAATCACGACTAATAGAAGAACAAGAGGCGATTACCCATGTTCTTAAGGAGCTATTCTAATGAATGAAGGGACAAGAGCTAATGTAGACAAAGCGGCGATTACCCAAGTCTACCAATAATGAGTTTATGACTAATGTAGACAAGAGGCGATTACCCATGTCTACCTAAGATAAAATGAACTATGATAAATCCGTGGGAAGTATGCTTAGTACCGAGTGGACAAGTGGCGATTACCCATGTCCCATAACCTATGTGCCACCATAGGGTGACGGTCTATGATAGACACAAGCTAAGTAGTTCATGGACTTACCTTGGCAAGTAGGACACCCCTTTTCGGTGTGGGGCAGACACCGGATTCCATGTCGATAGCTCACATGGTCTTATATGTCGGTTAAGGCTATTTCCCCACAAATTAATGAACAAGTGTTCTCATGATGATGATTTAAAGTAAAGTAAAGGAAAGATGAATAGCTTGCCTTGGCCGTGTTTTATGCTTCATGTCCCTTATGCTCTATCAAGTTCTAGCTTGGCCATTGCATGTCATGATTATATGTCATTCCAGCATGGTTTATATGTCCTTTATGCATTGCTATCATACTTGGTACTTGATTGTACTAACGCATACTTTTGCCTACATTGATTCTATTGATGTAGGACTTGGCGGTTCTTCTCATCCCACTCGTGGCAAGTCAGTTCTAGTGATCGTGAAGACTTGGTGAGGCCTCCTATGTCCGAGGGCCTAACCTTGTTACTTTTTCATGTTTTTTCCACTATCTTGGATATTGTACTGGGCTGCGTCCCAAACCTTCATTTCTATTCTATTATGTTAGATGGCTTGAGACATGAGTTGTAGACTTCCGTTGTTTTTGATTAAGGCCTTGTTATGAAAAATGCTCTTTTGAACTCTTACTCCTCTATTATCTTGTATGTTATGTATGCTAAGGGCTTGTATGAGGCCTCTCGGGGTCTTGTATGCCGTGTTACATCTAGGGGCTACCCTGGGTCGTGACACAATAGTTCTGACAATATCTTGTTAAGCGTCTTCAGTCGAATTAAGGCCTCCTCACACAAACTATTATTCATATTGGCTTGGCTAAGTTTGTGTCTCCTGGCTTTGGGTTTTTGGACTCTTGGGTATAGTTTTTTCAGTTATACCTTTGGGATTGGTTGCCAATTAGCAGTAGGTGGCATAGGACTCTTGGTTTCTTTGATTTGATTTCTAAATTGTATGGGGTTGCCGGTTGGATGTGTCATTGTGGGCTTAGATTGGAGCTTTGGTTGTAGATAGGGTGCCTTCTTTTTATGTAGTGGTGTTCAGGACAGCTTGCACGCACCTTGCCTATTTCACGAGGTATCTACTACCTCCCACCAGCATAGGTAGCAGATAACTCTGGTCACCAAAACTTATACAAACAGAACAAATCACCTGATGTTTTGTATAAATCCCTTTTATGCTTAAAGCACTCCAAAGGTATAAATCCACCAATGTAAGACATGCCTAATATTTCTTACCCTTTTCATCAGCATACCTATTTTACTAAACCCTAGAAGTTGTGACCGCTCATCCTACATTTGACTCCTCTTAATATAATGGACTAACGGAGTTCGACTTTACAGCAAACAAGATGCATCAGCTGAGTCCAGTTCAACAAAGAGCACTCAGGTGATGACACTCTTTTAGTTATCATGAACATAGAGTGATGATGGGATATAAAGTTATAAACTAACAAATTCAGATTAAAAGCAAACAAACTAAAAGATCTGAATATACTTCATAAACTGGCAACAACTTAACAATTAAGAAGCATAGAAGGACCAACCAGTGTTGAATACAAACTCGGAATTCTTTGACTGGAAAGTCTCCAAACTCTTCAACGTACTTCGGAATTTTTCTCCTAGCCGTCCAAGAATAGAAACAAGTACAGCATCTTCAGTGGTTGACTGCAATTGAAGCTGAAGAATAACAGAGAAGAAAAAACATCTCTTTATTAATTTGAGACAATTCAGAAATTTTGTGATATTAGCTCAACCCTGTGTGAAGAATACTAGTGAGTACACCAAAAGCATTTCTGTTGGAATCAAGTAAGCCTGGGGACAAGGATGGTTAGAACTAATCCAAAACCAAATGACATTACTGGAAGTCAACTGAGGTCTCAAAGAAAAGCTAAAACTTGAGCTCTGAAAATTGAGCTTCTCACCACTGGTGGCCAATTGGAGCTTTCCAATAGGAAAAGTATTTCTTCAAGTTGTTCTCGGTTCTTCCACAAATTCTCGTCAACTTTGTGAGGAGGGTGACTCTCCGCTTCAAGGACTAATGAACTTTCTCCTATCAAATCAAAACAAATCAAATGTGACTTGCCTCACAAGTGAAGCTCACCAACTGAAAACAAAATACAAGTCTGCTCGCATTAACGTAATCTCATAATAATTTCAGTATCTGCTAGATCAGAAAGCAGTTAACACTAATAGGGGGGGAAATTCAAAAGGATCCTCCATAACTAATTATCCGGAACACCCATGGAATTGTCGAGGTGCGCGCAAGCTCACCCGAACTACACGATTATCAAAAAAAGATTATCCGGAACATACTATGAAAATTACTAAGAGAATTAGTAAAAGAGTACTGAAACTTAAACAAACAAATATAGTATGGCATGTCCCAGGGGCCACTTAAACATTGCAGCATCCAGTCGGATTCTTAATTGACCATCCGATCCTTCCACTAACAGGGTCAGAACCACATATTCTTAGAACTAGGACAGCTGACCCACATGAATGAAGCTTGCCATGCATCACTTTATGATTAGTAAATGTAACAAGCACAGTTCTCTTTATCTTTTAGGGGATAATATTCTTCATTGTTAACTGCCTTGTAGAAATATGATCCAATCTTTTTTTAAAATTAGTACTGTAGAAATATTATCCAATCCTAAAAGAATAGCTCTGTGTTCTCTTGGGATTTCTTCTCTGATTCCTCCATTTCTCTCCTTCAGTTCATATTATTACATGTTCCAGCCATCTCAAACCGAGGAACAAGTGGGTTCCATCACACAGTCTCGTCCTAAAAGTACACTACATCCTTGGGCATTAAACTCTATCAATTTAATTAAGGGGGGTTGGAAAACTGTCCCCCCTGAGATGTATCCAAAACTTCTTTTTACCTATTGCATCAACACTTTAGACTAATTTTCTTATGAGGTTGATATTTCATAGTTGTAAATAGACACCCAGTTCTTATTTGTCTGCATAAACTCAAAAGTCATAGAACAACTTCAGGACTTTATTAACTCACTAGTTCTGGCTTAGATAATTTGTATATTTAGCCAGAGATTTTTCGTAAGCTCAAATCCCATATCTTGTAATTTTTGCTTCTTCCTTGATGCTGTTATTAACACCACTTACTTCATCCAAAAAAAAAAAATGATGATTTTATTGCGCACTACTATTAACTTCATAAGAATAAATTCATTTACCAAAACAACAAAAACTATAAGCACCAAATGTAAACCCTCCTAAACAAAACCAAGTAATCAACAATAATGAATGTGAGAAACCATAATCAGTAACCCAAATTCCCAGAAAGATCAATAAATTAGAAGTAAAAACATAAATTTGACGAGCAAGTTTAATTACCTTCTGTTAACGGAGCATCTTTCTGCAGATTCTTAGCCATGGAATGAATTTCATCAGTAAGACGCGATACATCTTGAGAAAGAGGGGCAAATGGATATTTATCATAATAAGAAGACAAAAAAGCTCTGGTTATTGGCATCAGCCCCTCCGTTGACGCCATTTTCTGAAGGTTCAGTCAGTCAAAGACTCAAAGTATAGCAGCTGAAAGCCAGATCGCAACTCTACAGAGAAGTAAAGGAGTAATTGGCGAAAAGGACTTTTTGAAGAAATAATTCTTTTGGAATATTTCTTCACAATTGAAGGGGAAAAAGGGAGTTCTACCGTAAAAGGTACAGCGACGGGGGTTTGCCGGTAAAGAGACGAATTTACAGAGGAGGACTATACAATATAATAATTTCATATGTTGACATGTGTCTTTGCCTATTTTTGTATGATTTTTAAGTAAATGCCTTTTTAGGTTGAACAAAGCCCAAAAATAGACCCTTGAGTTTGACATTGACTCTAAATAGAGTAGGTTTGTGTATCGGTAGGTGCAGTTAGATTTTGAAGTTTATCTATTATCGATTTGTAAACATATTAAGTAGTTATAGAATTATTAGGATGTCGGTTTATTGGTTATTGATTCGGTTATTAGTTTACCCGCTAAGATTTTGTATAAATAAATCATTGGAAAACACTTAAAAACAAGAAGACAAATTAAATAAAGCATGCACATTAATTGATAGACTGCATCTTGCCCAAAAACAAACACTGATATCTTGTAGAATAATCGAGAATTTGAGACAATTAGAAATAAAAGTATGAAACTAAAATCGTTAGGGAATCTATATACCGAATGGTATAAACATACTTTATTAATTTATCTTCTTTTTATCGGTTAATTAGTTAAGAAAAAACGACAAATCATTAAGAACCGATAATTCGATATAAAATAAAATCAAAATTGTTATCGAAACTATTAAATCAATAATTTATTATCGATAAATCAATAACTTTTTTTCGATTCAGATTATTGATTTCCTAATAACTTAGGTAAGGTGATAACTACAATTTTCTTAGATTTCTGATGGGGAAGAATGAAAAGTGACAAAAGCTTTGTGAGGCAAAATTTAGAAAAGGTCTTGGTTTTCAAGATTTACAAATTTTTAATTCAAGAAGATTCTTTACTTCATAAAATACTAAAAAATAAATATTTTCAAAATACGTCTCTTCTTAATGCTCAAATTCTTGAATTTGGAAAAGCATTATTTGGAAAAGAGATTTATTAAAACAAAGAATTAGAAGGAGAGTTGGAGATGAAAAAAATGTTGAGGTTTTAACCGATCCATAAATTCCTAATTCAAATGGTGTTAAATCCTTTCAAGGATAACCACAACAAAATTTACAATTAAAGGTCAATGTTCTTATAGATCAACAAAATCATATATGAAATATCCAAGAACTTCATAAATACTTTAATTTTAGTGATATCAATTCAATTTTGTCCATCTCAAATTTTATTATTAAAACTCCTGATAAAATCATTTGGCATTATACTAATTCAGATAAGTACGAGGTCCGATCTGATTATCATCTAGCAAATGATCTGCTAATTATATCGACGCTACTACTCATAGGCCCCGAGCCAATTGTCATTCATTTTCAAAATCTTTCTGAAATTTTTTGTAGTCGATGAAAATAAAAAATAAACATAAGTATTTCCTTAGAAAATGAATTTTTAATGTCTTATCTGTTAAAGTGAATATTTCTAAGAGATGAAGTCATATGTGTGATGTTTGCAAGGTCTGTAGTTTAGCAACAAATTCTATTGAGTATACCTTTTCAATGTCTGAAAGCTGAGTTAGTGTGAAAGTTGGCTCCTATCAAATGACCGAATTTAGATAAAAATATTAATTTCGCAATATGGAGGAATGATTTGTTTTGCGAATCGCAGTACATGTTAGTACCCCATTTTAAAAAAAAACTTATGAGGTTAAGTGTTTCTTTTTGTGGCAAATGTGTAAAGTTAGAAATTTGTTAAATTTTAGTGGTAATATATATATATATATAAAAACTAATTTCTTGATACTTGCGTTGCACGTGTATATCAAATTTTATGATATATCTAAAACCAATCAACAGTCGTGTCAAAATGTTCCTTCACAATAAAAAGGACAATTGAAAAATAATTTGTAAAAGTCTCTCACAAAGATCCGGCAAAAAAAATTTGATGCACAATCAAATTCAATCATGAACAAGCACAAGTGTACCTCAAATTCTGCTGAACTTCGAACCACTTAACTATTACAAATCACACTTGGAATTTTTTTTAAGAAGAAGAGTAGAAAACTTAGAAAAATTGTAGTTTAAATATGAAAAAAAAACCTCTATTTATAGACAATAAATGATAGTATGAACGAATGCTTAATGTGTCTTATTAGAAAAGTCACAACTCATCGAAAAAGTCACAACCTTTCTAAAAACTCACAACCCTTTAATGTAAAAAGGTATCTGCTTTTAATATAATATTATAATAAATAAATATAAATAAAAAATATAAAAGATATACTAAATTGGTATTGTTAATTGGGAATATTATAGTAATTTTACATTCAAGTTAGAGAATTCATACTATTGAGGTAGTATAGATAGATAGATAGATAAAGGCCATGCTAATACCACAAAGGTAATAAGGCCAACACCACCGATATCATACAACTATATAATAAATAGTCTACAAGCCTCTAAGAGTACTATTGTTATCCAAGACAGGACCTTTGTCACGCCCCGAGTCTACACCCTGGACGTGGCCGGCACTTGAGAACCATTGCTGATTCCCAAGCGAACCCTTGGCCTAGCTCACTACTCAGCGGAAGACTTAACTCGAGCCTTTAAGGCTCCTAACATAGCAAAAGTAAACTCACAAACTTAACTGACTGATTAAAGATATTTAAAAGCTGAAAAATCCTCAAATCTCAAGTTTTAGGAAAACATCTGTCCACCCTCAATGAATAAAATGTCAGTATAGGCATGGGAGACTCCTTCAACTCTAGACCTGTCTATGAAGCCTCTAACTAACTCAGACGGGTGTCGGGACAGACCTCACAACACCTCAACAAAATAAAATACTGAAATGACTGAAATGGAAAGAATGTGCGGATCCTCCGGAAGTACTAGGAGGCTCACTAAAGCTGCTATCTGGAGTGCAAACGGTATCAACGGAACCCCTGTTGATGACTCTGAACACCTGTATCTGCATCATGAAACGATGCAGGTCGAATGATATCAGTACATTGAATGCACTGGTATGTAAAACAGCTGAGTAAAGCAACAACAGAAAAGATAGGGCTTAAGGAATACTCACCTCAACTCAACTCAATGCAAAAGTAATACTCAAAAGTAACTCAATGTAAAGCCTTTAAAATACAAAAGAAATCTTAAGAATATGCGTAGAATATCATAAAGTAAGTATTTACTCATATTTGGGAGATTCTTTAACCGACAACCATCACTATGAGATACATGATGATACAACGTCTCGCCCACGCTGCCAGAACTGTCCTATACCTTGCCGGAGTATATGACATCCTCAACTAAGTGGATCCACTAAGCTCTACCCGAAGGCATAAGGAGATCATCTTAAAAGTATGACTCATTTACCCATGTTGGCATACATGGTTTATGGGGAGTTGAGTTGTTTGAACTCATCCTCATATCGGTGCTCAATACTACTCCCAATAATTATACTCATGCTCAAGTAAGTAAAAATTATAACTCTTCCTCTGTTTATGAGATAATTACTCAAAAGATACTCTTTAATAAATAGTGCCTCAAATTCTCTTCTCAAAACCCTCTGAATTGTTTCTCAACTCAAAATCTTCTTTCTCACTCAAAATGACAGTTTTTGGAAATCAAAGCTTCATTTAACAAGTTACTCAAATAGCCTCTTTAACTCTACTCACAACTCCCCTCTATCTCTCTCAAAAGCAAGATCATTTTAAATTAAAGTTTCAGTTCAAGAAATTCTCAAAATGTTCGGTAAATGCTCAATTTATAAAGCTTTTTGCATAAAATAAAATATGGACATCCAACTCAATAATTAGGGTTCATACCAGAATCTAAGCATGAACCATAGCAAGATAACTACTCAAGAACATGGATACAATACTCAAGAATTAACTGGAATTCGGTAACAATAGGCAGAAAACTCGAATATTTTCAAGAACATGGGATGAAACCCTAGATTTCATAATTCTAAATTTTGAATGTAAATTTGGCGTGTGGACGCACTAGCCCAACGGCCAACACTGAGAAAAGCCTTACATACCTGGAAGATCAAGGATCTTGACGAATCTTGAAGAATTTGGATGAATTCTTAAAACCCTAGCCCCTTCTCCTCTTGACTCTCCTCTCAAGTTTCTCTAAGTGTAATGAATATGTTTAGATTGTTTTCTGTAGTTTTAGGCCGAAAATAATAGGGAAAAGTCAGGATTTGGGTTTTGAAGGGAGGGGAAAGGTCTAAAATACCCTTAATGAAAACTGTCGGTGTGACCTACGGTCCGTCCTGTTCCTCCGTCGTTTGATTCAGAGAGTTTGCAACTTTGGCCTTCCAACTGATGATGCCCATGTACGGCCCGTCATCCGATCTACGGTCCGTACATGGTCACCGTAGATCAGGCCCTGAGAACTGGAATTCGACTAAGTCTGGAGGGCAACCTACGGGTCCTATCTACGATCTGTAGATCAGACTACGACCCGTACCTTTGGTCCGTAGAATCAACTCCTGAAACTTGACATTCTCCAACCTCAACCTGGTTTCTACGGTTGCCTTCCTACGGTCCGTAGAACCACCTACGGTCGGTCCCGTAGAACCAGTGCTGCAGCAGTTTCTGCATTTTCTCTAACTCTAAGTTATGGGGTGTTACAACCTTGACCTACCAATCAACTATCTACAGCAAAAAATTGACAAACCTTTGAATTTAGCAACTCTGAAAGAGGTGGAGCTTGCCAATCTAGCGGAACTTAGCAATATTACAAAAGAGGCTTGTTTATTTGTCTATCATGACATGCAATCACGAGTGCAATGCTTTCACGCTCAGAGTGTTAGTACGAAATAATGTACAAGGTGAATAATAATTGATCCAATATTATAAAGTATTGAATGTAAATACAAATAAGTGAATTAAAGATAATCTGACCGTGCTTACCTGCTCCTGAATGTATAACTAGTTGAATTATTTTTATAAAGTATTGCAAATACTCAATTTGAGAGTGAGAGGTTAGCCAAAACATACTAACATATTGAGTTGATTGTCAACTTAAAAGAACTAAGCTAATCGATATCCTCAAATACTGAACGTACATGGGAAGTAGAGTTGAAATAATCATAATACAACCTAGTAATTCCTAACACAAATCATACAAAAAAAGAAGTCAAACAACAATCTGATCAGACCCTCATAATCTCGATATGTACAAACAACAATTCATACAATCTATGCGGGCCTCCATAAGATTCGTAGGTTCTAATCAATTTATATACCACTATTGGCAACAATCTAGTCCAATGTGCAATCAATATAGCCATATAGGTACCAATATAGTTCTATAGGCATCGACATAACTCTTTTAGACATCAACATCATTTTTGTAGTCATCCACATAGCTTTTTTAGACGTCTACATAGCACCGTAGGTATTACATAAACCTTTAAATCATCCGTAGAACCCTTTTAAGCATTACATAGCCCTTTTTCGACATCAATAAATCTTCATAGATATCACATAGCCCTTTTAGATGATTATTAAAGCCCATAAAACAAACATGCTTATATGACCCCATAGAATATATAGCCCCATGGATAAATAGTACAAGAAATAAGTAAATATGTCAATTTGTGCATTAAGCAAAAGTTGATGTACCCCTTTGTTATAATTTCAATGAATTATAAAGTTGGCCTTGCAATAAGCAACGATTGATACTGTACCTGTTACGCTACGTTTGTGTCACTGTTGTACAAGTGTTCGGTCAAGTCTCATAAAGCCATTAGAAAGGAGATGAAAACGGCGTTATATATGAAAAAAGTTAGGACGTCTTGAGCTTTTTTGCGCTTTCGTCTAGAATGGAATGGAACTCACAGATTCTGGAGAAAACTGACTGATTCATTGGCGTTATTGGACGATGTTGGCAAGCTTTTTGTTAGATTAGGGAGTAATAATTTAGGAATTTTTGGAATAATGGGTTCAGAGGGAGGAGGACGAACGGAGAATGTGCAACAGAGTTCGCGGTTTGTTGCGACATGGCTTGTAGGAGGGGTGGTGTTAGGGTTGTCTGTGCTTGGGTTGAGATTTGCTTTGCCGAAGAAGAAGAAGAGACCTATAAGGGTGTATATGGATGGTTGTTTTGATATGATGCATTATGGTCATTGTAATGCTCTTCGACAAGCTAGGGCTCTTGGTGACCAATTGGTTGTTGGAGTTGTTAGCGATGCGGAAATTATAGCGAATAAAGGCCCTCCTGTCACTCCTCTTCATGAGAGGTTTTTTACGCTCTTCCTTGCTCTGACATTTCGGATTTAGTTACACATTTTTTTTTTTTGAAATTCAAATTTGTGGGGTTGTATCCACTGGAAAGATCTCATCTTTATGTGAACTCAGTATCTTTTAACCAACAGAAGCTATTTGCCTAGTTAGCGTGCTTTAGTTTTGTTGCTTCGGTTAAGTGTTACTCTCTGTTTTATCTCTTTGATTGATGATGAGTCTTTCTTCCAAAACCTTAAAGCATAACTGGTACTTTTTCCTGGGAAATCTTCTGTATATGTGGTCAGTGTATAGACATGTCCTACAGTGGGGCACTGGCGAAGATGGTTTTTTTGGGTTACAGAAACAAGGCTCTATAGAGTGTATTTTGGGTGAGGATGGTTTTTTTTTGGGTTACTGAAAGAAGGTTTTATATAGTGTTCAACCACCTAAAGAGGAGACCTCAGATCAGGGTGAAGTTTGGCTAGTCAGGATATCACAATTTGATTATCATGGCAAGGGTTTGGTTAAAGTAACAGTTTTTCCTCTGCTCAGAACACCATCATTTCCACCAGAACTTTCCTAATCAACTGATGGCTTCATTCCTTCATTTTGCTTGTTGTCTGATACCATTGCCCTTGAAAGAATCAAAGGAATTGAACATATAAAATCGTGACAACTACCATTAGAGCTCTTTTGCTGTACTTGACTGTGATGATTATTATTGTTTTGTCTGTTGCTTGGGATAGATTTTAAATCAAAAGAATACTCAGTATCTTGCTTGTTGATTTGTCCTAGGATGATTATGGTTGGTGCTGTGAAGTGGGTGGATGAAGTCATTTCTGATGCCCCCTATGCTATTACTGAAGATTTTATGAGGAAACTATTTGATGAGTATAACATAGACTATATTATTCATGGGGATGACCCTTGTCTTCTTCCTGATGGAACTGATGCTTATGCCCTTGCTAAGAAGGTTGGTCGCTATAAGCAGATCAAGCGCACAGAAGGAGTTTCAAGCACTGATATTGTTGGTATGTATTGTTCTGTTGATTCTTTGGCAATGTAAACCTCCTCTTTCAAAACGGAGTTGGGCATTGGTGTGTGTTGGAATGGCTAGTTTAATGTTTATGGGGCTGCTGGGCAGCATCTTATCAGTCCTTGCTATTTATACTAGTTAGGTTACTGATGTGAAGATGTTTTGGCATTTGTTAATATTTAAAAGGCTAAAATTTTCAATAATTAATTGCAAGAGCTTATAGGTGCTAATATTGTTTGTGTAAATAGTATTTGTTTTATAAATTTGCCATGTAGGTCGAATGCTTCTTTGTGTGAGAGAGAGGACCACTGTTGACTCCCCCAGTCATGCCTCCTTGCAGAGACAATTCAGCCATGGTCACAGCCAAAAATCTGACGATGGTGGTGCTGGGAGCGATACACGCGTATCTCATTTTCTTCCTACGTCTCGTAGAATTGTACAATTTTCGAATTCGAAGGTCAGCCTCTTTCATATAATCTTTCTCTGTGGTAAATTTATTGCTCACAAAGCATGAAGCAAAACTTTTAAGGTTTTCTTGTTGCCTGATAAATTCGTCATAAAGTGATTGTTTTCATTAGTGTGTCGACTCTTTTAAATTTCCTTACAAAAAAGTAAAGAAAAAGAGGAGTTTTGAGTTAATAACTATGTAGGAAAAGCAGGAGATTCTCAGATTCTGAACTCTTGGCCCAAGTTTTAGAACTCATCTTGCCTCGTGGTGATTTGGGACAAGGAGGAGATCACTAGAAAATTAAGCAGTGATAGAATAATCATATTTTCTGATTTTCTTATGTTAAATTTCTAAAAGACGTGCAAAACTGTGAGGCTTTGAAGTATTTTATATGTGGCTGCTGAATAGGTTAAGGGAAGAAAAACAAAAGGGAGAATTCATGGGGTTTTGACGTGATAGTAGCTGAGAACAGTAAAACTTAGTATTTTAGCGGCTGGTGTATTTGTTTTCGATAGAGGTAAACCCCCCCGCCCCCAAAAAAAAAAAAGAATTAAGAAATGGACAATAAAGTTGGAATCGATCTTTGGGAAATCAGGGTTCAATTTTTCCAGAGATATAGGATCCTTGCGAGGAGACTGAATCACTAGTTGATGTGATAGGATCCTTGTGAAGCAGTAGCCTAAGCTTGGTTGGGTTTTCAATAGTCGTTTTGCACTGTTGTGGTGCAACTTTAATATATCGTTACCAGTTTCAGAAAAAACCTCTCCAGAGACAAAAATGGAATGGAAGGTGATTTCTTTACATCTTTCTAGATATTGGTAGTGGGAGAAACTTAAGTGTAGTTCCCAGAGAATGAACTCCGGATAGTAGGTACCTAACACTGAAAGAAAAAACACAAGATACAAAAAATTAAAGAACAAAGTTAAAGATATACTGATTCATTGAGTTTAATACGAGATGCTAAGCTCCAAATATTGTGGTTTTTTTTCTTTTGATAGGTGAACTGTAATTTTTATATGAAAACCATCAAATGGAAAATGATGGGAATCAGTTACAACCAAAATGTGGTAACATCACAAGTTGTGTAATGTGCTAAGAAAATCAACGGTGGCATCAATATCATTTACGTTTACGGCAGGAGATGTTGCACCAAAACCTAAGCAGAAAAAGAAAGATGCACTTGTTCTTAAGATTGATTACTTTGTCATTCTTGCTCTCAAAATTCCTAGCTTTTCTTCCTTCCAAATAACCACAAACTGCAGCAGGAAGAGTAAACCCCAGGTCAGAAGAAGTCCACTAATCAAGCCCCTACTGCCTAAGTGCATAAATTTGCACTTTTCAATTATAAGTAACCCTATCTCTTTTTCAAGTTCAATTAGGATCTGTAAGTCGAGTTCAATTGGTGATCATCCAATTAAACAATTAAGCACAAGATTGAATAAATAACCCATGAAAGCAAAAGCAGTTCATTGAAATAAATAAGATTCAGACCACTATATTCATGTCAATTTCCCTGTGACCTAGAACAAGGAGTTGAATGGCTCATAGCATAAAAACAACACAAGTTTATCAAAAGAAAAATTACAAAATCAAGAAGAAAGAAGAAGGATAAAAAAAACCCTGAAAACCTCTAGCTGTCCATTGAATTTCCTCCAAAATTCTCAAACGTTTGATATAAACCTACCAATGAGCCCATTGTTTATAATTTTGCATCAAAAGAAAAATAAATTACTGAAACTACCCTAAATAAAAAATCTTGCAGACAGCCCAGGGTGTGTCACGCTCCATCCAGTGTGCTGCCCTGTAGTATTAATTTTGTGTGTTAGTTTTTCTTGCTCCATTTTGGCATCTTAGCTTATTTCTTTGCTCCTTTTCCATATTTAGCTTTATCTTTGGGCTTCATTTTGCACTAATTTGCTGCCGGAGCTTGCACATTCATCACACTCCACAATTATTAGCTTCCAACACCAAAGATTCACAAAATTAAGCCTTTTAAATATTACAATTGACACATAATTAAGTCGAATATGAGCAAATATGATAATTTTTTTTTGAGTATATTCAATTATCATTTAAGCATCAATGCCTGATCTGTTTTACATTAAGCTTATGATCTAATTAGGAAAATCTGTTGATATTTTAAAACATCCCCTCAGTTGTTTTCATCTTTTATTCCCATTTTGCTTCTAGGAAGTACATTCGTTGCTTATAAATTATAATGTTTTCAAGTGTGTTTGTGTAGGGAGCTGGACCTGATGCTCGCATAGTCTATATCGATGGCGCCTTTGATCTTTTCCATGCTGGACATGTAGAGGTAAGTAATCTAGCTTTAGGACCTACAAAAATAAGGATGCTTATATTTCAAAGAATCATATAAAAAGGTAAACAAGTGTAGTCTCCTTTAGTAACTTCAGTTTATGCTTGAAGTGATCCACAACATTCAACATGGTACCATAGTTCATAGTCGTTGCAATTTTCATGTCTTTAGCGATAAACGAAATTGGGTGGGTGAGAAGAGATTCTCTTGAAGACCCAACCAAAGGAATAAATGTGTTCTTACATAATAGCTTTGTCTTTTAGATATCCATTTTGAGTCTTCTAATATGTACAAGACCATTGCTACAATAACATGTGGGAATTTCCAACCTTTTGCCTAATATTTTAAACTTACTTTCTTCGAGCTGTTTGAACAACTTTTTGAATTTTTTTCGAAACAACTTTTTGGGGTAAAAAGTTTATGCAAAAGAAATGTGCTTGGATAGTTTTATGCAAAAAGATGTGTTTGGACTATTGTAGTTTTTTTTGAAGATTTGCAAGTGTTTTGTGGGTAAAAGTAGAATAACTTTTCTTCGACAAATTGCTGATACCTATTTTTTGGACCACCTCTTTGAAGAAGTCTTCAGGAGATTTAAGATTTTTTGTGATCTCCAAAAGACTTTCTACAGAAAAATGTTATCTCTTTTCCCTGCTGTATTCCTTCTCAGTGCTTGTTAGTCTTTTTTTTCGTGTTATATCTAATGCATGTGCAGAGTGCAGCTTCATTTTCTCACTTCTCTGTTAATGTTTAGATACTAAGGCTTGCTCGAGGACTTGGAGACTTTCTACTTGTAGGCATTCATACTGATCAAACTGTAAGGTAATACGGTGTGCTTCTGCACTCTCAATCTGCTTATCCACAACCCTAATGTACTAAAATATTTTGTATTTGGAAGCTTCATTGTCCTGATAAAACCCTAACGTAATAGTTGTAAAAACTCATCCTTTGTCTGAAATTAACATACTAATTTATTTAGATGTGATTTTCTTGAAGGTTCTAGTATGTGCCTAATAATTTTCTATAACGTGATTAACAAATATCATATCAATCTTGTTGGGAACTAAGAATGTCAAGTAGATTATTAATATGATATTTGTTTATCATGTTAGAGAAATTATGGATGACGATGAGATGTAAACTGCCTGCTATGATACATTGTTCAATTGTCACACATATTCCTTGAGAAGTGTTAGTAGGTAGAAAAGGAACACACGTTCTCTTTTTGACAACTTAATAATTTTATGAAAAAATATTTGGGCACAAAATCACCAGTACAGAAGTACACCAAAAAGTAGAAAACTTCATGAGTGCACCAAAAGGAAATAAGGGATAAGAGGTTATTCTTCAATTCTGCAAACTTATCTCTACATTTTCAAAAGATATAGAGCATGGAGTGTTACTAGTGGAGCAACACTCCATGCTCTATATCTTCCTCTCCATCTACCACAATTCCAGCTGAACAATTAACTCTTTCACTGTGCTTGGCATTGCTCGAGTTACTCCAAATTAAGACACAATTTTGAAGCTACTCGACAACAAAGAGGAGATGGTCAACGTCTTCACCTGAACGTTTACCCATGAAGCACCAACTAATGAATATAACCTTCTCTTCCTAAGTTTTTTCGGTCGTCAATATCACCCCTCTTGTTGCTGGCCAGAAGCACTCTTTTCTTGGTAACTTAGGGATCTGAATCATTTTATGTGGAAATGCAACCTTCTCCATAGTCAGGAGCTTCTCGTAATATGACTTGACAGAAAAAACTCTATTGTTCCCCGCCCCCCTCCTCATACATCATGGTTGTCCTGTGATGTTCCTTGTTTGTGAAGCAAATCGATTAGCTGGTGTGGGTTAGTTGTATGTCGAGTTAAAAAAAAAAGAGTTCTTCGGAAATATGCTACAGTGCCATATTAGTTGTTTTCATTTGGTTGAGAGTAAGGGAATATTATTCCAAGAATAGTGAAACCTTGAATAATAAATGTCCATTGTCTATTTTCTTGAGAATATATTTACTTTCTATTATGATGTTACCTTCTCAAATTTTTTTAAAGAAAATATTTTCTTTCTATATGGTGGACTGTGGTTTTAGTGCTGATCTCTCGAGGAAATGGAAACATGTGCTTTATGTTACTATCTTTTGTGTTTGTTTCTTTCTTATTGAAAATTCTTTTAGTCTAAAAGAATAAAGAGATGGGAGGAATATAACTGGATATAGCTAAAAGAAGAGGAAAAGAAGACGAGCTTGGGGATGTGGGGGGAGATAGAGAGAGACCCAACAATGAAGATTAGTTGATTTTTTATTTATATTTTTGCATTTTGATCAAAACTCTAAGATTGTACTTTCAAATAGGGATTCTGGATAATTTGATAGCTAGAAAATGCTTAATTAATTGTGCTTATCTACAGTCAGTAGTTGAGGTTTTTGTGGAGAAAACAGATTGTTACCTGTTTGTTTCTTCTCCTCTTAGCATGTTTACTGTCTGGGAGCTCAATTTATCTTTGCCACAACGAAGTATGGCTAGTTAGTTGCAAGTTTAGTCAAAGATCTCATCTTTCATTCTGTATTGTCTTTTACAGTGCCAATAGAGGTGGACACCGTCCAATTATGAATCTTCATGAAAGGAGCCTAAGTGTTTTGGCTTGTCGCTATGCTGATGAAGTGATTATTGGTGCTCCAGGGGAGGTGTCAAAAGATATGGTAATCTCTACTCATATGAACACTGATTGGAAAATCGTTTGTAACATTCTTATTGCTATTATTACTCGTCCACTTCAGTGATTTCGTACGATCTTTTTATTGACGGTGGTCCAAGCGCAAGGATGCTAAAAGTCAGAGAGAAAAATTCGCAACATTTTTATTATTACGTCTCTAATCTTTGGAGCTAATCAGTAATAACATTAATGAATTATCATTAACTCTTGCATGAACCTTCTGCATGTTATTTATGAATCCAAGATCACTTATGACTTTTCTTAATTTTCATGGAAATCAGATTGATGATATCTGTTATATTAGTTATCTTTTTCCAGATTATGGCTTAATGACTGATGGTGATAAGACATGTTCTCTACGTAGTGGCGGTGTTTGTCTTGAAGCGTCTTAGTTAATGTTTCCTGACAGATATCAGATTAAATTCAGGTCGTATCCTTACTTCTGCATATAACAGCACCATGAACCCAAAATCATTGGCCTTAAGCTTTTCAGTTTTGACTTTCAGAAATATCCTCGTGTGGACTGAATCAGGCCCACACACAAGCGCATGCGTGTTGAAGACATGATTGAATAAATAAAAATGTGTCCTTTCTAACAGCTTAAGCTTTTAGATTATATGGTCACACAATTGAACGTTAGTATTAGAGATGAACCTATCATTGTTGTGTTTCCTAGTGTTGGGCCCCTATGTTATTATCCACTCTCCAAATGTCCAGTTCTGAGCGTGAGGTAGAGAGTGTTATGAGTGTCTCACATTTGTTGAGAAAATGAGTTGTTGTCACCTTGATAGTCTTTGGCAAAAATATGAAGTGAAAACAATTAATGATATCCAAAAAGAAAAAGCTCCCAGGCATGATTCCCAAGTAATGACCTAGTCCCATCCTAATCTCCCCCTTCCGGTGGTCCTCATGATCACTGGGAATCACCATCCTAACCCCTTTCCTTCTCTTAAACCTTTCTCCACTCCAATGGAGGACTGTATTTACTTTGCAATAGGAGTAAAATCTTTCGATCTCGAGAAAATCAAAGGAGTGGCTGGCGAATGGACTAAAAGAAGCAAAAACACCATCACAAGAACTTCTTTCAACAAGAAATCTATGATCTGGATCACTCAAGTCATGCAAGAAGCTTCAAAGACGAAATGGAATGTGGTTAGGAGGTGGAAGAAAATAGAGCCTCTCTCAGAAATCTACTGTGCCAGGAACTTCAACAAATACATTAGTTTGACAAACATAAGGGGTGGGAGGAGGCCTGTTATCATCATTTCGGAGATGACTTTTGACTGAGAATGGGACAAGCGGACAAAATGGGGAGATTCCTTTCTAGTCATAGAATGGAGGAAAACAGAATAAAGCAGAGGCTAGTGGATAGTAATATCCCTTTTGCAGAGGCTGTGAGGAGATTTAAATGGTTAAACAGGAAAGGGGATGGAGTTATGACCAAATTAATGAAGGAGGAGGAAATGATTAGCATTAATGACACCTCAGCATCCCTTTTGCACAGGCTGTGAGGAGCTTTAAATGGTCAAACAGGAAAGGGGATGGAGTTAATGACCAACATTAATGAAGGAGGAGGAAATCATTAGCATTAATGACACCTCGAACATCCAAAATGAAGTCCTACAAAGAAGCTTAGTTTGAAATTTTGAAGAAAGGAATATGTTGATGCCAACCCTGTCGCCTGTCGGAGGTGAGGAGGTGGGCAAGTAAGATTTGGAGGCAAAATCATTGTCTGAATATTTATGAGATGGGGTCTGGAAAGTTCTTGTTCAAGTTTGCGACAAGAATCACGGCAGAACAGGTGATTGGAGGCAATTGGGTCCGGAACAACTCAAAAATCTGGCTGGATTGGTGGACTCCAACGATAGTGGCCACAAATAGGAAGAATAGACCGAGCTCGACCTGGACTAGGGTCGTAGGTCTTCCACTGCATCTCTGGTCACAAGAGACTTTCAAAGCCATCAGAGAGTTCTGTGGGAGTTGGATCATAATAGAGGAAGAGACAACTAAGAAATCATCTTAAATGGGCGAGAATCAGAGTTGAAGGTGACGGGTCGAGGATTCGGAAGGAAGTGACCATCCTCAACTCCGGAATCTCCTACTCCTTGCAGTTGTGGACAGTGACTCCGGCGAGGTATGCTATCGGAGAAGAAGAAAGGGGGAACTTCATTCTCAACGCCGGAATCTTCATTGAATTTTTCCTCTTATTTGCTGTCTTTAACCTATGGAAAATAATTTTTTGTTAGTATTTTCCTCCTTCAACCAGAGAGCCCTTGATTTTTGTCTCAGATTATCTCCCGGCTATTGCCATCATTGTTATTCCCCTTTTCCTCCTTTTTCATTTTTACCTGTTTCAACTCCTTCTCCCTTCTACACTTTTTAAGGCCCTTAGTTTGTTCATCAACTCTCTTGTTTCCATATCTATCGGGCCACATTCTTCTTTGTTCTATACATCAAAATCTTCTTTCAATGACTTCATATTTTCTACCAGACAAAATGTTCGCTTTCCGTCTCCATGAGATCTAATAGTTAATAGCTGCTCGACTGTGTCATCATATCCTTGAGGTCTGCAACTTTGAACCATATTGTCGAACCCAAAAGGGTTTCTTGTGCAATCCTCCACAATAAGACTATGGTCTAGCGTTCTTCATAAAAAAAAGAACTATGACATTAAGTTCGGGAAGTGGGATTTAATTCAAGTTAGAAATCATTTCCTCTTATTGGGTGTAATCAAGAACTTGTTCGGCCTCAACTTTGATTTGATTCCTCTTTAGTCCACCTGAACTTTGCACCTCTCAAAGAAAGGTCAAGAAGATGGTTATTTTTGAACTCTGAGAACTCCTCATAACTGTCGACACAATTCTGCATCTATTCTTTCCTGAAAATCTTATGGTGTTAAAATTCTCTCCTCCATACCCATGGTATGTGCCACCATTGCACTCAGTAACTCTTCCAGAAACCTCATTTGATTCTCCGGCTCTTACACTCCCTAACCCCAAAACTACTCCACCTTTATTTCCCTTAAATCTTGGCACTTATAAGTGCTTGTCTTTTCCCACATCCTCTTTTTCCAATTCATCTCATCCCAGTGTAGTTAAGACCCTTCCAATATTCTCCCTTGCCAGGAGTATCTCATATATTACTTGTCTCTCTCCTTACTCCTCACTATTTTATTTTTCCTCCGTTTCTTTTATGTGACTTGAAGGCATATCAAGTCCGTTCCACATTCTATGAGACTTGCCTATGTGATTGTCGTTCTACTTGGTCATTCATCCGCTGAATATTTGTCGATGAATTTCTGGGCATATTCTTCTTCCCCTTGCCTCTCTTCTACTCTCTTCCCTGGACTAATTTTCCTCTCCCTCTTCCAACCTTTTCTCTTACACACCACTATTCTGCATTCACTTTCATCTTTTTTTGTCTCTTTCCTTTCTTTCCTCCCTTCCTACGCATTTGCTTCTTTTGCTCTTTTTTCCAATAGTAACAAGAATGTCCGTCACCATGTCTTTGTTCCCCTTATATAAGAGACCCTGGCAAATCTTCCAAAACTCCAAAGGAATTTCCCCTATCCATTCAGTTATCCTTCTTTCCTTGTCAGTGTTGGCTAGAGGTTATAATTCCATTCCTTCTTTCTTCTCTTTACCCTTCCTTCATTAGTCCCCTCATACTATGTGTCCTCCCCGTCACCCCTTCTCTTCTTCCTTGCACTAAATTCATCATTGACTCCTTCCCCCTATATTCCATGATTTCTGCTTCTTTTGGCATGGTCGGGACTGATTTAGAGAATTCCTTCTGTTGTACTGAAGGTTCAACCCCCCAAAGTTTGGTGCCACATTTTGAGCCAAAATGATTCTGAATCTGGGTCGAAGGCTATGTTGCTCAGAACTTTCAAAATTTTCCTGTTTTTGAAACTGGTAAGTTTGTATTCCTCAGCATTAAGGGCATGCTAGCTACCTCCAAAAATTTACACATAATAGAAACTAATTACAGTAATCCTATGAAGTGAAACCAACTGAACTTCCTGTTTTATACATTGTTCTTTACACCAAAAACATAAAGAAGTGATGACCTTCCACTTGATCTTTTGTATGATGTTCTTTGCCTTCAAAAATCTTTTCATTTCTTTCATTCCAAATGTTCCACCAAATACTTACAGGCAGGTACTGTTTTTCACCAAATCTTCTGGCTCTTGCTACCTCCCCTCCTAATCTAACAACTTAAAGACAGCAGTATGCTCTGGCATGGACCAGTTCACTTTAGCCAAATTGATGAATAACGCCCACACTTGGCTTTAACTCTACAATGTAGGAAAAAAGTGGTTGATTGTCTCTAAAGCCTCCTTACATAATGAGCACCTTGAAGCAATGTAGATTCCCCTTTTTCTGTAGTGCTTTACGAGTCAGGCATGCTCTTCTGTCTACTAGCCAGATGAAGCTTTCACCTTAGTTGGTGCCACTCTTTCATACAAGACTTCCAGGGTCCTGTTGACCGTATTGCTTCAGTTACCCCCCTATGTACACCCTATTTACTGAGAACAGTCCATCCTGATGGTGTTTCCATTTTAAAACCTTGGAAACCACTGATTATTGTCAACAGATCTGCTACCCCTTGCTATTTCCCAATCATTTAACAACCTTCTGAAAGCTAAATTCCAGCCCTGAGGAGACCAAGTCTCCTCTACTTTGACTTCAGGATTGGTGCATATTGAGAATAGTCCTGGAAATAAAGCCTGCAATGCCCCCTGTCCACTTCAGTTCTCCTTCCAAAATAAGATCTTGTCACCCCTGCACCTTGTAATTTGAATTTACCTTCAAAGGCCAAAGCTGACCAGAAAGCTCTAATGGTCCTCCATACCCCCACACCAAGAGTATCTGTAACAATATTTGTGCACCATTGTTCAGCTTGGCCCTATTTATGTTGGGTTAATTCTTTCCACAAAGTCTCGTTATTTCTCCATAACCATTTCATAAGTAGACTTTTATTCTGTACCTTTCAGTTTTTGACTCCCAATCCTCCATACACTCTTCTTTACTGAACTGATTCCCATTTCACCATGTTAAATCCTTTGCCCACTTTATTTCCTTGCCACAGGAAATTCCTCCTCAAACTGTCCAAACACCAAAGCCTTGACCACCTTGCTAGGAATAGGAAATGAAGACATCACATATGTATAGGGATGGCAATGGGGTGGGGTGGGTGCGGGGCGGGTTGAGCTTAACCCGCAAATTTTTTTACCCGCCCCGCATAATAACTTTTTTCATTTTCACCCCGCCCCGCATAAATTTTTGAATATTTGCCCTTTTTAATTAAGTTTGATGTTAAAAATAAAATTCATAAAAATAAATTTATTTTCTCATTAAGTTGTATTAATTTAATAGATAATAGCTGAAAATTTTATTTTTTAAAGGTCAATTGGGAAGAATGTAAGAAACCGTATTAATTTTTATTGAACCGGTTTCATTCACTATCTTGAATATTTTAGTAACTTTAAAGAAATTATCTTAATAAATAATGCTTTGTCACTCTTATAACATGTAAAAAGTTAAAATTAAGTTTGAACCCGCATAAAACCACATATACCTGCAACCCGCATTAGTTTTTAAAAAACCCACTTCAACCCCCCGCCCTACATAGCCTTAAAACTGCCCCGCCCCGCATCCGCCCCACCCCATTGCCATCCCTACATATGTAGGCATAGCGTCTAACATAGAGTTGATTATCTCCCTTCCTTTTTCTCTTTCCGATCATCTCGTAATACTTTGATTTCTGAGAAAGGCCCAATTCAAAATTCTTCTTGTGTACCCGTGTCTGTCCAACATGATTTGGGTGTGGGATCCACACTGGATTTGGCGATTTTTCAATCTAACTTGGATGCTTTGACTACACCCACGAACAAGAAGTATAGGTCGATTGGATATTTGATTTGATTTTGGGATCATGTCATATAAATATTCACATAAAGTACCAGAACTTGTGCTAGTATACGAGATAACTTATGAATAAAATATTAAGTGGTAACAAAAAAATTAATATATACTAGTTCTAATTTAATAACTCCAATTAATTGTCGAAATATATTCTTATGTATATTGTCATATACATTTATTAGTTGTATCTTAACACACGTATTCATACTCCTATATTGCTGTTCTTTATATATAGGTGATGATGAACACGGCTTTTATGTCCGTACCCATGCCCACACCCGTATCTGTGAACATAGGTTGAAGGTCATTGTTGTAGATCACTGTTGGAAATTTTTCTGACCTTTCTCTAGTTTTCCAGCTATCGGAGGCTTTCACCTCATGTTAGTCTGGTTTTCCAGGCCTTGATGCATGTCGTTGGAAGTTCTTTTCTGGCCAAAATCCTTTTTCCGGCAACTGAAGATCTTCCCTTGTCACTTGAGATTGTCGGTTCTGGATATTCACACCTTAACGCCTGAATTTTGGTCTGTTGATGTCACCGCTCACCATTAGCTTTGCCATCGACTATCTGCCTGTCCCAGTCTTGGTCAATCCTTTCCGGTGTTGGTAGGGCCTTGAAAGGTCTGTGTGGGACTGAATTTTTGGTCTTGTGAAAATAAAAGCTGGATGAAATGAAAAATGAAAGCTGAATAATTCCGTAGTTTTAAGATCTTTTTCTTGTTATGTGGATGTCGTAGTTTTAAAGGCCCTTTCATGTAGAGTATATGTTTTGTTTGACCAAAAGGTTGGTTCTTGTATATGTTAAGAAACAAAGATCTTTCTAATATATGTCATTGAGATTCTTTTCTTTTCATTGCCTTTGAAAGTGTAGTCTAATTCTGTCTTTGATAGATACCGGTACACGGTAGCAAAAAGTAAAGACTTAATATTCTACCGGTCCACGGTAGCAAAAAGTAAAAACTTAATATTCTACCGGTCCACGGTAGCAAAAAGTAAAGACTTAATATTCTTTGCCTATTTGGCTGGCTTAAATGGTAAGGGAGGCCCTCAGATCCCACAGTTTTCAATTCTCCCCTTGGTAGGGCAATTTGGTATTTTGTCTTTCTCCTCTTATAAGTAACTTCGTTTGTAATTTGCTTTGCTCAAAAGAATTCAGATTCTAGTTGTAATTATCCTAATAATGGGTTGACTTACTCAACCTTGTTGGAAAAAATATATAAAAGTTAGGTTCGTCTTACTTCATCTCTTCTCCCCAAAAGGAAAATAAAATACATTGTTGTCTGTTGACTGTCATACATATATTTTTTTTCATAAGTCCTTTGATTAGAGGAAATTTCACTAGTTAGTGGTTTTGACCGGAAATCTTCATTTTGCTTTGTTTCCATAGGATCTTTATTGATCAGAAAATTCCCCTTTGGAGATTAAGAAATTTGATATTTTTTCCTAAACTGTAATTATAAAGCAAATGATTTCCTCTCATTCTTGAGTTGATCTCATAGAGTATATCATGTTACTCCTCATTTATCATGTACTGACTTTTTCTACAATTGGACACTGATGCAGATAACAACATTTAATATCTCTTTAGTTGTTCATGGAACAGTAGCCGAGGACAACGATTTTCAGAAGGTACTCTATGGTTACATGCAGTCTTTTACGAGAATATTAGGCTACAAGGTCCTTTTGTTTGTTGACCATGATACTTTATATTGCAGGAGAAGGGTAACCCATATGCAGTACCAATTAGCATGGGCATTTTTAAAGTATTGGATAGTCCTTTAGATATTACAACAAGCACAATAATAAGGAGAATTGTGTCAAATCATGAGGCATACCAGGTTACTTCACCTCCAATATGTACTTGTTTAGTTTCTTTTACATTCATTTGAACAAGGATTTCTGAACGTCATCTTTGGAAATTTTTGTAACAAGTAAATAGTGACACAAAGCAAAGGTGCAGTCTATGCGATAATGTAGAGCTAGACCGTAACTTAACTGCAAAATAATAAAAATCCCTCAAGAATTCAATATAAGCATAATATTAAGCAAATCTTTCAATTCTTAGATTAAAATTACAGCAGCAGAACAACAATGAAGCTAAAGAACAGAGAAAAAATTGCAGCAGCAGAACACAAACAAAAAACAGAGCAGAACGGTGAAAGAAATACGAAACTGAGAAAAAAACATAGCAGAACATACAAAATTATTGCAGTGCATCTAAGAACTGAAGAAAATAGAAAAGTAGTAGAGAAAAAAGAGTAACCCAGCCCCGGTAGTTCAATAGAGTACGTAGCAGCAGAGGTAAAAGAGAAAAGAAGAAGCAAAGAACTTACCTTCAAGAGTCGAAGCATAAGAAGAAGTCACAAGAACAACAATGAAATCACAAGTCGCAGCAGTCACACAGTTTTTACAATTTTTTTTTGATAAACCCTAGATATCTCACTTTTATTGCTCAAGTCGCTTCTCGCTTTTCAACTAAAAGTGTGCGCCTTTCTCCATGGTCGAATGAAAAGCGCAAGGCCTTTGCTGCTCCTCGCTTCTAGTTGAAAAGCGATGAATTGCACGCTTTTGACTCAGCCCCATAAAATAAAGCTTGTCTGACAACCTAAGTTGCTCAAACTTGGGTGCAGGTGTCTGATACGGGTGTGGATCTAGAGGTCGATTTTTCATGATTTAAATTTTAAGATTTGGGGGTATGAATCTAGGTACGGATGCGGGTGCGGGGATTGGCTAAAAATAATTCAAATATCTAAAATAGAGTTATTATGTCTAAATTATGAGACATTATACAAGGTCTTTCAAGGAGAAAATATCGATCAAGAAGAGAACCCGAGAAGAAGATAAAAGGAAAAGGACTAATAGAGAAATTTCTATATACAAGCTATTCCATTTTCTTCTATTTCACCTTAGTTTTTGTTTTTATTACAAAAATCATTGTATCTGTCCCAAATTTCTCTGTCGATTTTGGTCAAAGTACCCAAAATCAATTGACCAAATCCAGTACAAATCCCACACCCACACCCATGTCACGTTGACATGGGTGCGACACCGAAAGTGAAGAGTCCGAGCAACTTAGCTGAGAATCACTTAATAAAACTTTTCTTAAAGTCTTGGTGGCACATTCTTATCACACTAGACAATGGATGCGAGCCTCCATTTCATCCACCCTGCTCCAATGTGACGAGTAACATCATCGTCAATCTCTCCATTTTCTTGGATTATAGACCCAAGATTCTTAAAACTCCCCCACTTGGGGATGGCTTGTGCATCAACCTTCACCCATCGTAGACCAACAAACACCAAAAATGTTGTCACTGCTGTTATGAAGCCTTCCAATGTAGGAATAGGTAATCTCAATAGTTTCATTCTGCATGCCACAAAGTAAAGCATCTGCTACGTAATTGGTAACCTCTCTTTTGTAGAACATCTAGTGTGAGACAAGTCCTCTTAGAGACAAGCCAGGTGAAGCATGCTACCTTGTAGGATGCAAGAGATCTCCAAATTTGACTCCAAGGCCATTGAGTAATCTGGTTTTCATTGCTGAACAGTGCATAGTAGAAGGATTTAACAAAGAAAAGTCCTCTAGTTTGCATTTTCCAATCAAGGCAGCTGTCCTTGTTGGACTAGCCTTGAAAGGAATTAAGTATCTTGGGGAAATCAACGTTTCTTTTCAACTCGCAGTCATTGAAGTTTCTTCTTAATGTCAAGTTCCCTGTGTTGTTTTATCTAACATTATATGATGGTGGTGTCATCCTTCTGTAACTAGCTGTTTAGATGCTTGATGAAATTTAAAATCCTGAGAAATTCAAGTTTGGTGCTGAATAGTTGGATCATATCCTCCCTCAGCCATTATGCAATTCTGTCCATTTGTCTGAATGCTTATTGAGGCACTGGCCCTGTTTACTTGGTTGAATCGAAACATGTATGTGATGGATCTAACTATGACTTATATCTACAGAAACGAAATGAGAAGAAAGCAGCTAGTGAGAAGAGGTACTACGAGGGAAAGAGTTATGTCTCTGGTGATTAGTTGACATTTCAGAATCAAGGTAGCAGTCTGTTTGTGACGTTGTCAATTCTTCTTAACGGCAGAAGATCATTAGGTTGTGTTTAGAGTTGATTTGGAGATAAAATAAAGAATTGATAATATCTGATCTTAGTATCCACAATATATGCATGTCCTTACTCATCATGTTACTACGGTTTGTTTTGGCATTGTAATGAATTTCATTTAGGGGTTCCCTCCCTCCTCTCTGTTCCATCACTCTTGGCCAAAAACACTACTTCTGCTCAATCTTGAAATTACTTTAATTCCTCGAATCATGTGTTTTTCCATCAATGCTATGAAAATGAATTGTCATTATGTTGGGTATTTGCAGATGATAAATTGGTGTGGGCCAAGAAGCTGCTTCAGAAGATGCAACGTGTACTCCCCCCCACCCTCTTTAATTTTTATGCCTTTTGTTCTTCAACCATTTTAGGAGGCCCCTGCGTCAAACTGCATGATAGTGCACATGACGTTCTCTAGTTAAACAGAAGTAATTCTTTGACCAAAAACATAAGAAGTAGATAGTGAGAAATAATGTATCATCATGACATTTGAGGCTCCCGTACAGCAAGTGGACTACTTTCTCCATCATTATTACTAGTAGTTTTTTTTTTTTCTTTCGTCGTTTTTGTATGAACCATATGTATGTCATGCTAATGAAATGCGGAATTTGTACTTGGGAAGTTATATATGCATCTGTCCACAATACATCTGGTATTTTGGGTGTGCAAAGGGAGGGGCCTTAAGGGTTGTACTATGAAAAATTTATGTCATGCCCCTATATCGAAGAATGTTCGTTATTTTTGGTGAAGCTTGTTAGAACTGATTGCAGATGCCCCCCACCAAGTTTGAAAACTTTGAGATGAAAAACCAACTTGGAGAAGTTGGGTTGGCAGCTTCTTTTACTAAAAATACATTGGCGACCATGTGAGCAAGGAATTATTTATGATAGTTAAAGGTAAGTTTATGAGAGAATTACATATAATTACAGTCCATACATTGCAACCAAGTGGTCTATATATAACTTTGCAAAGTTGAAAAATTCAACATCCAACTCCAAATAGGCTCTTCAACTAGCTTATTCAGTTTCTTTTTAAAAATAATTCAAGCTTCTAATCTGAATCAGTAATTGTGACTCAAACATTAGTGTTCAATTAATTAAATATGTTTGGATGGTGAAAAATAGATATTTAAGGTAATCCACCATTGTTGAACAAGATTAAATAAGTGGGTTTAAATTTGAATATGATTTTGTGAGAAATTTGGAGTGGGTGTTATTTAGACTTGTTGGAATAGTATAAGGAGATTGCTTACAAAATTTGAAGTCATTTGATGGAGATTTGGAACCGAAAATCATAGAAGAAGTTCGTATACACATGCTTACATACTTTTATACAACGGAAAAATGGTTAAATTATGTCTCAACTTTTATTATCCTACGTGACATGTTGGGTTAAAAGGGAAGTGGGTTAGGTTTAATCCTAGGTCGAGTCAAATTTACTTGGGATGGATTAAAATAAGGGAGTTACATAAATCACGTAGTGTAAAATTGAAATTACTATCTATCCCTACTTTTTTTCTAATTACAATAATCCCTTAAAATTAACCCAATCCGGATACATTAATGAAAGTGCGGATACATTAATACAAGCACGGATACATTAATACATTAATACGGATACATTATTAAAATAAAAATTAACTCAATCCGTATACATTAATGAAAGCGTGGATACATTAATACAAGCACGGATACATTAATACGTTAATACTGATACATTATTAAAATAAAAATTAACAATCCGGATACATTAATGAAAGCACGAATACATTAATACAAGCACGGATACATTAATACGGATACATTATTAAAATAAGGGATTTTAGTAATTTTTAAAAGATATAGGGACAAATAGAAAATAATATACTTAAATCTTGTGTTCTTAAACATATTATGTGAAAAGTGGAAACCAAACAGTTGCTAAAAGGGAAACAAATCATTCTTTTTTTAAACAGACTAAAAAAAAAATAAGTCGAACAAATTGAAATGAAAGAAATATTATTTATTGAATTAAATCTTAAGAATTGTCTTATCACATGATAAATATTGATATGAAATTTCAAATTCCACAATTAAGAGTTTTGATATTTCACATGTGAAGTTTAAAACCCCATAAAAATGATTTTTTTTTAAAAATAAAATCGAAAAGTAATCAATGGATATTATTTCAACTTTAAATTTTGTATTCAATAAAAAGGGTCAATAAAGTGAAAATACTTAATCATATGGTACAAGTTTAAAGAGGAAATTAATTTAAAGAGGTTAAAAGAGAGAGGACAAATAGGAGGGGACAAGAGAAATAAATTTTCATGTTGTCAATTGTCTGGCAAGGAGGGCCACACCACGGTTAGTCGTTAAATTGTGAAACCACCAACGGTTTTGGTGAGAGAAAATGACCAAAATACCCCTCTTATGTATGAGGATAGATTTAAAATAGTCTCTTAAATATGTAACGTACAATTTTGAATTTTTGAATTTGTCAAAAGTTAATACTGTCGGTTAGATTGGAGGGAAATAGTAAGGAGTAATTTTTTTTAACCATATGCACTAAGAAAGTACAATCAAATTTTAAATTATGCAATACAAAAAAATTCACTAAATATTAAAACGATATAAAAAAAAAAACAGAAGTTACACCTCATAGAGTTCTACTAAACGCTAGAAATAAATAAATAAATAATACTTAGTAAAAACTATAAAAATTATACTTTTAAATGTAAGTTCCCCACTATTTTCCTTTGTTTCTTTAGTCCACACCAAATCTAACTGATAAAATTTGGTAAATAGTTGATGGAGATTAAAAATGTTATATTTTGATAAACTTAAAAGATAAAGATTATTTATTACATAGTTAAGAGACTATTTTGAATCTATCATCAAGCATAAGAGCCACTTGACTCTTGGCGTAGCAATATTTATATTTTATGTTATAGTGATTTTTTAAAAATAATATAAATAAATAAATAAACTTTCATAGAAAATGACATTATTATAGATAGTTTTTATTAGATGATTATTCCTGAAATTCTATTTTCATCTTTTTCCAAGAATTTTCATAAATTTAGTTGTTTTTATTTTTTTCACTTCAAATTACTCACAAAATTCAAAAATAATTTTAATTTATTTTACGACCATACACAACTATTTCCAAATATCATTTTCACTTTATAAATAAAAATTATTTCTTTTAATTTTTACAATGAAATATAATTAAACATTTATTATATTTTTACATGTGAATTTTAAAGCCCTATAAAATAACTATTCATCAAAAATAAAATTGAAAAGTAATAGATAAAAATTATTTCAACTTTAAATTTTGTATTCAATTAAAAGTGTAAATGAGGCTATAAAGTGAGAATGCTTAAATAAGGGCAAGCATATGGTACAAGTTTGAATAGGAAATTTCGTTAAAGAGATTATAAATATTCATGTTGTTAATTAGGGGTGGGCATTCGGTTCTTTGGTTCGATTTTATTAAATTTCGGTTCGATATTTCAGTGTTCGGTTTTGAAAAAGTGTGCACCAAATATCAAATTAAAATATTTTGGTTCGGTTCGGTTCGGTTTTTTACACTCCGGTTCGGTTTAATTCAGTGTTTTTAAAACTGTTTTTTGGTGCAAGCAAATAAAAATTAAATTATCAAAACGTTTAACTAAAGATAAAAGTTGAAAACTCGAAATAATCAATTAACATATTTAATAGTTAAAATTTCCAACAAAGAACTAAAGAAGTTTTTTTTCTCTTTCCGATTTTTTGTTTCCAACAAACACTCTTTGTAATAGCAACCAACAATTTAAACCAAGAATTCAACACTTGAAACTTAAAAGTTAAAACAATACAAAGTTAAAAATGCCTTAATATTCAACTTCATTCAAATAAAAAACAATAGGAATCACAACTCACAAACACAAGGTACCAATAGTTAAATGGTGATTAATGAAAAAAATGGTCCATGAGGACAAATTTAAGTGGATGTTTGATCATGAAAATAAAATAAATTTTTTAAAATTAATTTATAATGAAATAAGAGTGAAAGTTGAAGTTATGTTTAAAGCATACAATTAAATTTATTTTAAAAAAAATAATACATCCAATATACGAGATATTTCAAGTTGACAGAGATTTTTCAATGTCATATAAAATGTTATTCGTGATAACAAATTACTTATAAAATGTTATTGACAATAACAGTTTATGATCCATTAAATTTGTTATCGTTAGTTTTGTCCGTTGGATTTTATAAATAAAATAATATCTAATTATTACTGTGAAATATGTTTATTCTAGTTTTAAAGTTTTTTAAATATTGTATTACTTTAGTGAACCAGTTTAAATAATACTCCATCTTGTTCATAATAATTGAATTTTTAAACCTTTTTTCAATATTCAAAATAAGTTAATTGTTCAATATTCAAGAGAGTTGTTGAAAATTTCTTTCATTTTTGTCCTTCATTAACATTTTTGTTTATATTTCTGATGTTACTTTAAATTATTTATATACTCAAGTATTAGAGTGAGTCTTATTAAGTTTTCCATGGGAGAAGGCTCCCCCAAACCCCGTGAGTCCCGTTCTGTCTTACCTTAAACTAGAACCAAAACACAACTATAAAAGAGTAGCGGTCAAAACAAACTCTCAAAAGTCGCACCTATAAGCCGAAGAAATCACTTGGCCTCATGAAAACATTATCCGAGAAGGTTCTACCACGTGAAAAGACTCTTTAATGGAACTTTAATTTTAACTGATTGTGACTAAGAAACCACCAATTTTGCTTGATAGGCTAAGAATACTATTTTCAAGAATAATAAAAGGACAAACATAGAAATAATATTTAAATTTATGAATTATATCATAGTATTTTTCTCAATAAATGTGCATTATCTCACAAATTCACGAACCCAAAGAAGTAGCTCACTTCACGATCTCGCATGTTCATTGGATTTTACAGTGGGTGTTAAGTAGATTTTTAGAGTGGGCATGGTTCGGTTCAGCACGCGCATACAGCTTTATTGAATTTTTTAGTATTTTCTATACATGTGGGGAGACTGCCCCCTGACTGAGCGAGTATGTGTTGCACACTGCACCACTGTTTATTTGGCCTTTTATCTCCCCTTTTTTTGTTTCCATCTGGTGTAGCTCAATTAAATTTGAAAATTTCACGTTAAAAAGTAAAACGCTTGACAAAGACGATTTCGTACTCAAAAAAAATTTAATCAAACCCGAGACCTCCTCTTGTTTATCCCCCTTTTACAGCAGCACAAATACCCATCAAAGTTGGTATCACTATCCACTTCTTTCATCTACTATACAACTCTCCTGCTAATTGCAAAGACAGAGAGAGAAAGAAAGACTCTCCAACGTGCGCTGTAAAGAGCTTTTTTTGACTCTCTGTTTTAGTGTAGAGAAGGGGAAAGTGTTGAATTTGGGAGGGAGAGGGGTGCTAATGTGAAGAATGAGACCAGACCTAAGAACAGATAAAGAAGCAAATGGGCAATTGTGGTACTAGGGAAGAATCTGCTGTTGTCTCCAATGCTCATCATCAAGGTTTCTTTTCTTTCTTTTTTCCAGATCTGTTTCATTTTTACTAGTAATTTGACTAATTGGAGAAATACCCATATGCTACTTTTTGTGTTATGATCCGATTTTGTACTGGAAAGTTTCAAATTGGAACAACAATGTTTGAACTCAACTTTTTGCGTTATGATTCCCTTGGTGATTTTGTACTGACAAGGTTCAATCTTGTAATTGGAATAACAAGGTTGGAATGGGGTTTTGATTATCTTTTTGATATTTGTGTTTTTTGATGGGCAGTCCAGCAGCAGCAAGGTTTATCGTTGGGAAGCAGGATAGGTATTGAATCGAAGAAACATAGTCATAGTCGCTCTACATCAGATCTGAGTGATCCTTCGACTCCGAGAAACTTAGAGGATTTTGGAAAGAATGCTGTCCTGTACACACATATAATTGCGTTTACTCTTTTTGAGCTGGAGACAATTACTAAAAGCTTCCGATCTGACTATATACTTGGTGAGGGTGGTTTTGGAACTGTTTATAAGGGCTACATTGATGAGAATGTTCGTGTTGGACTTAAGTCTCTTCCGGTTGCTGTCAAAGTACTTAACAAAGAGGGGCTTCAAGGTCACCGTGAGTGGCTTACTGAGGTCAACTTTCTTGGACAGCTTAGGCATCCTAATCTTGTCAAGTTGATTGGGTATTGCTGTGAGGATGACCATCGTTTGCTCGTTTATGAGTTCATGTTCAGAGGAAGCCTTGAGAATCATCTCTTCCGAAGTATGTGTCCTCTTGTTGTCCCTCTTGTCTTGCTGCATCATGTCATGGTTAACTTGATGGTTTTTTATTTCTGCTATGCTTTTCGAATAAGATGCCACATTTTTAAATGTTACTATGATAGCTTTGGGTGAGTGAGTGAGTGAGAATCTCAAGTACATGTTATATTTGCTTAGCCTGCTGCATATTGGTTTCTGTTGTCTGTCTGCAAGGCCGACATAGTTGTTGTCTCATATGTACCTTTGCCTCTAAGGTCATTGCTTTGTCACCTTAGAATAAATTGCATATACCTTTGCTTCTAAGGTCAATGCTTTTGTCACCTTAGAATAAATTGCTTATAAACGGTTATATCGTGTCATAAGGAACTCCACGGATTATCAGATCAAAACTGGGATGAAAATTTTCTACTCAAGGAGCAACTTTTAGCGAATTACCCACCTCTCCCCACCTCAAAATAAAAATAAAAATGGGTACGCTCATCTTCATCAGTCCATGTGTAAAACCGTCAAGTTTGAGCTCCATGATGCAGCAGGCCTAATTCCTTAAAATTCATGCTGGAATGACAAAAGTGGAAACTTGAGTCCTTGTAGAGGGTACATTTGAGCCTCCAAGCCTTTTTTGTAGTTTCTTTTCTGATCTCCTAAGCCTAAGCCTTTGATCTTGGATTTGTTGAATGATGACATCAGAACTTCTTTAACTTACGCTTCAAGTAAGTATCTTAAAGGGTGGAGGTTCAACCACTTGATGATGACATCACTTACTTCAGCCTGATCTTTTAGATCTGTACCAACAGTTTCACCTGTTGTAGTCAAGCTTTTTACCACTCAGAAAATGATGTAGCTCCTAAGAGATATTAGTTGAAGATGAACTTTGTAAACTTTGAGATCTTCATCTAAATTTTCAGGCTTAGTTGTATATTACTGGAATCACATTACTAGGTTTACTAGTTTTCTATTTAATGTTACAGAAATACTAAATACAGTTCTAGTTAACCTCTGATATAAAATAAACCTGTAAAAACCTCCAGCCATGCACCTAATTGGAAAATCTTGTGTTTCTGCCAGAGAACGATATTTAGCTATATGAATAATACTGGAAAAGAGTATTAGTGGTGCTAATGATTGTATATGCTCCTTTTTTTTGGAGAACATGCTTGTCTTTTGTGGTTGGTGCTTCGAATCACTGATACTTAAGCCCAAGTAACTAATCATCTTGGCTTCAAGCTGATGAATCATGATATTAAATTCTTATTGTGTAAAAAGAAATAAGTGTTGGGTTTGCTGAGTTTTGGTATTTCTTGAGGCTTTCAGGGGCTACTGTTTCTTTATCTTGGGCCACAAGAATGATGATTGCTCTTGGAGCAGCTAAAGGGCTTGCATTCCTTCATAATGCAGAAAGACCAGTTATCTATCGTGATTTCAAGACCTCAAATATATTATTGGATTCTGTAAGTCATGTTTCCAGAACTTGTACTATGTAACTCACTTGATTTCCTCTGGTTTTACATTTTCTTGTTTGACTTCGTCTTGATTGGAATAACATGAGATTGGTGGAAATTGCAGGATTATACGGCCAAACTATCTGATTTCGGGCTTGCAAAAGCAGGGCCACAAGGTGATGAGACCCATGTATCAACTCGTGTGATGGGTACCTATGGTTATGCAGCTCCGGAATATGTTATGACTGGTATGTACCCTGCTCCCCCTCCACACCAAAAAAAGGTCTTGACTGGTCTGTTATCATGTATTTGTTTGATTCTTCATTTCCAACTTAAAACTACGATACTCTAAACAATCCGAAGTTGGGGAAAAGAAAAAAGTAAGAGTTGATAGCAATACTCAATCTGTCTGCTGTATATTTTTAAGCCAAATTTGGAGGCAAAATTGAGGATCATTGTAGAAGTATCTATTTGATGTTTGGCATACCTGATACAAGTTGCAATATGTCTGGACACAGGACACCTTACTGCAAGAAGTGACGTGTACAGTTTTGGTGTAGTACTCCTAGAACTATTGACGGGAAGGAAGTCTGTTGACAAGACCAGACCAAGCAAGGAACAGAATCTAGTCGACTGGGCTCGGCCAAAACTTAATGATAAGAGAAAAATGCTGCAGATTATAGACCCTAGATTAGATAACCAATACTCGGTGAGGGCAGCTCAAAAGGCTTGCAGTTTGGCATACTATTGCCTGAGCCAAAACCCCAAAGCAAGACCCTTGATGAGTGACGTGGTTGAAACTTTAGAGCCACTACAATCCAGCGGTGGCAGTACAAATGAAGCCTCATCAACTGGAACTGGTGTTCGATTTGCCATAGGAAGGGTCCCAGATTACAGAACACATCACCGTTATTGTAGCTCTCTTGGTACTGCAGCTGGTTGTCGGTCTCCCAACCCAAACTGTTCCCCAGGTGGCCCTGCAGCATGCCGTGTTAGATAATGAATGCGACATAATTGAATGTAGCTTGGATGTACTGCTGTTCTATACTTTGGATGTAAATTGCAGGAGAAAGTAGTCTTTTAAGCTTGTTGTGGTTCTTAAATGGGCAAATCTGTATGAGGTGAAGAGCAATTTGCTGACACAGTTTTTGCTTCTTCCCTTTTTTTTTCCTCCATTGTTGCCTCATCGAAGAATTGAATGTGTGTTTGGGTGAGTAATAGTACTAGTTTGATTTTGCGTGTATCCATATATATCATTCCACGATGAAAGTAGAGGTGGACGCGTAAATCCACATTTGTGAAAACTGACTATGCAGGGGTGGTATAAACATCTCGTCTGACATTTTTCCTCTGTAAGTTTCCCAGTTCCAAGTTTTGGCTCAAAATCTCAAGGACTGGTTCAACAACTTGAAGTTAGTTTCTGCGAGTACCATATCGTTGTCCCATTTTTGTTTTAATAACCCAGAAATTTCTGAGGGCCTGAGGCGCAGTTATAGATAATTTGTGTTCTCTTCGTTTCCTCGAGTGCATATATGAATGAGTGTTGCTTGTTAAATTCAAATTTCAAACGAAGGGGAGTCTTTGAGTACCCGGTAAAGTTGCCTCCATGTGACCCGGAGGTCATAATTCATGTCCCTTTCTCGGAAGCTGTATTTTGAAATCAAACACTTCTTTTGTATTATGAAAATCCTACCTAAAAATAAGGGAAAATTATATAAATTGGACCAATTGAGTAAAATATTTACTCAAATTAGACCCAACTTATATATTTACCTTGATTGGATCCACAACTCAAACTATTTACTTGACTGCCCCTTATATTATTCACTAAACCTTTGTTTCTTCATCTTTGATACCATCGGAGTTAGGGGTGTCAATGGTATGGTTCGGTCGGTTATTTTTTAAAAATTGTACCATCCCAATTTTTCGGATATTTTATAGTATGTAACCAAAATTAGATTTTTTAAACCATTCCAATCATATTGGTTTCTCTTCGGTATCGGTACGGTTCGGTTAATTTTTGATTTTTTTCCTTTTAAAATATCACCTCAAAATATACTACTATATATTAAAAAATTTCTTTCGCAAATATCTTTTTGAAGAAGCACTTTAATTCTTCACCGAGGAGATAAGAATTTAAAACCTTGTAGCCGTATTGTTTGATCTTAAACATTTAATAGGAGTGTTTGCATAGGTTTTGTTGTATTGTTTGATAAAGTATCTATTACAGTATCTTTTAATTTTAAACCTAATTCAGTAAAGGCTAATTAAAGAGCAAAGACCTAAAGTCGTCTAGCCACCAGAGGCCTAGGACCTAGGTTATATGTATTTTAAAAATGTTATAAAATATATTTATATATTAAATTTAACATATTGTTAATATATAAAATATATTTAGATACATGTAAGGTTATTCGGTTCGGTTCGAATTTTTTTTGATTTTTTTCATAAATTAAAAAGACCATCCCAATTGTTCTGGACGGTTATACACTTAAATGAAAGTCCACGATTTTATTGAAAAAATAACACAAATCGGTTCGGTTCGGTTGGTTTTTCATATTCTTTTGACACCCCTAATCGGAGTATATGTGTACTCTGATGGTATCAAACAGTAAATGAGCAGTCTTTTCACTGAAATATTGTTTGTTCCTCTTTGATGTCATCAGAGTAGATATATATTCTAATGATATCAAAAACTAACTGAGTAATATTTTTATGCACGATTTCTTCCTCTTTGATACCATCAATATATATATATATATATATATATATATATACTTTGATGGTATCCAACAGTAAACACACATTAGTAATTAAAAATAAGAGTATGAAAGGAAGGAGCTGGCCACTTGTAAATAGTTTTCCCTTTTTGGGATCAAGTATCTTTTTCCCTAAAAATAATGCTCTCTTACATGTACATCTTTTTGAAAATCAAACAGTGTCATCAGTGGAAAAAATGTTGAAGGTGAAATATATTATTATTATTTTACTAAAGTTAGAATTGCTTTTAAAAAAAACTATTCTTTTAACTGTAGTTGGATACTTCTTAAATTAATTTAATCCAGTCATTTTGGAGTCGTTTGGTTTAAATTCAAGTTAAAAAAGGATATTTGTAATGCAAGAATTGCATAATATATAGATTAATTTTTACTCAATATTTAGTTTGATATATTATGTATTAGAATATAATATAATATATAACGTAAAATGTTCATTTAACTTTTTAAATAAAACGATTTTTTAAATTTAAACCAATTATAAGAATTAGTTATGTTATTTTAACTATTGTAATCTATACCACGAAAGGGTCCCTTCGGGGACATCCAATAAAATTAGAACGATAAAGAGAAGATTAGCATGGCCCCTGAGCAAGGATGATACACACAAATTGAGAAATGATCCAAAAAAATAATCTATACTGCGAAAGGATGTGGTGCAGTGAATATAATTGCTCCTCTCTTAATCAGGAGTTTCGAGTTCAAGCGAATACAAATTAGTCAGATTCTAGTACAAATATCAGACATCAAATGAAAAACAAAAACAAAAAGATAAAGATAACTATTGTAATCTATGTATATTATTAAAATAAGAGAAAAGGGTAAAAATTACCCTTGAACTATTCAAAATAGCTCATATATACCTTTATTTATTTTTGGGATCAAAACTACCCTTGCCGTCTATGTTTTGAACCACAAATGTCCTTAAAACGTTATCTTTGCCATTGGAGCTGACATGGTAGTCCAACATGACAAAAATCCCTTCGCCTCAATAATGTTGTTCTTCCTTGTCCATCCCTATCACAAAAAAACCAAACAAATATAATTCTTCCATTGTTCTTGTTTGAGTTGTTGTTCGGACTTTTGAACTCCAATTTCGAAGTGTGTTGAAGTTTGTTTGAGGTTCTAGTTGCATGTTGAAGGATCGAGTTCATTGTTTGGATTTTGGGGTCATAGATTCACAAAACCGATTTTTAGATTTTCACGCTTTTAAGAACTCTTTCATATATTTTTTATATTTTTTGGGGGTTTCAACTCAAATCTTCAAACTAAGAAATCATTTGTTAAATGTCGATTTCCAACTTCAATTACAATATCCAAGCAATTTTTAGTAACATTCAATTAAATCTCTTCAAATTTTTGCACTTCAAAAACCCAACAAAAGCTGAAAATCGCTCACCAACAAGTTTTCAAATGAGTAGCTATTTTCGAGTTTCAACACACAAAAAATGACTTCAAGAGTTTTTCAACATCTTTCAGCCTTCAGAATTAAATTTTCAGCCTCAGATTCGATGACATCGAAATCCAAACAATGAACTCGATCATTTAACACACAACTACTATCTCAAAAGAACTTCAATGCACTTCGAAATTGAAATTTCAAAGTCCGGTCAATAACTCAAACAAGCACAATAAAGAACTATTTTTGATATATTTTTTTTGGTGATAGGGATGAACAAGAAAGAACAACATTATTGAGAGGAAGACATTTTTTCCATGTTGGACTGCTTGGGTGGACTGCCATGTTAGCTCTAATGGCAAGTATAATGTTTTAAGGACATTTGTGGTTCAAAACATAGACGACAAGGATAGTTTTGATTCCAAAAATAAATAAAGGGTATATATGAGCTATTTCGAATAGTTCGAGGATAATTTTGATCCTTTTCCATTAAAATAATATGCATTCTTATTCCACATTCTTAATCATACAGGTTGAACTGATAAATCGGGAAAATGCATTGACTTTCATTTTCCTTTCCCCCAACAAAATATAAATCAACAAATAATTTGTAAAAAAAATAATCACGTGAGACACAATAGAAAATAACATATTGAAGATATAACATTTATTTATATCATTTAAATAAATATAATATTTATTTTAATAATAATTTCTATTTTTAATAATTTTATTTTTCCTATATATAATTTTATCAATTGACATAAGATATATGTGTAAATACAAAGTGTTCGGAAAGGCAAACACAAACAAATGTGCATGACAGGGCAATAGCGAAAGAAAATCCAAGTCAAAACTTTCCGTTCTATTTGAACCAAGAAAAGACAAACTAATGCAAGAGCAAATACTGTTTGGGGAAGCAAACAAATCAACCAAAGTAACCAAAATAAATCAACACACGAGACACCAAGTTTAACGCGGAAAACCTCTTTGGTGTGAAGAGTAAAAACCACAAGGCCAACGCTCCACTATAATCAACAAGAGTTACAAAAGTGTTCTCCAAAATGGCCACCAACAAAGTATCAAACAATGAGCAACACAACTACAAGATAACACCAAAAATTAGAGAAATAAAAGGAGTAAAATCACCAAACCGCAACTACTTTTCACGAGCTAAAATCTGGAGCTACAAGACTCCAAATCACCTCTCTCAGTTTCCAGTCAAATATTAAGTTGAAAGGAACAAACAGCCCAAAAATTAGCTTAACGGACAAGAAATGAAGCAGGAATCGCGATTTGAAATTGGTTGTTAGGATTTATGCGAAAATCTGCACTTTCTCACTTTTCTCTCTATATGACTGCTGATCAATCTCTTGTGATACTTCAAATAAGACCTAAAAGAAAGTCTTACATATGCATCATAATATTGGGATTATGGACAAAGTGGGCTAGTCCAAATTTGGCTTAAATTTATAGACCCAAAACCTTGGACTTTTATTTATCCACATAGGAAGGAAAAAAGATCCAAAACCCCAACAATTCTCCCCCTACCGATTATGTGGGGGAAACCGTCATTCCGGCGATCATGCAACATTCTTCAAACTTCCCTCTTAGTAAAATTTTAGTCATCATGTCGAAACCATTATCATTGGTATGGATCTTTTCAAGTTCAAGCAACTTAGAATCCAACACATCTCGAATTCAATGATACCTCACATCAATGTGTTTAGACCGACTATGAAATGTTAAATTCTTGCCAAGATGAATAGCACTTTAACTGTCGCAATAAAACACATACCTCTCTTGAGCATAACCAAGTTCCCCCAAAAATCTCTTATTCCAGAGCAACTCTTTGCAAGCTTTAACAACAACAATAAGCTCAGCCTCTGCAGTAGATAAAGCAACACATTTTTGCAACCTAGATTGCCAAGACATAGCCCCCCTGCAAAAGTAATCAAGTAGCCTGAAGTAGACTTACGAGTATCAACATCACCGTCCATGTATAAATCAGTAAACCACAAAGAGTAGGATTTCCTGTACCAAAACGCAAAATCAGACTAGAAGTGCCACAAAGATATCTCATAATCCACTTTACAACATTCCAATGCTTTCTTCCCAAATTAAAAAAAAAACGACTAACAATACCAACAATATGAGCAATATTTGGTCTTGTACATATCATTGTGTACATCAAACTATCAACAGCTGAAGCATAAGGAACTTTCTTCATATCTTCCTTCTCACCATCACTGGAAGGACAATACTTAGTACTCAATTTGAAGTGCATAGCTAAATGTGTGCTGATAACCTTAGCTCTGTCTATATTGAATCTGGAAGTACTTTCTAAATATACTTTTCTTGTGATAACCATAACTTCTTGGTCTCTCTATCACGGACAATCTGCATGCCAAGAATCTACCTTTCTGGTCCCAAGTCTTTCATAGCAAAAAACTTATTCAACTCTTGCTCCAACCTTTTAATCCTGCAAGCATTATGACAAACAACAAGCATGTCATCAACATAAAGCAAAATGATGATAAAGTCATTATTAGAGAATTTTTTCACAAAACACAATGGTCTAAAGAAGTCTTCTTAAAGCCTTGCTGAATCATAAAAGAACAAAACTTTCTGTACCATTGCCTGGAGCTTGTTTTAGACCATACAAGCTCTTCTTCAATTTACAAACATAATTCTCTTTTTCCTTGACTTCAAAGCCTTCCGGCTGCTCCATATAAATTTCTTCACCTAAGTCACCATGGAGAAAAGCAGTTTTAACATCTATCTGTTCAACCTCCAAGTCCAAACTTGCAGCCAAGCCTAGAACCACACGAATGGATGACATCTTCACAACTGGAGAGGACATCTCAATCAAAATCAATTTTCTTTTTTTGGTTAAAATCCTTCACAACTAATTTAGCTTGGTACCGTGGAACTGGGTTACCATATTCATGTTTCACCTTGAAAATCCACCTATTTTTCAAAGCTTTTCGATCTTTAGGTAACATAACCAAATCAAAGGTATGATTATCATGTAGAGATTTCATTTCATCTTCCATAGCATCAAACACCATTCTTTTTCTTCACTTTCCATGGCCTCATCAATACTCTCAGCTTCTCCCGCGTAAGTAAAGAGTACATACTCATTGGGAGAATAACGAGATGAATGTATTTTCTCTCTAGTAGATCTTCTGAGAGAACTCTATAGAACATCAATAATAATTGGTTGCTAACCAACCACATCATTTTGCACCGGAGCATCAATGACATACTAGTCATTCTGAATATGATCACCAACTTCAATATCAACTTGATTTTCATCAGGTACAACTGCTCCGAGAATCAACTTTTTCAGCTTTGTCAAGATTTTCAATTGTTTGGTCTTCAAAGAACACAACATCACGTCTTCTAACAAGTTTATTCTCAATTGGATCAATGAAACGATAGCCAAATTCATCTTGACCATAATCAACAAAGATACATTGCCTAGTTTAACATTCAACTTTGACCTCTCATCCTTAAGAACATGCACAAAGGCTTTACACCCAAAAATTTTAAGATGATCAAAAGAAACATTCTTACCAGACCAAATTCTGTCAGGAACATCACCATTCAAAGCAACAGTAGGAGATAAATTGATAATATAGGCAACAATATTAAGTGTTTCTGCCCAAAAGGAATCTGCCAACTTAGCATCTGAAAGCATATATCTAACCCTCTCAACTAGAGTTCTGTTCATCCTCTCTACTAAACTATTTAGCTGAGGATTCTTTGGAGGAGTTTTTTTAATACCGAATACCCTGCTCTCTGCAATATTTTCAATATATTCACCACCATTATCAGAACGTATGCATTTTAATTTCTTTCCTATCTGTCTCTCAATCAAGTCTTGAAAATTCTTGAACACATCAAGTACTTGATCCTTGGACTTCAAAGAGAATACAGAAGTTTGCAAGAATGATCATCAATAAAAGTCACAAAGTAAAGTGCACCACCACGAGACTTTACCTTAAAAGGACCACATAAATCAGAATGTACCAACTCCAGCAAATCAAGCTTCCTCGAAGGCGGATGACTCTGAAAATAAACTCTTTTATGTTTACTAGCTAAACAATGAACATATTTGTTCAACTTTGCTTGTTTCACTCCAGAAAGAAAATTCTTCTTAGCCAAATTGTTCATCCTCTTCTTGCTCATATGACTCAGTTTTCTATGTCATAACTCTGATGAAGTATCATTCTCCACCAAATTTATCGAGCCTCTAGAAATGAAGCCTTAAAAAACGTACAAGTTAGACAACTTGTCATCTTGGGCTACAACCCTCGAACCTCTAGTAAGCTTTCACTGGCCAGCACCAAGGGTATTAACATAACCCTCATCATCAAGGTATTCCACAGAAATCAATTTCAAGCGAATATCTGGAGCATGTTTGACATTATTGAGAATTAGTTTGGAACCATTGTTACTTTCTAAACAAACAGTTCCAATGCCAAAAACTGCAACTTCATGATTATTGTCCATTTTCAACATCCTAAAATTATCTGGAATATAAGAAGAAAATAATTCATTCTTTGACGTGACATAAGAAGTAGAATCAGTATTCACAAACCAGCTAGACTCATCGCGAACAAGATTAATGGTATTTACATCACAAGAAACAAGAAGATCATCATTAGCAACAATAGCAACACGATATTTATCATTGCCATCTTTCTTTTATTGTTTCAGATACAAGACTTTTGTTGTTTCATATCTCTCTTGTATCTGAAACAATATTTCTTGATATACCCATTCTTGTGGCAATAATCACATGTAACATTCTTGAATTTAGACTTTGACTTGCCTATATTTTTATCTCTATCATTCTGACCTCTGAACTTGCTTCTCTCTTGTTTTCAGTAACCAAAACATTAGAGTGTGAAACTAAAGAAGATGAGCCTTGAGATCTTCTTCTCATCTCTTCATTTATAACACCACTCTTGGCATATTCCATAGTTACAACAACACCACTAGGAGTAGAATTAGTCAAAGAAACTCGAAGAGTTTCAAAAGAGTGTAGCAGAGTATTAAGAAGCCGTAGTCCTTGTATTTCTTCATCAAATTTTACACCCATTTCGGATATCAGGTCAAGAACACCCTGAAAATCATTAATATGATCAGAAATAGAGTGCCCTCTTTATACATGATATTCATCAATTGTTTCAATAGAAACAACTTATTGTTGCCAGTCTTCCAAGCATAAAGTGTCTCGAGCTTGTCCCACAAACTTCTAGCATGTGTCTCATTCACAATGTGATTTCTAACATTATTTTCAACCCATTGTCTAATATAGCCACAAACTTGTAGGTGCTCAAATTTCCAATCCTCATCATTCATAGACTCGGATTTATTGGAAGCAAATACAGGTAAATGCATTTTCTTGACAAATAGAAGATCTTTCATCTTACCTTTCCAAGTATGATAATTACTACCATACAAACACACAATCTTTCTCATATTTGATTGCATCATTCAAATAGACAATCAACAGTAACTTAATGCTCTGATACCAATTTGTTGGAAAAGTCAAGCACAAACAAATGTACACAACAGGGCAATAGCGGAAGAAAACCAAGTCAAAACTTTCCCTTCTATTTGAACCAAGAGAAGACAAACTAATGCAAGAGCAAATACTGTTTGGGGAAGCAAACAAATCAATCAAAGCAAGCAAAATAAACCAACACGCGAGACACCAGGCCAAAGCTCCATTATAATCACCAAGAGTTACAAAAGTGTTCCCCAAAATGGCCACCAACAAAGTGCCGAACAATGAGCAATACAACTACAAGATAGCACCAAAAACTAGAGAAATAAAAGGAGTAAAATCACCAAACCGTAGCTACTATTCACGAGCTAAAATCTGGAGCTACAGGACTCTAAATTACCCTCTCTCAGTTTTCAATCAAAGGTTAAGTTGAAAGGAGCAAGCTGTCTAAAATCAGCTCAATCGGACAAGAAACGAAGCGAAAATTGCGATTTAAAATTGGCTGTTAGGGTTTGTGCCAAAATCTGCACTTTCTCACTGTTCTCTCTATATGGCTGCTGATCAATCTCTTGTGATACTTCAAAATAAGACCTAAAAGAAAGTCTTACATATGCACTATAATATTGGGCTTATGGGCAAAGTGAGCTAGTCCATATTGGGCTTAAATTTATCCACATACGAAAGGAAGGAGACTCAAAACCTTGAACTTTTATTTATCCACATAGGAAGGAAAAAAAACTCAAAACCCCAACACAAAGCACGTCTACTAACACCTTGTTTGGATGATTGTTATCTGTTTATATTATATTGTATTGTTAGTTTAAACAGAATGTTTGTTTTGATTGTTACTTAAATTTTATTGTATCATATCGTTTAATCCATATTATGTAACGATGAAAAATCTCATTTTGTGTAATGACCAATTTGAAATACGGTAGTTACCTTAATATTTTCTTCTCATTTTGTCTTTACTTATTATTTAATAATCCTATTTTATCATCATCCTACTTTTTTAAAGCAACTCTACATGTCTTTACTTCGTGTAGGTTTATCCTTTAAATTCTTAATGTGTGACATTATGTAACGACGGATAATAATACAATCTAGGAATGTGCATCCGTCACTTCAATTCCGTTTTATGTATTATCGACTTTCGATTTTTAAATACGCTAAACTAACAAGATATATTTTTTTTATCATTTTCAATTTATCGATTTTTGGTTTATTGATTTTTGGTCCTTAACGGTTCAATTTTCGATTTAACCAATAAGAAAATGCTAATAAAATAAATCTATGACTTCTCCAACAAATTTGACGTGATAAGATAATAATGTAACTTTACATAACACTCATAAAATAGGAACACGAAACAATAGTAACTAATATGAAAAGAACTATACAAATGCAACACAAATAAAAGAACAAGGACAATAATATGAATTAAAATTTAAAGGGCAAAGGTATTAACCAATAGGGATGTCAAATGAGCGGGTTGGGTTGAAATTGGAGATATTAAAATGGGTATAAATAGAAATTGGGTTGGGTTCTGACCCGCCCAAGTTTACTTTGGGCTCAAATGGGCTAAAAAACGGGTTGGGTCTTGACCCGCCCAATTTGACCCGCTTAATCTCAATAGTTTTAACATATTGATATTTAACTTTTATAACCACAATTTGAATTTCAACTAAAAAATTTCTTTTTAAAAAGGTTACAAAATGGTAAGATAAATCCTAAAAGATATTAAATATGTAATAATTCATTCTTTCAATATAGGAACATACATTACAATAATGCAAATAAAGAGTCTTAAAACATGTTGAAATTGGAGATTAAATTGGGCTCAATTGAGGATTATCTTAAAATGGGTTAAGGCTTGAATGAGTTGAGATTGAACCCAACTCAAATTATCTTGAGCCCAACCCTTAAAATTCTGGGCGGGTTACCTATAGTTGGGCTCATTTTTGACACCTCTAACCAATATGGTATTGATATTATTATTTAATATTGGAAAAATTACTGAATAGGTACCTTTTAATAAATATTTACTGATTTTAGCGATATTTTTTATTTATTATCATTTATAGCAATACTATGATAAATCTGCAATATGTATTAAAAGTGAATTATGTATGCAATATATATGTATTATAATTGTTTTAAAATATATTATGCTTGTTTGGTAAGAAATTGACACATTTTATTATAAGTGAATTAAAATGTGTGATAAATGTATAATTCATCAATAAAACTTGTATTATATGTGTTTTATAAATTGTTCTCAGTAATATGTATTAAAACTGTATTATAAATGTATTAAAAGTGTTTAAGTGAAAAGAAATATTATTGCTATAAATGATAAATATTTTCTTAATATGGTATATTTATGTAAGTTACCCTTTAATATTTATACATTATTGAAATAGCAAATTACTAAGGTCTTAATGAGTTATCGATTACCCAATAACTCAATATTAAAAAATCAAAACCAAACCGATAACCCAACATATTTTCTTAATAAAATCATTAAAAACCTGTTAACCTAATAATGTAATAACATTTTTTTCGATTCAATTTATTGATCAATTCAATTTTTACACACCTCTAATACAATTTATCCAAATTTTATTTTCATTTAAATTAAATAATATAGTACGATACAATATAGTAATACTATAATATATAACAACCATCCCAATTTAGTGTAAACTAATGATAGTAGTAAATAAGTTACTAAATAGAAATGGATGAGTAGTCAACAAGGCTACCGCATGTGTAGCAATTCAAAATTCAAAATAAAGAGGGGGAAAACCTGCTCTTTCTGGTGCCGTTGTGCTTTACGCTCCCTCAAATACTCTAAATTCCTCTTCACTTTCCGTAAGATCTGCGAAATCAATCAGCAGCTTCATCGATCGATCCATAGAGCAATGGAGAAATACGAGAAATTGGAGAAGGTAGGTGAAGGAACCTATGGAAAAGTATACAAAGCCAAAGACAAAGCCACCGGACAACTGGTGGCTCTGAAGAAGACTCGTCTCGAAATGGATGAAGAAGGGGTACCACCTACTGCCCTCAGAGAGATCTCCCTTCTTCAGATGCTTTCTCATTCTCTCTACATCGTTCGTTTGCTCTGTGTTGAACACATTGATAAAAATGGGAAACCGATTCTTTACCTTGTTTTTGAGTATTTGGATACTGATCTTAAGAAATTCATTGATTCTCATCGGAAAGGACCTAATGCTAGGGCTCTTCCTGCTCCCCTCATCCAGGTCCGTGCAAAACCCTTCTTTGTTTTTCTGTGTTTGTGCTCACCATATGCTTGATATTGATGTTTTCACATTTGGGGCAGAGTTTTTTGTATCAATTGTGCAAAGGGGTTGCTCACTGCCATAGCCATGGAGTTCTCCACAGGTCGAATTTTTCCATTGTTTATCTTAGTTTAGTGTAATTCTGGTCAATTTACTTAGTGTTAATCGACCCTTTTGTTATCTTATGGCAGAGATTTGAAGCCGCAGAATCTTCTAGTGGATAAAGAGAAGGGAATACTTAAGATTGCTGATCTGGGTCTTGGAAGGGCGTTTACTGTTCCTATGAAGAGCTACACCCATGAGGTTAATAGTTTTTTGAAATTTTTCATACTGGAATTGCCACATAAAATCATTAGAATGATATAGAAAGTTAAGATTGTTGCTGGTGAAATAACTCATATGCGTTTGTTCAGATTGTTACTCTATGGTATAGAGCTCCTGAAGTTTTGTTGGGATCTACTCATTACTCAACTGCTGTTGATATGTGGTCTGTGGGATGTATTTTTGGTAAGTTTGTTTGAGTTGATCATGTTGTTTACTGGTTTGATCCTTTTTGCTTTTCTAAGTTAGAAATGTTTTCTAATTCTTTACAGTAATCCTGTTGTCTGTTGCTTGAATTATACTCCCTATCTATAGCACACACCGTTCGATATGTTTATAACCTGACAATTTGAAAACACTGTTTGAAATTAGTTGATGGACATAGTTTTGTTCTAATATTAAGTTGAACATATTAGTTCCATAGGATGGTGGTGTAAAATGCCATTTCTCAGTTTGAACTTTTCACAAGAAGATGGATTTGGGCAGTTTATGTTCTTTTAGTATCACATTTGGGTGAAATGTTGTGGAGGGCTTTGGGTTGGTTTTAATATATCTTAGGCTCTAAAAGAGCGTTTTGATCTCAAAGGTGTTCTTTAGAAAATTGGTACATCTGCTAGGGTGACTGAAAAGCACCAGGATGGATGTACTAGAAAGCGTTCGCATTGTTAGTAAAGGCTCATGTGAGGCGTGTTTAAGCTCTTAAATCATGTGAAGCTTAGGCTTGGGATCTTCTTGAGTGCAGTGATCACGGATGGGCTCTTTTTGAAGTGGATGGCACTAAACAATAAATATAACTGGAAAAAAGACAAATTTTTAACTGTTATAAAAGTGTTATGAATACATTTCTTACTAATTATAAACACAATGGAATTTTGAGATTTAAATTGCATATCCACATCTATATCATAATTTTAGATTGGCTTTTGGACTTAATTTACATATTTTCACTTCGTATGTTTCATATCTTGTAGTTCTTTTATCCAATTACTTTGTTCATATAGTTAACGATTGATGCTTACAGTCATTACTAACTAGAGATCACACCCATGCTTTAATTGTGTTTTGCACTTAAAGCTCTGGCAGACCTTAGAATCTGTAATATGCTTGTTCCCTGCTTGTTGCCTTTGACAACATAGGATACATCTGTAGAATTTCTTCTAAAGAACTTGAGTTAAACTACAATCTTATCCATGAAAATTTTCACCATCAATATTTTTTTTGTTGTAAAAGCTAAGTAATGTTGCAGAATAAATTCTTGTAAAGCACTTCCATGGAAATTGAAAATGCACTCTAACTGGACCAAGCGGTTCATTTTTGGGTATGGGTTAACACTGGCAAAGAAATGGACACAAGAAAGAAAATCCTTTTAGCTCCTCAAGGAATTGGCCTAGAGGTCGAAGGCAAACTATATTTTGTGGTTAAATACACTCACTTTTAGGTAGGTTGTTTTAATTTGTCTTCTCTCTGTGATGTAGCCGAGATGGTTCGAAGGCAAGCCTTATTTCCTGGTGACTCTGAGTTTCAGCAATTGCTTCACATATTCAGGTATTTCTATGATCAGTCGCAAAGTTCTTTGTATTTTTCTGCTTTGTGTAATTGCTCTTTAGTTAAGTTGCAAATACCGCAGGGTTGGCTACTGGTGACAGCAACTGCCTCCTTGATGATAGTCTGTCATTCTTAAGTTGTTCAGGCTCAAGAATTGAGTTGTTAGGACATCCTTACGGATATATGGCTTTTCCCTGATGAAATGAAAATCGGATTCATGTTAACAAGAGAAAGATTCTTCATTCCTATCCGGAAAAATATGTTGGCCATAAAAGCAGCTATTGTAAAGGGATATCACAAGTAGAACCACCGATAGGTTAAAAAACGTATGACATTTAAGGTTAAAATCTGAAATTTTGAATGGAGCATCTAGTTTCTAGTACTAAAACTAATAAAATCTCAAGGAACTGAATTTTAGTATTACAACAAACTATTTTCTTTTGATAAACTTGGGTTGGCAGACGAATTGATTATATTATAAGATATGTTTGTGCAAATTGGTGAAGGTTGTTAGGAACTCCAACTGATAAGCAGTGGCCTGGAGTCAGTTCACTCCGCGACTGGCATGTTTATCCACAATGGGAACCTCAGAACTTGGCCTCTGCTGTTCCAGCATTGGGACCTGATGGCGTGGACCTCCTAACGGTAAATCTCCATCTCATCTTTTTGTTCATGCCCTGATACTTTCAATATCTTCATTTCTCATTCTACTGCTTCTTTGTTAGAACTAAGTAAATAATGCTGTTATATGTGCTTGGTCATTGTAGAAAATGCTCCAATTTGATCCGGCAGAGAGGATTTCTGCTAAAGCTGCACTTGATCATCCATACTTTGACAGCTTGGACAAGTCCCAATTCTGAGGATGCTTCTACTCCTACAGATCACCTGTAATGATCACTTGCATCACTTGTTTTAGGACGTTCTCAGTCCCTGAACGAGGAGGATATCATCGTCTTGGTGATTAGAAATTTGCCATGTTATCTAGTCACTTTCATGTTTCTCTGTATTGTTCTAGCTCTTCTAATGTATTTCTAAAAGATCACCTATAAGAAGGCCTGTTTCATGGCCAAGTTTAGTGTAGTTGTTACAATGCTGTGAAGAATTTCAAGTATCACCTTTAAATGATGATAAAATGGATCATAGCTTTCAATATTTTCTATATTCTGCCTTGAACATGCAAGTTAGTGATTTTAGCAGATGAATTTAACGTCTGAAAGGTTTAAGGTTCGAATCAGAGGCTGTGGTGCACAATTTTGGAAATGCAATGAAATCAAATGTTTCTGAAATGGTTTGGGAGACGCTTATACTTGTTCCGATTTGTCATCTCAGCCTTTGTACTTTACGAAGTTTCAACCAAAACATTTCAGTACTTGCAAAAGAGTTTGGCAAGGTTAAAGCCTTAAAAGGCAACAAAATACTACTATCTATTTTCTTTGTCACACCCTTCGTTTCAATCTATATAATTTTATGTCATTTTTAATTTGTTCAGAAAAGTATAATTTTCTCTTAAATTTGCTAATTACCTCAATTCTTTTTATACCCTTAATGACGACCTTTTATAGCCATTCACATTTTAAAAAAATCTTATAGCCACAAATATTTCTCAAAGTCTAAGATGACCCGTCTCTAATGGAACATGATTACAAAAAATGAGACTGAGGTGTTGGGATCGAAATAACAAGGTATCATATGCAAGTTAACAACTACAAATCTTAATGGCAATAAAACTATACCAAAAAAAGCATAATATTTTGATATAGTTTGGCTAATCTGCCTACATATGAAAAAATTAATATCATAGAAATTATTAAAGCTATAGAGAGAATAAGTCCCTCTAAATGAAACTACTATATTGTGAATGATATTACGTTTTTGTATGAAAAAAAGATCTTCTATTCATAAAGTCCAAAACTTCTCCTCTAAGAAAATGATAAACCTATCCTTTTCTACCAAATAAACTTTTTTCACCAAGAAAACCAATTTGAAGTAAAAAACACAACTATGATATAGAATTCAAATAAGATAGAAATTTCAGGACAAATCCTAACACGAGATATGAGGAAAATATATTAATCCTAATGAAAAGGGAGTTATAGCTTTACCTAATTCCCTAGGGTAGAGTTACACCTTACAAAAACTAGCTAGCATCACATATATATCTAGTGCACCAACTAGATGGAGTAGTATGTAGTAGTTACATCTCCCCTACATATATCAAAATCGACTAAATTAACACACAGCCACTCTATTAATATAGTTTTAATTAGTTTAATTGACTAGACGTGTGAAGTGTACTTTACATAAATATCATATCTAACACATCAATATACTTATTTGTTTCATAAAATTAATAACATTTATTATTTTTCAGGGAAAAAAATCTCTTTTAAAAAATCTTATCCTTAAGAAACCAATTTGATGGTTCTTTTCTAGTGTTTGATTGGCTATAAAAGTAAGCAAATATGATAATTGTTTACCCTTAAAAATGTATGGTTAAATTTATAGACATACGTAACTCAAGAACAAGTGGGTTGAAATGACTAATAATTCATGATAAAGATAGTTTACTTTACTTTAGTTGATGTAAACAAGCTAATAGTAACAAAGTAAGAAATAAAGTGAAATTAAATAATTAAGAGAACGAGAACAACATGAGGCTTGGTGCCAGAAGCTGGTAATATCACTAGCAAGCTGGATGTTATTGATATTAAATAAAGTAGTGAACAGAACTTGAAAGTTTAAGAACTTATTAAGAACAATAGTGTATTGCTGGTGAATGAATAAATATTAGATGTCCTAATGTAAGACCCGACGTCTCACTTATCCCACATGTCCTTCCTCGATTTGGCCATGTGTCTAGTCCGATTTTTATCTTATACACCAACATAGATTGTGGTGCAGTGGTGGGACTGCTTCACCCTTAACCAGAGGTCTCGGGTTTCAGTGTGCAATTTAAATTTAGTCAGGGCTCCAATGTGGGCTCTGGACACTAGGTGGGAAACCCAAAAAAAGAGAGGAAAAACTACATAATTAGACATACTTCACTACCATATATACTATTATTACCTATACTTATCAAAATATTACGTATCTTACCACTAATTAACAGTTTCCTACGTATCTTAGACTAAGATACATGTATTTTTGCTTCTAGATACACTAAAACAAGGAGAGAGACGAGCGAGATTGGGGAATGAGGTGAGCGAGATTCGTATGTATCCCATATACATGTGAATCACACTTGATACACACTAGATACATGTATGTGTATGTATCTAGAGTGATTCACATTTATCTGATATGCCAGATATATAGGAGAGAGGCGAACGAGATTTGCTATGTATCCTAGATACATGCGAATCCACTTGGATACAATGTATCTAGAACAAATTACACTAAATTTGTCCTCATGTATCCGAGATATATGTATCTGGAGACACCAAAATCTAGTAAGATACGTAATATTGCAAATTATAATGTATCTAAATAATTAGCTCCTAAACTAGTGAAATTTATGTAAGTTCCCCCAAAAAAGTGGATAATCGCGCATGAGGAGAGTGTCTTATTGATATTTTTGAGTATTAGAGGGCTGCAATATATAACTTGATACTTGAGATATTTGTAAAATAAAATGCCTTCTGCTCACAAGTGACAAGCATTTTTTCCCCCTTTGGTTAAAAGTATTTTTCATGCTGAAAACATATTGTCAACAACTAAAGGTTACAAACAACAAAAACTGTAAAATTAGTTTTTGGACCTAATTTGTATCCCAAAAGAAAGCTCAAATAAAGGAGAATATATAATAAAATCTCTTTAAATTAATATTTGGTAAATTAATAAATTCTCTAAAATAAGATAATAAGATAATGTATTTTCAGAAGACCCTATATAAATATATGGTCCCCCTAAAATTATAAATTAATAATTCTTTAAAATTACAAAAATATCTAAGACAATATAGTGAAATATGATTCTAGTGCTTTTTGTTAAAATTTAAATTTAGTTGAAGCTCATCTCTAATTTTTTTATTGCATTCAAAAGTTTTGATGTCGTCTTCTCGAACTACACCAAAAAACTGTGAAGAGTTCTAGACGTGATAAGTACTTCCTTATGGGTAACTGATTCCAAAGGTATTGTGTCATCTGCAACTTCATCATCAACATTGTTTTCTCCGATGGTATCCACAATTTCTTCTAAGTTTTGGACCTTTGAACATGTATCATTTTCACTTGGGTAATTTATCAGAATATTGACATCCATTTTATTGCGATAACCGAGATTATTAATCATGACCTCAAATTCATGAATGTCATTTTTAAAAGAAGGTTCATTTAAATTCTTGAAGTTTCATCTCCCTAACAATGTAATTGAAATTAATCTTTATTGAATCTCGAAAATATTCTTTAAATTAATAAATATTAATTTATCAACAAAAATTAATTTTATCAAGAAATATATTTTAGGAAAAAGAAAAGAAAAAGCAACATGGGGACACATTCTTCCTCTCAATGTGCTTATCTTTGTCATATGGACCAGCCAAAAATTGCAAATCAAATGTGACACATTCTAGAAAAGTTAGAGGATGACATTAAGATGCATTAAAAAAGCATTAATTGTAACGCGTTGATCTTAGCTTTAATTAATTACTCGATTTCTCTGGTCCAAAATAAATGAACTTTTATGGCGTGACATCAATTACTTTCTCCGTTCCTTTTTATATGTCACCTTTTTAAATTGCACTTGCATTAAGAAATTAACTTTACCCTTCTACCCTTATTTAATTTTTTAAAGTCAACTTTTCAATAAATGATGAATATGCTAGATTTCAAAAATTAAAATGCATTTGGATGACTATTTAAATTTTTGAGTTTATTTTTGGAGCCAAATTTTTTCACCAATGGATCTAAGATTTTAAAAAAATTGTTAAAGCTTCAACTTTCAAGATTACTTTTTATTTTTTCTTCATCTTTTATTTTTAATATGTTTGTTGAGATTTCTTTTTCAAAATAAGATTTTATAGAATAGTGAATGAAGAAAGTAATTAATAAATGTATGAAGTACTCCAAAGAATATTAATTACTTATTAGTTTCCTAGGTTGGTCAAATTATATATTTTCAAGACTAATTAACTACTCTATCAAAGGTATAATTGAAAGAATATGGTAATTTATGCATTGATTTTATGAAATGACAATTATTATGGACCAATTATTTATAGAAAGGGATGACATATAAAAAGGAATGGAGGGAGTATAAGAAAGTTATTCCCTCCGTCCAACAATAATTGTTTACTATACTAAAAATAATTGTCCAACAATATCAATCCAGTTTAGAAAATCAAGAGATAATTTACCTTTTGTGTCTATTTTACTCTTACTATTAAATACTATTTATCATCTAACACATTTCTCAAAGCATTAAATTTAATAAAGTTCAAGGATAAAATAGTAAGATTACCCATATTATTTATTGTTTCTTAAGGGGTGTGCCAAGTCAATAGTAAACAACTATTGTTGTACAGAGGGAGTAGTTAATGACATTATTGAAAGATAATTTGGCAATATCACCCTTTACTTCTTCCCAAACTCTTCTTAAAGCTATAGGAAGTTGAAAATTCCATTAAAGAGAATGGTAATTTTGAATAAATAAATAAACTAATACATTATCAACTTTTGAAAAATTCATTCATTTTGGACTATAAAAAAAGCGTTAGAAATTTATTTGTTTTGGACCGGATGCAATAGTACTCTGATCCTTCGCTTCATATTACTTAGCCCCTATATATTGATCTGACAAACAACTTAAGAAAACTATAATTAGTCATGTATTTTATTAAACTAAGGCCTCATTTGTTTTTATTAAGATTAGGACGTCTGAATCTGAATGCACATCTGAATCTGAATGCACATCTGAATAATTAAGATGTTGTCTCTAGATTTGAACACTGAATGATTAAGACGATTTGTTTTTCAATATCTGAATAGGCATAATTTACTAATTTCAAATTAATGAATACAATAAAAAAGAAGAAAAAAATAAATAAAAGGGTACTCTAAATTTGACTACAACTACTTCATATATTTATTTAATATTGTAGTATGAAAAAAAAGGGTACTCCCTTGTCCCAATTTATATAACTCATTTTCCTTTTTAGTCAATCCAAAAAAGAATGACACATTTCAATAGTTAGTAATAATTCAAATTTAAAATGTCTATTTGATTAACCTCTAATGAAAGAGTTTATAGTCGCGCCATACAAATATCTATGATTTATTTTACACCACAAATTTCAAATTGAAACTATATCATATAAAATTGAAACTAAGGGAGTAACAAAACTCTCTTCATTTACTACACTAAGCAAATAAAATAAAATATCTATTTTCTCTATAAAGGCCAAGTAAAATGAAACGAGCAATAAGTAGCTAGACTCTAACCTACTTTTATGGAGCCTCAAGTTATAAATAACACTAATATATATATATATACCACCCAATCGATCATCTCATCTCATCCACACAAAATGCTAGAACATACCAATAGTACCAGGAGAATTTTAGAAATGGAAATGGAATCATCATCAAATCTAGGAGAAAATAGATCATATAATGTTGAGGATTGTAAGTACGCACGAAGACACAAGAGAAAAAAGAAAATTTGTATGATCATTCTATGTGCATATATGCTTTTCACAATAACTTCTACTATCTTGAATTTCACTGTTTTTAGGCCCAACCGCCCTACCATCACGCTCGATTCCATCACTCTCCAGGACCTGGCCGTGTCAGTCGACGCGGCCAGGTTCAGGGTCAATCTCAACATCACCATGAATGGAAGTGTCTCTATTGATAACCCTAACAGGTAAAGACGGATTTATGATTTGAATTTTAGTGAGCTTGATGTTTTGAATTTATTAGCCTTAAAATGTTTATACTACTTTGTTGTTTAGTTTCATCACACACACGAATAAAGAGATTATTTCATGTTCTGAACCTTTAAGTTTTAACTATTACTCCCTCCATTTACTTTTACTTGTTTAGTTTAAAAAATTAAGAGATATATTACCATTTTGTACCTATTTTACACTTATTCTTAAGTACTAATTATTTTTAAAAAAATTCTCAATGAGTGAGGTGACATATAATAATTAAGGGCAATATAGTAAGATTATCATTTTATTTGTTAAGTACTTTTCAAGGAACGTGCGCCATGTTAAACACGAACAAGTAAGCATAAAGGGATGGAGTAAATAAATTCTGACTCTGATCTTTGCGATAATTCACTAGATGTATTTAACCTTGAATTAACTAAAATGTGCATTTTAGATTCCTTTACATAAATATATTATATCTAAGTTGTTATTCAAACTATATTATCTTCGAAATATGGAGTAACAGTTCAATTGAGCATAGTACATGATTAATTAAATAGTTTAACAATCAATACTTTGTTTGAATTGATGAAGTTAAAAATTGCATATTCCAAATTAATTCAGCATTAAATTTTCTTAACGAGATATTACAAGGAACTAACCAGAACTTGTCGATATTTAATTTCAACAATTTTTCCACACGTATAATATATAGATTTAACTTATACTATACACCAACAATATAAAGATTCTTTTAATTTATATTACTAATGTAATTTAATCGATATATAATAGGACAATAGATTCAATCGAATCAACTTCTAACACTGTAGGTCCGTTTCTATCAACAGGTTCAGTTTTCAATACGAAGACATCAACCCTTATATCTACTACGGGGGCCAAGAAATAGGAGATGCTCACATCCCGGCGGGGAAGATCGGGGCGCGGACCACGACAAGTATGAACTTCACGTTGATAATTATCGCGAACCAGATATCGTCAAACCCTAATTTGTTTTCGGACGTAGTTGAAAAGGGGATGTTGCAATTAACTCTTTACATGAAACTAAAGGGCAAAGTAAAACTAAATGTGTTGTTAAAAATCAAGATCAAAGCTTCCTCCAAATGTGATTTGTCCTTGGATATCCGCAACGGAACTCTTGCTAACCAATCTTGTCATTCTAAGATTAAGTTATAGGTTGAATATACACGTGTGACAGATTTAGAATTTGAAATTTATGAGTTTTGAATTTTAACGTTGTTATGAATTCTTTGTTTCTATTAAATGGACTTTTCAAATGAATACATGATTTGGGTTAAAGCTATATGCCCCCTGAATTCAACGACTAGGGGCGAGGTGGGCTTCATGATAGAGTTCGGCAGAATTCAGTGTACCTTTAGCCTAAATTAGGTATATATATTAAATTTTTTATTAAATATGTACAAAAATTGAATTTAGAACCCAAATAATATATAAATATACTTGAGGTCCCTATTTTACGATCTTGAATCCATAAATTTCAAATTTTGAATCTGTCGTTATCATCAACACCTATATATGTGGAAGTTGTTGTAGATTTTTGTTTCCTTTGTCCTTCACGGGATACAAATATTACACTAATTGGAAAGAATAGTACTACTACTTATTAGGGGTGTCAATGGGGCGGTTCTGTCCGTTATTTTTAAAAAATTATATCATTTCAATTTTTTGGGTATTTTATAATGTATAGCCAAAATTAGATTTTTTATCGGTTTCTCTTGTGTATCGGTACGGTTCGGTTAATTTTCGGGTTTTTTTACTTTTAAATTAGCACATCAAAATATACTATTAAAATACTTCTTTGGCAAGTATGTTCTTGAAGAAGCACTTCAATTCTTCATCAAGATGTCAAGAATGTAAAACCTTGTTACGTATTGTTTGATCTTAAACATTTAATAGGAGTGCTTGCATAGATTTTGTCGTATTGTTTGATGGAGTATCTAGAACCTAGGTTATATTTATATTTGAAATATGTTATAAAACATATTTATATATTAAATTCAACATATTGTCAATCTATAAAATATATATAGTAAGGTTATTCGGTTCGGTTTGGAAATTTTTTGATTTTATTATAAATTAAAAAGACCATTCCAATTATTCGGAACAGTTATACACTTAAATAAAAGTCCACGATTTTATTGAAAAAATGATATAAATCAATTCGGTACAATTAGATTCGATCGATTCGGTCTATTTTTCATATTCTTTTGACACCCCTACTACTTATGATCTGCTTGCATGCTTTAGAAAATACGGGACTAGAAAATCTATCTAAATCGAATTGGCCCTTCATAACTTGTCATCTTAAATCGTGTTCTTTATTTTAATAATAATCCCCTTTGTCTTTTTCTTCTTTTGTGGTTATTTTCTTGGTATGTACATACTACATACAACCAAAAAAAAGTCATGTTACACACAACTACGAAACAACCAAAAAGAATGCGTTACTAAACACCACAATTAAAATAGAATGGCAGTCCCTGTCATTCATTTTTATTTGTATAGTATACACTTAATTGTCAGGTTTATTCTCATCTCTACTTTAATAAACGAAAAGAGATTAATATGATAATATTAAATTGAATAATAAAAATAAGTTAATTGTTATAAAACATAAGCTCAGAATAATATAATATAAAAAGAAGAAGACAAATAATATAGATGGAAGAGAAAACTTTTCTTCTTATTCAAGTGTGTCTTACAATGGAGAATGATATCTCTATTTATAGGTAGAGAAATCACTCCAAAAGCCATCATGATGAATGCCAAATTTAATAGATACATTGTTATCCCAAAAAGGTTCATATCACCTAGGAAATACACATACATGATAAGTATAAGTTTATGAATAAACTCAATGGACAATCCACTTAGTTCAATGGATTTATAACACTCCCCCTTGGATGTCCATAGATAATGTGCCTCGTTAAAACCTTACTAGGAAAAACCCTATGGGAAAAAAAATTCTAGTGAAGGAAAAAGAGTACACATATCTTTTGATACGCATTATTTGTTGCCTCATTAAAAACCTTGCCAGGAAAACCCAGTGGGACAAAACCTCGGTCAAGGAAAAAAGAGTGCAACACGTATTATACTCCCCCTGATTAAAACATCACTTATTTTCTTGTGATGATGTCATCCAGTCATGTATACCAACTTCTCAAATATTGACAGTATCTTTGTGATCAAATCACATTCACAAATATGTTGTATCATTGAACTTATCTTGATATATCATTTTCTGGTTTCATGGATATGATAAGGCTTTGATCTTAGCCAAGTACATTCTTGAAAATCACTCTATTCGTGACCCTGTTATTGCAAGTAAATTGCTCATTCAAATTGTTCATAGCAACAATCATCTTGTGGACACTTCATTTGTAGTTGATTGTCTTGTAGGATAACTTCGTATATGTCCTTGATGTCATTTCAACGTCTTCTCGTTGGGGAGGAGCGAAATCTTGTCAATAAACTCACTGCAAAATATTTGATCATATATAGCAAGGTTCATTAGTGTCCCAATTGACTGATATATGTAGTTTCATCACTAAGAAGCTCTTCGTCCTTCTTTTGAGATCGAAATGGATCTTTATTTATGTCAAGCAATCTCATAATCATTGGGGTACTCAATGAATGTGATTTATCCATATAAAATCGCATCAAAACTTTTCTATGTATGTTGATTGATGGACAAATATTTCATTTGTGAAATTCCCAATCTATAGGCCAAGACAAAATTTTGTCTTACCAGGATGTTTTCATTTTAGATTTTCAATTCAAACACTCAATAGCTTCTAAAAGCTCTTTAAGAGTGCTAATGTTCAAGTCATCAACATACACAACTATTATAACAAATTTAGATCCTGACCTTTTTATAAAAATACAAGGACAAAATAGGGTCATTTTCTGTACCCTTTCTTCCTTGATTATCTCAGTTCATATGAGGATTCTTAAAGCTTTATTGAAAAAGTTTTTGTCAAACTTTTATATGTTTCAGGCACCTTGATTGCTTCAAGGATTTTCATATAAACTTCATTGTCTAGCTAGACATGACAATTATTCATTATATGCATTCAAGTTTTCATATATTGCCAGATCAAAACAAATCTCATTGCATCCACCATAGGAGAAAACATCTCCGAGAACGTCAGGACTTTTACGAAAAACCTTTATGCCCCAAGGCAAGCCGTGCTTGATATTTACGGCTATACTATCGCATAATAATTTATTTGTACCCCATTGACATTATACCTTGATTTATGGACTATCAGTCCAAAACGTCACTTTTCTAAGTGAAACAAAATATACTTGAATTATGCATTTTATTAGGCCAATCATTTATCTGTCCACATTATATGACATATTTGAATTCAAGATCCTCGTCGCGATCTATATCGTTGAGCTCTACTTCATATCAAAGATACCGTCAACAGTTATTTGATATCGATTCCGATATGACATAACTTATCGAGATCTCTTCATTTTTCATCATTTCAGGTACCTGAACCTTTGTCAAGGTTTTATGAAGTGTTATGTCGTTGTGCTATTTAAAGCACTTGCCTCATTATCATGACCATCCTGATCATTTGCTCCTCTCCTTCCTCAAGGAGTTTTATTTTTTGGAATCGATCGGTCCATCACGTTTCAAGCATATAATAGACTCTGTCCTTCAAGGACTTCTCATTGGAGCATTTACAGCTGAACTATAACATAAGGTCAGTAAACTCATCTGGCAATTGCTTTGCAACATTATGCAAATGAATTATCCCTTGAACTTTAAGTTCACATTTATATTTTCTTTTAACGAGGATCTAGATAATTCATAATTCATCTCTCACATAACTTTCAGCTGCCAATCATCTCTCCCCCTAATGTTAGAAACTCTAACATTCATCCCAACTTCATTTGGGGATTCATCTTTATGCGTGTGGTGGAACAATTAAATCATAACCATACATTCAAAGTTTTAGATGAAAATTATTTGGTTCCTGACCCTGAACCAATTTTGATAGGGGACTTTTGTTGGCTTGATGCGTACAAGTGTTGCTATATGTTAAATAAATTCATCTCATACCAAAAAAAATTTCGGGAGATTTATTCTCGTAACCATTGATTTAGCTATAATTGGAGGCATACAATTTCTGCTAAACCAACCAGCATTATCAACATAATTTTATAATTTGGAACTATGCTCATAATTTAACAATTGGAGCAAATAACCTTACAAAAATCAAATTGCAAGTTGATAACAAACACACATGTGACCATAGATGCATCTATTAAATCATAATAGTAAACGGTACACATGGCAGGTGAACGGGCCCATATTCACCTTTTTATATGTTCCAAATAATTTCAGGGAATACAATCCCACCTTAGCTGGTACAATGATAATTTTATCATGAGAACAAGCAACACAAGAGAATTCTTGAAGAATGTGTTGTTTCTTCAATATATAACCATGTGAATTCTCAATTATTTTTGCATCATAATTTAATCGGAATGGCCAACCGATCACGCCAACTGATCTTTATTTCAGTATACTTATAGTTTACTTTTGCATGTGATTCCATCATCATGCACATGTTTGTGTGCAACAAAAAAGATGAGGAAAATGGATAACCTTTTACATAAATATTTATAACCCGTTTCGATTGTAGTAATCTGAAGATATTAAATCTTTTCATAATTTATAGTCTCAATATTTCTTTTCAATTCATTCGAAACATAAAAAGTTTCTTTTGAGACTCACTACAATCATAATATTTTTCCTCCGATAATAACACAATACCTCTTTAGAGCTTGTAATTAATTTTGTGTACTATCACATATTCTATGACACCATCTGTATGGTGAACATCTTCTTCAAGGAGAAGATTATATTATTATTGTCATGGTCAAAATTATTACAAGAAAAGACATGTTTCTTGCTTTACTTTTGTCGTACCATAGGTGTGTATCAATGACAAATTTGTATTGCCACACAATAATATTATTTTTTGTCATTGCCACAATATTTATAGGCAAGAATTACTTCTTTCTTTTTGTCCTTTTGATAGTTCACAATAAACATACTATAATATTTATGACGTATAAACGTACACGACCATTTACCATTCCTGCCAAATAAAATTTATTTATTTCTCTCAAACCTCCCATAGAGGTGAGTTGTGACATATTTCCAACCATGCATGAGCATATCCTTATTCATAATTCTCATCACATCTTGAAGAATGGTCGAGCAATCACAATACTAATTATCATAAGTCACATTCTCTTCAATGAATGAACTATAACCATTTGTACATGCTTTATAAATTTTCATTACAAACTCGTTGTTTCATTGTCATACCTTGACATTTATCATATAAATATGATTAACCTCAACATCATTTTGAAAGGAAAAGTGCACCACCACTTTATATTCTTTTATTTTTGATGGAGGATTTATAAAACTCATCAAATTATTAGGTTGCACGACAATCACGTGTCCAATACATTCAATCCGATTTGATGATAATTATTACATTCACCTTTTGAAAGACTATTTTGAGAACCCATATTGTTCTTCCTTTTATAATTACCACAATGATGACTATATAGTTTTTGTACCTCCACGTTCATATGCATACATTCAATCACTTGTCATCTTTCAGACTTATTATTCACTGCTACCACATTCATATGATAGAATGGAGCAATTGGGCGGATTTCAAACTTATCATGTACTGCTAACACATTCGCATCAGGGAATGGAGCAAATTCAATAGGACGAATTTCATGACTTTTCATCAAAGCCTTAGTCATCATTATATCATCACTATGGTGCATTGAAACTCAAACTCAATGTCTTACTCATATAAGGCGTGTTAGGCCATAATTCTATGGGACTTGAACCCAATCTTTATCATCAAGGTGCATCAAAACTCAAATTGATGTCTTACCCTCTTGGTGCGATAGAACTTGAATCTACTGTCTTACCCTCAAACATTTTTCATTATGGTGCATCCGGACTTTAACCTGATGTCTTACCCTCAACCAACGGTATAATAGACCGAAGTATAACATGATTCACCCATTGAGCCTTTCAAAAACACTGAAATAAAATTCATAAAATATAAAACTGAAACTCATGCTACCAAAATTTTATACCTTCTTTCCATTTAAGGAACTTTGTGGAGCAGAGAATATTCAACCAGTAGTAGTATATGTTTTCAGTTCCTTGTCAATATTAGTGACCGAACACTACTGTATTCTAAATCACAAAATGATTCTAGAAAATACATACCTGATTTTATGCATATAATACATTGATTGTAGTAATTATCATTTTTCATTCTTGATTCTCATTACGAGATCAACCAAAACATGAGTTAAAGAAACACTAAAACTCAATCTCAATTGGCTAGAGTCTCGTGCTGATAACGTGTTATAAAACATAAACTCAGAATAATATAATATAAAAAGGAGAAGACAAATAATATAGATGGAAGAGAGAACTTTTCTTCTTATTCAAGTGTGTCTTACAATGGAGAATGATATCTCTATTTATAGGTAGAAAAATCACTCCAAAAGCCATCATGATGAATGCCAAATTTAATAGATACATTGTTATCCCAAAAATGTTCATATCACCTAGGAAATATACATACATGATAAGTATAAATTTATGGATAAACTCAATGAACAATCCACATAATTAGTTCAATGATTTTATAACATTAATTAAATTATTATTTTTTAAAACATGTAAAATTGATGAACAATAAAATGGATCGAAAGGAGTAAAATTTAATGAATAATGAATATGTCAAATGATTCCAAGAAAAGCATATGCTTATTTGTTTTGCCATTGGTGCACGCCATCGAAGAATTCAAAGCTCATTAGTCATTACATCGTTATGGTCAATCGCTGACTTATTTCTCCTTTCTTATTTTTCAAAAGTTGGGAAAGAAAAAAAAACACAACTTCTAGGAGACTATGACTCTAAGCCACCCCACCCAACTTGTTACCCATAATAAGAAAAATAATGTTCGCTTCTTTCCTTTATTTTTACTTATCACATTTCAATTTAACAAATTATTCAAAAAAATAATGATCAACATAATTTTTTATCACGCTATTTATATTAATTAATATTTAATATTAGATCTTGCACTATAGTAAAAATAATTTTTAATAGCAATAAACATATACATTAACAAAGAGTTGTTAAAGTCTTTACTGACTAAATAGTATGCTATTACTATATCCACATTAATTAACAAAGAAAAAAAACCTTTTTACTATATGCTATTAATTACAAAATAAAAAACAGTCTTAAATAAATATGTAATTACGTTCATTTTTCAGAAAAACTTTTCACTATGCTAATTGCTATCACTTTTCATGTTTGAATTACAAAAAAAAAGTCTTAAATAAATATGTACTTAGGTTCATATTTCAGAAAAGCTTTTCACTATATGTTGTTACTTTTCATGTTTGAATTACATAAAAGAGATTGAATCTTTTGTGATCGTATATTAAAGCTAGGTAAAATATACCAAAATATCTTTTAATCTTATAATTTTAAATATGTCATGTAAAAAGTTGAAATGAAAAAGTTATTAAAAAAAAGTCATTCATTTTAAAACGTGCTTAAAAAAAGTAGCCTAAACAAATTGAAACGGGGGTGTGCAAAAATCCGTTTAACCGATTAACAAACCAATTTTTTTTTTTTGATTTATCAGTATTGAGTTAACAATTTTTAATGATTATGTAAATCTTTTTATTAGGTTATCGATTCGAATTCCAATTTTATGATTTTGATTAAACCGATAATTCACTAAGATTATATTAAAATTACTACTTATATAATTGTGCCTTTATTATTTTACCAACCTTATTTCCTAAATTTTAGTATTACTTTTGGCCATATATAGGCAACATGAACTAGCCTCTCTTCCTCTACATTACGATACCTTCTCTCTTTTCAACACAAATTCATATTGCCTTCTCTCTTTTCATTTTAGATTTGATTGTGATAAAGAAAAACTAGGGGTGGACATAAATACCGAAAAACCGAATCAAACCGAATTAGTGTTATTTTTTCAAAAGTTCGGTTCTTCGGTTCGGTGTTCGGTGTAAGGGTCTCAGAACTTCGGTGCACCGAAGAATCAAACTTTTATTATAAAGAATAAAATTATGTGTATATATATATATATATATATATAAATCAACTAACATTTAATTCATTCATGAACAAATCAAAGTAGCAACAAATATACAATTCAATAGTTAACTTCAATTATTAATTTTCAAGAGAAAGTCAAACATATTTTTATCAATGTACGTTATGTAAAGGAACTCGTCTTCGTACTTATTTTTCTCGAGAAGTAGTTGGAGGCACAATGTTCTTGATAATTATAAATATAGTCTTTTAGTTAGCACAATAAGTATTCCACAGCGAGACACATCATTCCTTAACATAGTTTTAAATTTTTATGTATCTTATACTTTGATTTTGTCCTCATTTTATTTTTTTATTCACACCGAAAAACCGATTTAAAAACATCGAACTAAACCGAACCGAAGTAGAAAAAATCGAACCGAACAGAATTAGTTTGGTTTAGTATACGGTGCACACTTTTCTAAAACCGAAAACCGAAGAACCGAACGTCCACCCTTAAGAAAAACAATTAATATTGTTTTCACAATTTGTTGCATTAGGTTTTAGAAGGAATCCAAACAACTCTATCATAAACAAAAGTGATCATTGTAGAAATTTGTATTACTTTTACTCGTGCTACTAGTTCTATTTTATGAACATCATATATATATAATTATCGATTTAGCATATTCACAAACAAATTGATCAATATAACATCGAACATGAGGTACTATTTGTATCATTTTCTCCATTAATACACGCGTAATACATAAGACAGGGTCAAATGCGCGGCATCTTTAATTAATCATGCGTTGCCTACTCCCGTTTTTAATTTTAATGCCCCGCCCACCCATCATTTTCATCTGTCAAAATCCAACTTCCCATATTTCACACTGTTAACTGCTTCTACAACTAACCACTATATTTACTCACATTTTCTTCATCTTCATTACCTCGTCCAACTATTTTGTTTCATTTTTTCCCCAAAACTTGAAGAACAAAAACTAATTTCAATTGATCGATCGATCTAAAACAAGCACGATGGGATCAGTACAAGATGAGAATAAGGATGAATTTAAACGACGCCTTACCAGGGGAAAACTCAAGCCTTCTTCCTCATCGTCGTTCCGTCTCCGGAGTCCAAGCCTGAATTCCATTCGTCTTCGTCGGATCTTCGATGTGTTCGACAGAAACCACGATTGTTTGATCAGCGTTGATGAACTCAGCCAAGCACTCAACCTGCTCGGATTAGACGCTGATTTATCCGAGATTCAATCCATGGTGAAATCATACATCAATTCAGAAAACACTGGTCTTAGATTCGAAGATTTCGAAGCTCTACATCGCTCTCTCAACGACGTTTTCTTCGGATCAAAATGTGAAGATAAGCTCGGGTTGAATCCGGATCCGGCACAGGACGAATCGGATCTAAAGGAGGCGTTCGATGTTTTCGATGAGAACGGCGATGGATTCATATCGGCGAAGGAATTGCAGGTGGTACTGGAGAAATTGGGATTGCCGGAAGGAAGTGAAATTGATAGAGTGGAGATGATGATTTCGTCTGTTGATCAGGATCATGATGGCCGGGTTGATTTCTTCGAGTTTAAGGATATGATGCGTACTGTTATTGTTCCTTCATGATTTTTAGTTTCTCTGTAATCTGAGATTCTCGGCGACGGAAAGTGACGTCACTTTCCGGCTGGTTATTTTTACTTGCTTTTCTGTATTAGTTCAGCTGTTTCGTACTGTCTTAGTATCAGATATACTCTAACGTATAATGTGAAAAATTATGCATCGTCGGTTTTGATAATTCAGTTGAATCATATTTTATATGATAATAAATTTTTTACTCCTGCAAAAAATTTGTGAAAGTGAGAAGGGCCAAGTTGAGTTCTATGGACTTTTGTTTCTCAACTAGCTATAATTTTACAAAAAGAGAAATAATATTACCTAAGTTAAAGATCAGGTTTTGAATTTTATAGTGACTATTTTAAGTGTTGATAACTCAGTTATAAATTTAATAGTTGTACATATTTAATGAATTTCTGCATATGAAAGTTTGTGTGTTTTATACTTCATTTCAAATTATTTTACTTGAGTTTGTGTGTTCTATACTTCATTTTTCATTTCGAATTACTCTCCAACAATACTTGTCCACTATTGACTTGGCACACCTCGAAACAATAAATAGAAGGGTGATTTTACTATATTACCCTTTGAATATAATAAATACAATGTATTGAAAAATGTAATAGAGAGATGACTATAATTAATGATAAGGATAAATTAGGAACTAAGTGTAAAATTATCCATTGATTTCATAAAGTGGACAAATATTGTTGGACATCCCAAAATAGTATAGTGGACAAGTATTATTGGACGGAGGGAGTATTTTACTTTCAACTGGTTAGAAACCTAACAAAAATGAGTTTTGTTAGGTAGTTCGAGAGATTAATTAAGAATTCAGATAAACTATACTTAATAATTTGCTAAAATAAGATAGACTCAAGACTTTTTATTCCACCCCTCTTAAATGCATAAAGAAAACAGTGTATTTTACCAGAGTGAAGCTATACTTGCAACTTACAAAGTTTCTTAATCACATTAAGAAGAGAAGTGTGCAAAAAAATCGAACCAACCGATAAACCGAATTGAAAAAAGTGTTATTGGTTTATTGTTATTGGGTTAATGATTTTTTAATGGTTTTATAAAAAACAATTATCGGGTTATCAGTTCGTTATTGGTTTTTTATATTGGGTTATTGGGTAAATCAATAACCCATTAAGACTAAGAATTTACTACTTTTACTTATACATAAATATTAAATATTAATCTCAATACCTTACTAGTTACTATTTTTGTCCTTAGCCTTCAATTCACACTTTAATGTGACTTTGAGTTCATAACTTCACATTATACAAAATGTCAAAACCTAAAGTAAGAACCTTATTCCTCTCAATTTCTCTTTGTGCTACACTTGTATATCTCTTTTCATGTTTGTTATTATTATTTCTATTTTATGAGCATTTTATATTATTGTCTTGTCGCGTCAAATTTGTTATAGAAGTCATATATCTGTTTTATAAGCATTTTCTTATTGGTTAAACCGAAAATTGATAAATCGAAAATCGATAAAAAATATCTTATTGGTTTGGTTATTGGTTTAGCGTATTTAAAAATCGAAAACCGATAAACCGAACTGATAATACGTAAAACCAAATCGAACCAACTGATGCACACCCCTAGATCGAGAAAAGTCATGTTGGACTGCAAAAATGAAAGAATATACCGTAAAACCTCACTAAATTAATATAGTTGTTGGGACTGTAAAATATTATTATTTCGTAGAGGTATTATTTAATCGATAAATTAATAATTATTAATTTATAGAGTATTTTGAGATTCAACCTTGTGATGCTGGGACAATAAAAGCTTTCAAAATGTATTATTGGAACATATTTTATCGTAGGGTATTAAAAAGCTATGAAGTGGGACATGAAACTGATCCAGGAAAGATTAATGTTTTGTATGCTATCAATTTTGTAATTCCGGCTTGGACCACAAATATTCAGCAAGAGAAAACAACAAACTGTTTTCGACACTGCAAAATTTGTTTGGATGATGAAATCTCAGAGAATTTGAATGAACCCAGTTGTGAAAATGCCTTTCATGAACTTGAGGTCATGATTAATGATCTCAGTTATCGCAATAAAATGGTTTCAATAACCTATTGAATTATCCAGGTGAAAATGATACATGCTCAGAGGTCCAGAGCTTAGAAGAAATCGTGGATACCATAAAAAACAATGTTGATGATGAAGTTGTAGGTGATACAATACCTTTGGAACCAATTATGTGTAAGGAAACACTTATCGTATCTAAAACTCTTCACAATTTTATGGTGCAGTTCGAAAAGACAACACCAAAACTTTTGGATGCAATAAGAAAAGTTAGAGATGAACTTCAACAAGATTTAAAGTTTAACAAAACACAATAGAATCATATTTCACTAAATTGTCTTAGATATATTTGTACTTTCAAGGAATTATTAATTTATAATATTAATGGGACCGAAGGAAAATATTATCTTAGAGAGATTATTAATTTAGTGAGGTTTTACGGTATAAAGGTGTAAAAATCCAACCTTTTTTTAAATAAATAAATAATTGTCGTTGCATGATTTGAGGCTTTATAAAGGCTTATACAATATTTTTGGACTCGTTAGCATGAAGGTGTTTCGGCTCCTTTGAAAACTAAGATGAATTTTAGATCTAAACCTAGAATTAGAAAATCATTAATTTGACTTAGATATTGATATCAAAATTAATCCAATTTTGATTATTGAATTGAACTCGAATAACTTTTAGATAATTCGTTCATGTAATCAATTTCAAATATCAAATTGCTGACTGCAAGATGTGTGTGTGTTTTTTTTATTCGGTGTTCGAAGTCCAAATTAGAGCTCCGATTGCAGGGCCCATTTAAGGGTGGCACTCCCAACATAATTTTCTCTATACCCATAATTCGATTTCGAGACCTCTGATTAAGGGTGGAATAGTCCCACCACTGCACCACAACTCATGTTGGTATAACATGTGTTGCTTGTATGTATTTAAACCGTTTAAGTAGGCTAGTTTAATTTTGAAGTATCTATATTAGACCATGAGGTCCTAACCTGTGTTTATGCACTATCTGATACCTCTAACATAATGGTCTATTATATTGTGTCCTTAGGCATCGTAATGTAGTTATATTCCATCGTAACTGGGCATATGCATATTTCTAGATAGTTTTGGTTTGTATATTCATAATTAATGATATCATGCGTGTGTTAGGGCATCTGGATTATATTTCTTGATTTGTTGTGATATTGTTAAGTACTTGTTCATATGTATATCACTCAGTTAGCTTCCAATAGTTAAATCACTTTCTTGTGATAGTTATTTAGCTGATTAGCATGCACTATCAATAATTAGTCAGTAAGCAATTTGGGCATGATGATAGTTTAATAGTAAAAACATTCTGATACACTTATATGAGGTCAAAAGCACACATCAAATTTCTCACAAAAAGGTCAAAAGCCCTATAGTACAGACTTGAGCAGTTCAGGAATATTAGTTGGCACCATCAATGGCTTGGACATATAGGGCGAAGATATTGACCGTAGTACTTTAGGACTCTAGTGGAACCTTTTTATTGTCCAAAGCCTTATTGTTGTAGCTAGTAAATAATTGATCTCCTCCTTTTATAAGACCATTCTGAATATGAGAAATACGATAACAAATTTATACTTCCTAATAATATGAGTTGGTCACTTAGCTCTATATTGCTCTCGTATCATATTTGAGAACATTATTCTAGGTCTCAGAGTTAGAGGCGGAGCTAAGATTAGGAGTTTGAGGTTCTAAATTTTAGGACAGAAAATAGCTCTCGTATCATATTTGAGAACATTATTCTAGGTCTCAGAGTTAGAGGCGGAACTAAGATTAGGAGTTTGAGGCTCTAAATTTTAGGACAGAAAATAAAAATATTGCAGAATATGTTTTTTTTTAAAAGAAACTTTTGTTGATAGTGCAATTCAAACCCATAACTCTAGTGTGGAAAACGTTTCCACGGACTATTCCTTACCACTGAGCCGTCATTCTGTTTTGTTAAGTTAATAGACATATATATTTATTTAATTTTGACCCCTACAAATTCAACTATACCGATTTTAGGATAAATAAATACTTCCTCAGTCCCAATTTATATGATTTACTTTCTTTTTTAGTCAGTCCAACAAAGAATGACACATTTCTATATTAAATAACAATTTAACTTTAAAATGTCTATTTTACCCTTAATGAAAGCAAATTTCTATCATTCATTTTAGATCACAAGTTTTTAAAGTTTTTTTTTCTTTCTTAAACTCTAAACTCTATACTAAGTCAAACTACCTCACATAAAATGGGACGGAGGGAGTACATGACATAGGCATCTTCTTCCTTCCAATGTATGAGATTCAACACATAGACACGTACACACAAAAGGTACTAATAAAAATGGGAAAAGGGTCAAAAATACCCCTCAACTTTTTTTTATTGGTTGACTATACCCTCGCCATTAAAATGAAGTTATTATTACCCCTGCCGTTACTAATTTCATCATATGTACCCCTCCTTGGACGGAAATCCCCAAATCAACATAATTTAACCCGAAATCTTTAAAAATGACCCGTTCCCCATTTTAAATCCATGCCTCGACCCGAATTTCATGATATCTTCCACCACCTTGGTAGTGAGCCTCATAGCCTTGAGAATTCACAGCCATATCAAAAGCCGATTGCAAAGACTCCAAACGGTTCTTCAGAACATCAGGAAAACGTACAACAAGAGGCATCTGAAGCCCAAGCCCACCAAAATATTTTGGGTCAGTAGCCTTCTTCAGAACCTTCAGAAGGTCAATCTCCTTGTGAGGAAGAGTATCCGTACCATGTGGCCGGACGAAAATATCCCGAGAAGAGTTCACGGAGAAATAAGGAGCACCCCACCCATCAACCCGGTACAAAGCAGATGATAGATCCGTAGACCAATGAGAACCGGTGGTAACAACGTTTGTCGCCGGAGGTACGCCGGAGGAAAATAACTCCGGCGCGGGAAGAGAGCTATCCCAAGAAAAGGCATAGCCTAGAGGAGGGGAAACAAAAGCGTCTACACAACAACCTAAGGCATGCATCTCTTCCCCGATCTGTTTAATTTCTTACGAAGAAGAAGAAAGAATCAAAGAATAAAAAAAAAACTAAGTTAAGGGTTTGTACAGATTGATGTTTTACCCAATGTTGTAATAGTTGGGGGCTATTAAAACTCGCCGGGTCGGGGCATGGGTTTAAAATGGCGAACGGGTCGTTTTTAAAGATTTTGGGTTAATTTATGTTGATTTGGGGATTTCCGTCCAAGGAGGGGTACATATGATGAAATTAGTAACGGCAGGGGTAATAATAACTTCATTTTAACGGTAAGAATATAGTCAACCAATAAAATAAAGTTGAGGGGTAATTTTGACCCTTTTCCCTATAAGAATTATGGAGTACTTAGTTAAAGGTTGTAGGTCCAGTGTAGTAGGTATTAGATAGAAGGTCATTGTCAAGAGGAAAAGAATGCGATGAATCTGGGTTGTTGCTTCATTTTATAGCATTCTCTCATTGATTTCGCAACGAAAAAAGGAAATTTAAATTTAATTATTAGTGAGTAAACAAATGAATGGTGGTGATTCTAATTATACTCCCTCAGTTCCTTTTTATAGTCACCTTTTTAGATTGCACTTGTATTAAAAAATTAAGTAACTTTATCCTTATACCATTATTTAATGTTTTCTTAAGTCAAGTTTTCAATAAATGATGAATATGCTAGATTTCAAAAATTAAAATACATTTGAATGACTATTTAAATTTTTGAGTTTATTTTTGGAGCCAAATTTTTTCACCAATTTTTTCAACTTTCAAGATTATTTTTGATTTTTTCTCCATATTTTATTTTAAATTTGTTTGTTGAAATTTCTTTTTCAAAATAAGATTTTATAGAATAGTGAATGGAGATAGTAATTAATCAATGTATGAAGTACTCCAATGAATATTAATTACTTATTAGTTTTCCTAGGTTGGTTAAATTATATATTTTCAAAACTAATTAACTATTTTATCAAGGATATAATTGAAAGAATATGATAACTTATGCATTGATTTCATGAAATGACAAGTATTATAGATCAACTATTTATAGAAAGGTATGACATATAAAGAGAAACTGAGAGAGTACAATTTTAATTTTGCTTCTTGTTGTTCACAAAATTCCACTGCTTTTCTGCCAATGAAAACAAGTAGTATTAGTAATTTAAACCAATAACGTCACAGAAAACGTTTATTGTAGTACGTTCTAGATGGTCAAATGCCTGCTTTCGTCTTAATGAGTCCCCATTGATAGACCCCTTTCAACTTTCAAAGATTAGACAAATATGCCAAACTATTTTTTTTAAAAAAACAATATAATACACTATATTCCGTTTGTCCCTAATTATTTGTCCTTTTTTTTTAATTGTCCCTAATTACTTGTCCATTTTGATAAATCAAGAAATGATAAAAAATTTTTTACCTATTATACTCTCAATTAATTATTTTGAAAAATGTAGAACTTCTTGAAAATTTTAAGTTTTTAATTCATCTATTTTATAATTAATAGGAGTAAAATGGTAACTCACTATGTCAATTATTACTTTCTTAATATGTGTGCCAATTCAAAAGTGGACAAGTAATTAGGGACAGGGGTAGTATCATATTTAGTAATGTGGAGTCAGAATTTTCATTAAAGGAATTCAAAATATGAAAAAGTAAACACATGAAAAGAGAGTTCAACATCTACTATTTGTACATAAAAAATAATTTAAACTATTTATAAACAATTAGTTTGATAGTTAATTTGGAATTGAGTTATGCATGTATTAATTCCTGCATGAATAATACCATGTTTGGTAGTTAATAATTAGGAGGTTAGTTATTCAAGTACAAAATTAATACGGTTTTTAGTTTATAATTTAGAACCGCACAACCAATACATATATAAATTATGAGAGAATTTATATATTATTGTATGTACAATGAAAGGAGAAATAACTAAATTATGCATATCATAAAATAATACATAATAAACTAATACTTGCAAAACTCTAACCACCAAACAACTCCTATAGTTTTCTATCGAAGAGAGTTGGCCCTACCTAACTCCGCCTAATCGTACTATAAACTACTCCATAGTAACAATAAATATATACACATAAATATAAGGGTAAGTTACATAAATCACATAGTGTAAAGATGAAATTACTATTTATCCATACTTTTTTTCTAATTACAATAATCCCTTAAAATTAACCCAATACGGATACATTAATGAAAGCACGGATACATTAATGAAAGCACGGATACATTAATACAAGCACGGATACGTTAATACGGATACATTATTAAAATAAAAATTAACTCAATCCGAATACATTAATGAAAGCGCGGATACATTAATATGAGCACGGATACATTAATACAAGCACGGATACATTAATAAGGATACATTATTAAAATAAAAATTAACCCAATCCGGATACATTAATGAAAGTGCGAATACATTAATACAAGTACGGATACATTAATACATCAATACATCAATACAGATACATTATTAAAATAAGGAATTTTAGTTATTTTTAAAAGATATAAGGACAAATAGAAAATAATATACTTAAAGGTGTGTACTTTAGTAATTTTTCCTAAATATAATGTACGTTATAGCCCACGTAGATAAATTAAAGTACGACGTAGTTACTCATCCAAATATATCCATGTGAGAGAGAATCAAAAAGAAAATGCTACTATATATTTATTTGTTACTATAACACACTAGCCTACTTTATATTCCATTATACACCTAAATTAATCGATCCGTCAGTGATCATTTTACAAGTACCCACATGCTACCAACTCAACAAATATAATTCATCAAACTATACTATATCTTTTTTGGTACCATCCAAATATTCCAATTCGTCCTCATCTCCAACTATATGTCGCCAACCAAAACAATTTATTCCCCTATTTTCCAATTTTTGATTTCGAGTTGGTAAGCTCCTTTCACTTATGCAATTTATGCGACCAAACAGTATGTTGGATCAACGAAGAAGTTTCTCATTCAGTTCTTTTGATTTCAATTCATCAAATAATAGCGCTAGTCTCTTCTCTTCTTCTTCTTCTGATGATGATTTTTTTGCGAGTAATTTCATTATGTATGATACGGAGGATGATGATGATGGAGCGTACATTGAAATAAACCTTGATCCACCGCGGTCTACGCAAAAAACGGTGCTAGAGGAGAAGGAATTTAAGAATTCTAACTCTTCAGAGGTAGAGTTGAGGATATCTTTTTCATCATCAGGAATTCCACCAACTGAGACGACGACGACAACAACAACATGTGGTACCACACAACATGCACAGGGAACAACGACGACGAATACAAAACCAAGGAGGGGACGCCTTTTTGTATCGTTGGCTCGCATTGTAAATGAGTTTATAGTTGCATCGTCCGTCAAGACATTGAGTTCAGTTAGAGCAATCGAAGCTAATAATAATGTTGCCCGTGAAAATGGACCTGCTCATCTTCTGCCACTCTCTAAATCTGACTGCACAGAGGTGATACGAACCAGCAGGTAAATCTTTTTGGAGTGTATAGTAATATTAGTATATGCGTGGAGCGACTCAATAGAATTGGTGACCTAAAATCAATAATTCATGTTATATAGTAATTAGTAAAATACTGAGTATGATTCTATTATAGATAAAAAAAAATAAGTAAATGGGCATCATCCTCTATTAACTAGAGATTATGGTTTGAGTCTCAAAATGAAAACAATCTGGCTAAAGAGCTTTCCTCTTTAATCGGCCTTGCTTGTCTCACAATCAAAAATTTCAATATAAATACTAAACATCGGATGAAAAAAAATTGAGGCCTCCAAAATTTGGTGCCTAATGTCCTTGCATTAATGGCTTGATCCTTTGGCCAAACCTGTATTAGTGTAAATAATTTTTACAAGTTCAAAATTTCATATTTAAGAAGACTTTATGTATAAATATCTTTTAAATAATTTTAATGATATACGATATTATTTATAATGATAGATAAAATTTAAACTATTTTTATGACCCTTTCAAAGTTGTGCTTCTGTATTCAAACATTTTTTAAAAATGGTCTACCTTAATAAATAAGTTTTGACGTGTGGGAAACAAAAAATAAAAAATAAAAATTTGACGAGTGGGTGCCGTTGTGAATAAGGGGGGAACGTGGGGGCGGCAGAGGAGAATAAAATGAAAAGTAAACCAAATTAGGACCACGTAAATTAAATGAATTCATATAAGAACTTATTTATATACAAAAAAAATAATATAATTTTATAAATATAGTATTGTCAACTTTAATCTTTAGTCAACTTTTAAAACGTATATTTTTCTATATTTAAGAATTTTTATTTTCTTTTTCATTTTACTCCTAATGTTTTATAGCCATAAAAATGTCAATGGTTATTATGACCACAAAGTTGATTCTAAGTATAGACGGGTGCCACTCTAAGTTATCGATTTCGATTAAACTTAGTATCTTCGTATAAAAAAGTTGTAACTGATAGTATATGAATTCATAATTTTATAAATATAACAGATTCAAAACAAACAAACAAAAAAAATAAAAAGTTGAATTCATATAACTTAAATTTTGAATCTGTCTTGCCTCTGATTCTATGGTTAATTTGTATATGTACTGTATTTGCTTTATTGAACTTTATGTCCAACCAAATCTTGTCGTATAAAAGTAAGGCGTTAATAAAGTATAAGATTACTTCTTATTGTAAATGGTATGTGCTATATTTTCTCTATTGAACATTATATCCAATTAAATATTGTCATATAAAAGTAAGTCGATAGTAAATAGGGAAGATTACTAAATGCAAATTTTGTTCTATTTTCCATAGTTGAAAGACAAATACATTTGAGTCATTTTACTAATGATATGAAGATACTTAGAACCAAATTCAAAAGAAGGGCAAAATAACTCTATTTTTCATAGTTAAAGAGCATTTTCCCTACTTTTAATATGTGTTAATGTTACATTTTTACAGGAAAGACTGCACGATGGTTACATCAAAGAACAACGGCATTATGAACTTTATTGTAAAATTGAAGTACAAAAATATTCCATCAATGTTACTTTCCATGGTAACACCCAAACCCAAAAACGGACAAATCCGCACCAGACAACCCTTGCTACAACGAGAGCGCAATAGCACCTGCCGGAGCAGGGATTCAATGAACAACAACAACAATATGATGAAATTAAAAACTCAAAATCATTCAGATCTTGATGACAAATCAACATCATCATCAGTTGTGGGGATAGTAAACTTTAAGGCAATGAGAGGAGTATTAGACGCTCTAATTGTCAGGACTAGTCGTTATTGCACGAGTGCAACAACAGGAGGGGCATTATTATCCGGCAATAAGCACAATAACAGTAAAAGTTGTCCGAGTTCTATTAAGTCGTCACCAATGCATAACAATGTCTGTGATGACGATGTTAGACGATTTTATTCGAGGGATAATTCTGTTCAGGCAGCCATTGTTCATTGTAAGAAATCATTTGGCACCCAAGCTGAATTTGATTTTCATCTTTGAAAGTGTCCTCTTAATTTGAGATGATTTTTGTATATATATAATAATAAAAGGTCAAGTAAGTGGACTTCTTTTCTCTTTTGGCCAATGAATGTCGAGCTATTGCAATACTTTTCCTGATAGCAGGCCACATGTATAGGACTAATTGGAATATCTAGAATAAATTATACCTAATTTTGATTCTATGTTTTTCGAGATACATGAATCTGAACACACCAAAATCTAGTAAGATTCATAATACTGTATAAGTCACTTAAACTGGAATGAAGTGTGCAAACTTAGTCAATGTATCCATAATAGCCCATATTGAATCAAACTTCCCCAAGGTCTTAGGGAGTCCCACAACAAAGTCCATAGCTATTTTCTCCCACTTCCACTCAAGGTTGGACATCTGTTGAAGGGTGTCTCCTAGTTACTGATGCTCATACTTCACTTCACTTGCTGACTATTTTGACACTAAATCACAAACTCCGTTATGTGTGGCTTCATTTGACTCCACTATTAGTGTTGTCTTAGGTTGCAATACATCTTAGTTATGCAGCTATGAGCCTCTGCAAGGATGGTAAGAATCAAATCACCATATCGGGCCACACGGGCCACAAAATCTCCCCCTGATATACAACACATCTTCACCATCAAGAATGGCTTCTTTGGGCCTTACCTTACACCACTTTTTCACGATTTTGCCCCATTTTTAGATCTTCAAATTTCCTGGCCTTAATTACCCACCTCTTTCGGATATCTCAAGTTCATTAAACTATTAGCCAAGGTTTGTACCTACCTAACTATCAGGTGTCTGGTAACTACTAGACATGCGAGGCTACCCATACTCTCTTTCTTTCTGATCAATGCATCAGCTACCACGTTGACCTTACCAGATGGTAGAGAATAATAACATCATAATCCTTCAACAGTTTCATCCATCTATATTGTTTCAAATTAAGCTCTTTCTGGGTGAAGATATTTTATAGACTATGGTGGTCATTAAACACTTTTTAGTGTTAAAATTACAGCAGGCAACTCTAAATCATGAGTCAGATAGTTCTTCTCTTGAACTTTCAGTTGTTTAGAGGCATAGGTGATGGCATTCTTTTCTTAAATTAACACAACACCTAATCTAGATCGTGAGACATCACAATAAATAATGAAATCCCTACCCTCCACTGTCAAGGAGAGAATAAAAGTAGTGTTCAACAATTCCTTGAGTTATTGGAAACTCTCATCACATTTGTCGGACAACATGAATGACACCTCTTTCTGAGTTAGGTGGGTTAGATAGGAGACAATTGAGGAAAATCTCTTCACAAACTTGTGGTAGTACGTAGGACTGGTCAAGTTTTTAGCCTCCTCGATCTTTTGCAGATCCACCATTACTCCGTCTTTTGAAACCACATGACCTAGAAAGGATACTGAAGGCAACAAAAACTCGCACTTGAAATATTTAGCATAAATTTTTTTCTCCTTCAGCAAACCCAACACTATTCTCAAATGGTCCCAATGCTCTCTTTATTCCTATAAATAGACATGTCATCAATAAAGACAATAACAAAAGAGTATAAGGTAAAATGCTCCATTCATCAAACTCATTAAGGTATCAGGTCATTGGTCAGCCCTAAAGACATCACCAAGAACTCATATCCATATCGAGAATGGAATGCAGTTTTATGAATGTGTTCGGCTTGAAATTTTATATGATGTTAATCAGATCTAAAATCAATCTTAGAAAAGACTGAAGCACCTTATTACTGGTCAAATAAATCACCTATCTGGGCAATGGATACTTCTTACGGATCAACACCTTGTTCAATTGTCAATAGGTGATGCATATATGTAACCTTCTTTCTTCTTAAGAAATAACACAGGAGCACACCTCGGGGAAGCATTTGAATGGATGAATCCCCTACTTAGAAATTCATGCAAATGATCATGTAGGTCTCTCAGCTCTGTTGATGCAAACCTATAAGGGAGAATATAAATAAGATGAGTATCATGCTCCGAATCTATATCGAAATCAATATCACGGTTCGGCGGCATGCCAGACAAATTCGTAGGAAAGACCTATAATAACTCACATACTATTGGAACCCACTCTATGTATGGGACCTCTGTGCTAGTATCCCAGAAAAAAAGTCAGACACCCTCTCCCAATCAACCTCTTCGATCGAATGAAGAAGACGAGTTTCACAGAAAAAAATAATAGTCCCTCTTTCACACAACTCTAACCATTTATGGCATAGCTACAACCACTATTTTTGTATGATAGTAAAAAATTGCATGGTACGGAGATAATCAACTCATCCCTATGATGATATCAAATCCACCATATTAAGGATTACTAAATCTTCCCAAGTTGGATAACCTCGCAGGACAAGAATGGTACACTTTATCTACAAAGATTGAGTCACCTACTATGGTAGACACATGAACATGGGTATCAAGGAAATCATAGTCTATGTATGTTTCCACTGCAAATTTAGCAGACATATAAGAAAAAGTGGAGGCGGGATCAAATAAAATAGTGGTCATCTAGTCACACATGAGAAATATACCTGTAATAAATGTGTGTGATGCCTCTGCCTCCGGCCTTCCTTGAAAAGAATAAAAATATTTCCTATCGCTTGTTTGAGCACCACCCCTACGTGAGCACCTTCTCTACCTGCATGACCACCTTCAGGACCTTCTAATTACCATTTCTACCGAAATGATTACCATTGCACCCACCTTATGGACGACCTCTACCATTACCATCATCTTCTCTACCCGTGTGTGTTGAATCCCGTGAAACCTATTGGTAATATGACTGAAGAGACATAGGGCAATACATGTGGAACTGTCTATACTCATAATACTCATAACAACTTTGATCTTAAAAAAGTTGTTGAACTAGTGTTAACGGGGCCCTGATATATACCTGATTCAAAAAGAGGTTGGTTGGTGCCTGACGTTCCTCCAATTGAAACTTAAACCAAGACTAAAATGGTCAAGCAGAATATCCCTAAAAATTGTGTTCCTCAGAGTAATACCCACTTAAATTTCCCATTCTCCAAACCTTCTTCTATGTCGTCTTGGCATAACTCTCATGTTTAACATCCTTAACATTTCTATTGAAGTCAACTACCACCTAGAAAGACCTAACAAAGGATATCATCTGTAAGGCTGGAATATGTAGTCATATGTGGAAACCCTTAACAAAGCAGTGAATCTGATTTTCCTTTGAATGGAGAAACTATAAGGAGTACTGAGATAGTGAGTGAAACCTGACCTCATAAAATACCACATACTTTTCTAGGGTCATCACGTAAACTGAGTCTATGATAGTAGAGGGAATATAGCAGCCCTGCAATCCACATACACCCTCCACCACATCTTCGCATTAACCCGCAACTGAAAGGTCACAAACTTAACTCCGTATTTCTCCATTACCCCTATATTATGAAGTCTCTTATGGTAGTCAATAATAAACTCATAAGCATTATCTGTTTAAAGCCCTAGAAAGTGTTTCTTCAATGATACTAATGCTTATTGTTTAAAAGTTATTTCTAGAGCTCATCATGTTTCTGAGCTTACCCTTTGCACTACGACAGTCTACCTACCTTCTGCTTGGAGTTGTTTGAATACACTCAAAGCAAGTTGAATACTTTCTCCAAGAATGTAAAGCATTAGAAATAGAGATAAGAAAGATAGTTTTGTCTACAAATGTCAATCTACCGGAAGAGGCTACTCATGCACCTTACCAATCCATCACTTTGCAAAAAAGATTTGGACTAGATGCTTTCATCAAGATCATCATCAAAATCGAAGGCATCTAGTTCAAATGTTTCTAGCAAAGTGATGGATTGGTAAGGTGTATGAGTAGCATCATTTCTAATGTTTTACATTCTTGAAGAAAGTATTTAACTTAGTTTGAGTGTATTCCAAGAAGAAGATAGATAGACTGTTGTAGTGCAAAGGGTAAGCTCAGAAACATGATGAGCTCTAGAAATAAATTTCTAACAATAAGCATCAGTATCATTTAACAAACATTTTCTAGGTCTTTGAAACAGAGGAAGCTTACGAATTTATTATTGACTACCATGAGAGACTTCATAATATAGGGGTAACTAATAGTACTAGTAAAACACCAAATAACATTTTTTCCATCCACCCTAGCAGGATCAATAGTTTTTTCATCCTAAACCTATCATTCGATGGTGGAGATGTTTAAACACTTGATCAAGCCTCACTTTCCAACAACTAACAAACTAATAGAGCCATAAGAAATTGTATTCTTTATCACATGACATCAAGACCAACAATCAAACATTACACCTTGATCATCAACAAATTATAATTCACATATTAAAACAACACAACTTAGCAATTATAAGATGAGTGTCATACTTAGAGAGAAATTCTTCAATGATGGGATGTTCATAGTTGTCATATGAGTGCGCTTGTTTTGGAACCAAAATTTTATTTGTAAAGGCCCCAACTCAAGTCTTCTTCCCAACTCTTTTCTTTGTTTATCATTAGGGTGAGTGCATTCTTTATAAAACCTATACAATGACAAACATGAAACAATTGTTATATATGGAATAAATTTACCTTATACAAAATTGAGGTTTACATATTTGCGATAAAACCTCTCTCTCTCTCTCTCTATATATATATATATATATATATATATATGAAACTGTGTGTGTTTATTGCTAAATTTACTTACAAAAAAGATTTAGTGAATCTTTAACTAATTACTTAAAACATAATTAGACTGCTTTAATGAAATGTTTGACTTTTCTCCTTTCTCTAAAAAAATATTCACAAGAGATTTTCTATAATTTTTACATGTTTTTTTATATTCATATTAGGACCCAATTGAAGAAGCTTGTTTCTATATGTTCATCCACGACAATATTCAAGCATATGAGAAAAAAAAACATGCAAATAAATTTAATTGATAGGCTTTAAAATTAATTTAATGATATGCTTGATTCATCTCCCTTTTAAGTTCAATGTAATCCCGATATTAAAAAATGTATCGATATACATTTCAGATAAATAAATATACACTTGGAAGAATAAGATAATGGATTAAATCAATTTAATGAGATAAGGAAACTTTTTTTATTTTCTTTAAAACTTTAGTAGAATTCTAATGAAAAATTGAAAATTACTCGATTGAAAAGTTAATTTTATAGTAGAGTCCGGATCTAAAATTTTTAATCAAGGATGAAGGGATACTTATTACTCACTGATAAATGTAATTCTGGTACTGGGTTGACATGAATCGTGTAACTTTTGAAGCATATATTTACCACACGAGCAGAGCCAAAATGTAGTGGAAAAATAAATTGAACGTACTTTCACCCAAAGTTGTTGAAGTGTTGTAGGAATCTCCTTTAATCTAGAATCGACTTATAACTCTGAATAGTCAAAAATGTGTGAAGCTTGCCTTGTAATTAAGTCCACAACTTCAATGAAAATTGTTTGAAGTTGGTATTGGCAAGCCGTACCAAAATTTTGGCAAAAATGTCTAATGTTTGGCCATGTAAAGTTCACAAGTACTTCAATAAAAAAATGTTTGAAGTTGGCCTTGACAAGTCATACCAAACTTTAGACAAAAATGTCTGATGTTTGGCCACCTTCACAGGGCCATACTTCAAACAAAAATGTTCGAAGTTAAACACAAATTTTCAACTTCAATTGTGTACATTTGAAGTTGTGCTTGACGCAGAAAACTTGCAAAAATTAATTAATACCGAATATAAATTAAATAAGTATCTCTAAAAGCGGTATTTGTGCATGTCGCATAGTATTCCTTTTTGAGTTCGGACCTTTTATTTTGTATAGTCATTTGATAATTGAAATCTATCTAGCCTAAGCTATTTCAGCCAGCAAAAATGACTTGACAAAATGGAAGGATCTGGGGTTAGTGTGGGATGTTTAAACCTGGAAGAAGTTATCAACATTCTTTTAAGAAGGCGGACTAGAGCTACCCTTGCACTCCATTGCAGGACCACCTACATTAAGACAGAGGCTCGAGAGCAACCGCAGGAAATGAAAAGAAGTGTGAAGACTTACCAAGTGAAGAAGCATATCTCTAATAGACAAGATCCGCCAGCAAATTAAAATATGAGCACAGCCCATATAACCTGAGAGCACAACTAAGGATGAAAAAACGATTAGTAGCAAAACAAAAGGGAACAATACAGGGATGGAGGTACTTATTCTTATTAGCGAACACACCAGCACGAAAGAATAGAATCTCCAAGCTGTTGATGATCCGAAGCTATAGAAAGCGGAGGCTTTGATTAGTCCAAGGCGGTAACATACCTCAGGAGAAAAGAGGCGAGAAGACAAAGAAGATAATAAGGGATTTGTTTTATGAAACCCTACTTAAGATATATATATAGCCCCACCCAGGTAAGAGTTGGATTGGGCTTTAGGCTGGGTAGAATAGAATGTTATTCTTTTGTGTGTTCTTATTATTTGGGCTCGGTATTGGTTGGGTTACGTCCGAGGTGTTGTTTGTTTTTTTATTTTGAAATTATAAACAAAATACCAAATTTTACTTTGAAAAAAAGAAGAAGAAATATATGAGATCTTTAGTCCATTACATCATATAAAACATTGAAAGGGGAAAGTGCTTTTTATTAAAAGTTTTTTTTATCATCCAAACTTAATATCAAAATTCTTAGCTAATTAAGAATAAAAAGATCTTATCTCGTCCATCACAATCCTTAGAGACATTCCATTTTGTTTTTGTTGTGAAATAATTTTATAGATGCACATTTTTTCATCTGCATATATAAAATTAAAGAAAAGAATTATATATAAAGGTTTCTACTTTATTCTAAAATCTTAACACAAGAAACCTTATTGGAGCATGTGCTTCCTCAGTGCATGCTGAATAGGTACATGAATTTCACGAAAGGAATCAAAAAAGAACTAGCTAGGTACATCAATTTCATTCTAATTGCTCGCTAAATTAATCGAGATAAAAATATTATTTTTCTCACTAATAGAGAAACGATAGATTTTATTGTTTAGTGACAAAAATATATACCATACGTACATATTTGTTTTTTTGGAATATCACTATCTAGGTAAATGCTACATCTCTCCCTACCATATTTGTCAACTAGCTACTAATTTATGAATCTTTTCAAATCTCCTATAATCCTCTCAAGGTCACATTGTTTCTAGGTAAAAGACATGTGTTTTTCATGTAAAGACTATGCCAAATACATGTGTAGCTCCTTAAATTTGTCAGATATTTTTATTCCACAATTGTGGATGATTCTCAAAATAAGCTTTTAGGCCGAACCTCTTAAACATGATAGTAAATCTTATTTATATACTTAAACTATGGAATATTATAATTGAGCACCAAACATATGACAAAGTATTTATATTAGACACTTTCAACTTATATTATGGAAAGGTTTTTGTATATATTCTCAAACTGTTCATTACATAGATAAGTTAATCACATAAAGTAAGTCTCTCTCTTTATATATACACATCATGACATCATCTCATCAACATCAGTTGACATATGCATGAGGTTTTCCTGGTTACTAATGCTAAAAGGAGGTGATATATCTAAATGGCTAGCATGTCCATGCATTTATGATCGCTTGAGAACATGCACAAAAATTTTATTTAAATTTTTAGTAGAAAATGTCTAATAGAAACATTTATCATGTGTTCAAGTATTTAATTGAAACATTGTCATAGTTTATATGTCCAATGAAACTTACAAGTACTGTCAATGTATTTGACCAAACTTTTCTCTATAGAAAAGCTAATAATAATACGGTACATTCAATTTTTAGTTAGTAAACAGAATGACAAGAACTCCAGTGACAAAAAATGTGAGAATGGGAAATTTTCTCTGAATAATTTATTTATGACTAATATTTTAAACCAAAAGGTGATTTTCATTTTAGCATTTCATGATCTATTAATTACTAAAAATGAATTAAAAAATTTATTACCTTATTAGTGTAAGTAGATTCTATACCGGTGGTGGTTGTGGGTGTCAATGAGGGTTAGCAGGGGTGAAGCTAGCAAGGGGTGAGGGGGTTCATTCGAACCTTCTTCAACGAAAAGTTACATCATTTATACATGATTAAATTTGATTACTCGTAACTTTATAAAATGGAGATTTCAAATGGAAATAAATAATTTTCCAATGTATCTGGAAAAATCATACATGATCGAAATAAGTTGATAATGTTGATAAATGATGTTATTCCTCAATTGGAGGATTCGACTTAACTGATTTGTTCCCTTCCCAAAAATGGCTTCATAATATTAGTGGAATGAAGTCCAAATTGTCAAAGGTGCACCCAAAGGTTAATGATCACCGAGATAATCGAGCAAAAGGTAATAAATGTAATGGTGATTCTGGAAATAAAGATTTGGTTGATGGTTACATAGAGTGATGAAGAGTGGAGAATTTGGATCTCCTATCACAAATCAAAACATTAAAGCAGTCATTATTCTGGTAAGTCTAACACATCTTTAAAAGATTGTATTTTCATGTTATAAACCTAAACTTCAATCTTTATATATACCTTTAATTTTAGGGAAACTTTAAAAAATGACTAGAGTTTGGGTTTAGTTAGAGATCTGTAGCTATAGTTTGTTTACTTACGAATTATAGCTACATATTAGGGGGAGGAGAGAGGCGATCGAGACTAGGAGAGGGAGGAGAGAGGCGAGCGAGGGAGGGGTTGAATACCTATTGTATTCGTTGTATTACGAATACAATTGATAAAATTGATTTTTATCAAAATACAATTGTATTCATTTTAGGAGGAGAGAGGCAAGCGAGATCGAGAGAGGGAGGAGAGAGGATGAATACATGTGTGTTCGTTGTATCATGAATACAATTGATACAGAATGCAAATATAGTTGATATAAATATAAATATAATTATTTGAATACAATTGATTGGTATCATATATCGAATATAGTTGTATTAATTGTATTAACGAACACAATTTGTGTCACGAATACAATTGACAGAATACAAATTTTCATAATACAATTGATACAAAATCCATTTACAGTTGATACATAGTACAAAATATAGTTGATATGAAATACAAATACATTTGATACATAATACAAAATACAATTATCATATTTAAGTGGAATATTTTTAGGTTGCAACTGTTTGGGATGGAGAGAGAGAGGGGTGAGAGAGAGACGGCGAGAGAGACACAAGGGAGAGAAAAAGAGAGAAATTTGCTATACAATCCTATATATAGCTACAAATTGTAATATTTTTACAGGAAAGACTGCACGATGGTTACATCAAAGAACAACGACATTATGAACTTTATTGTAAAATTGAAGTACAAAAATATTCCATCAATGTTACTTTCCATGGTAACACCCAAACCCAAAACCGGACAAATCCGCACCAGACAACCCTTGCTACAACGAGAGCGCAACAGCACCTGCCGGAGCAGGGATGCAATGAACAACAACAACAATATGATGAAATTAAAAACTCAAAATCATTCAGATCTTGATGACAAATCAACATCATCATCAGTTGTGGGGATAGTAAACTTTAAGGCAATGAGAGGAATATTAGACGCTCTAATTGTCAGGACTAGTCGTTATTGCACGAGTGCAACAACATGAGGGGCATTATTATCCGGCAATAAGCACAATAACAGTAAAAGTTGTCCGAGTTCTATTAAGTCGTCACCAATGCATAACAATGTCTGTGATGACGATGTTAGACGATTTTATTCGAGGGATAATTCTGTTCAGGCAGCCATTGCTCATTGTAAGAAATCATTTGGCACCCAAGCTGAATTTGATTTTCATCTTTGAAAGTGTCCTCTTAATTTGAGATGATTTTTGTATATATATAATAATAAAAGGTCAAGTAAGTGGACTTCTTTTCTCTTTTGGCCAATGAATGTCGAGCTATTGCAATACTTTTCCTGATAGCAGGCCACATGTATAGGACTAATTGGAATATCTAGAATAAATTATACCTAATTTTGATTCTATGTTTTTCGAGATACATGAATCTGAACACACCAAAATCTAGTAAGATTCATAATATTGTAAATTAGCGTGTATCAATCCAATTAGCTCCTAAACTAATAATTTTTTGTGAGTTACCCCTGTAAAAATCGTTCTTGTTTGACTTCAAATCAACTTTGATTGGGTTGGACCTATATTTACAATTAATGGCCGTTTTGAGTTCATTTTTGAAGAAAGATAAATTATACGTCCTGTAACATTGAATCTTTTATAGGTCCTCTAACATTTGATCTTTTCAGAAAAAAATTGGTTAACATGTATTGTTGTTGGTTCTCTAACATTTGATCTTTTATAATTCTCTCTTTTGCTTGTTTTTCCTTGTCAGTAGGTATGTACATGCATCTTTTTAAGGGTTATGATGACAACGTTCCAAGGGTATCCTACTTGTTGATCCTTCCGCAACTGAGCAGGCAATTGATCGCAAATACCAATTGGCAGATTCTAGGCATTAGGTCGAGTTCTTGACTTAAGTTTTTCTTAAGATCGCAAATACCAATGGCCCGTGGTTGTGTTTTTTTATTCTCAAGTGACAAACCATTTTTATTTGCAACTTTCTTTTGGATTATTTGTTCTTAATGCAATTACTCCTTCTTGCCATAGCAATGGTTTCGTTCTTATATATTATGAGTTTGTCCTCTTTTTATTCAGTTTTGTTTAATTATTGACTGAATTAATTTATGAACTCCAAATTAGAACAAATACTTGTCAATCAAGGTTCGATGTAGAGGATAACTAGCTTTGGACACGTGTGTCAGGTAAGTAGTCTATAAATATGTATCATGTAACATATTAATATATAACATGTCTGCACCGGACCTTGATTTGCAAGTATTTGTTGGGAGATCTATACCGCCTCCTATACATAGCCTCAAATGGTGCCATATCAATGCTCAAGCGATGTTTATTATTGTGAGAGAACTCAGCCGTGGATAGGAACTGATCTTAACATAGAACCTTCAAAGTTCATCACACAAGAGTGGACCATGTCCTCTGAGACTTGAACTGCCCGCTTCGACCGACTATTTGTCTAGGGGTTAAACGCTATGCTAAGATCCAACCTACTTCCTACTTTTCATGAAACTTCGCCCAAAAGTAAGAGGTGAATTGTGTTCCCCCATCCGAAACAATCGAAACGGGCACCCTATGCAATATAACAATCTCTTTGAAACATACTTTAGCTAATTTCTCCACCGTATAAGTCACTTAAACTGGAATGAAGTGTGCATACTTAGTCAATGTATCCATAATAGCCCATATTGAATCAAACTTCCCCAAGGTCTTAGGGAGTCCTACAACGAAGTCCATAGCTATTCTCACCCACTTCCACTCAAGGTTGGACATCTGTCAAAGGGTGTCTCCTAGTTACTGATGCTCATACTTCACTTGCTGACTATTTTGACACTAAACCACAAACTCCATTATGTGTGGCTTCATTTGACTCCACCAATAGTGTTGTCTTAGGTCGCAATACATATTAGTTATGTGAGGATGTGCCGAATACTTTGAGCTATAGGCCTCTGCAAGGATGGTAAGAATCAAATTACCATCTCGGGGCACACGAGCACACAAACTATCCCCTTGATATACAACACATCTTCACCATCAAGAATGACTTCTTTGGGCCTTACCTTACACCACTTTTTCACGAATTTTCCCCATTTTCAGATCTTCAAATTTCCTGGCCTTAATTTGATCTAAGAAGGTAGACTTTTCCTCTATGTTGGCTAGTAACCCACCTCTTTCGGATATCTCAAGTTCATTAAACTATTAGCCAAGGTTTAACCTACCTAGCTAACAAGTGTCTGGTAACTACTAGACATGCGAGGCTACACATACTCTCTTTCTTTCTGATCATTGCATTAGCTACCACGTTGGCCTTACCAGATGGGAGAGAATAGTAACATCATATTCCTTCAACAGTTTCATCCATCTATGTTGTTTCAAATTAAGCTCTTTTTGGGTGAAGATATTTTATAGACTATGGTGGTCATTAAACACTTTTCAGTGAACTCCATATAAGTTATGCCTCCATATCTTGAGTGTTAAAATTACAGGAGGAAACTCTAAATCATGAGTCAGATAGTTCTTCTCTTGAACTTTCAATTGTTTAGAGGCATAGGCGGTGACATTCTTTTCTTGAATTAACACAACACCTAACCTAGATCGCGAGACATCACAATAAATAATGAAATCCCTACCCTCCACTGTCCAGGAGAGAATAAAAGCAGTGTTCAACTATTCCTTGAGTTATTGGAAACTCTCATCACATTTGTCGGACAACATGAATGACACCTCTTTCTGAGTTAGGTGGGTTAGATAGGAGACAATTGAGGAAAATCTCTTCACAAACTTGTGGTAGTACGTAGGACTAGTAAAATTTTTAGCTGCCTCAATCTTTTGCAGATCCACCATTACTCCGTCTTTTGAAATCACATGACCTAGAAAAGATACTGGAGGCAACGAAAACTCGCACTTGGAATATTTAGCATAATTTTTTTTCTCCTTCAGCAAATCCAACACTATTCTCAAATGGTCCCGATGCTATCTTTATTCTTATAAACAAACATGTCATCAATAAAGACAATAACAAATGAGTCAATATAAGGTTTAAGTGCTCCATTCATCAAACTCCTAAAGGTATCAGGTCATTGGTGAGCCCTAAAGACATCACCAAGAACTCATATCCATATCGAGAATGGAATGCAGTTTTATAAATGTCTTCGGCTTGAAATTTTATCTGATGTTAATCATATCAAAAATCAATCTTAGAAAAGTCTGAAGCACCTTATTACTGGTCAAATAAATCACCTATCTGGGCAATGGATAGTTTTTACAGATCACAACCTTGTTCAATTGTCAATAGTTGATGCACGTATGTAACCTTCTTTCTTCTTAAGAAATAACACAGGAGCACACCTCGGGGAAGCATTTGAATGGATTAATCTCCTACTTAGAAATTCATGCAACTGATCATGTAGGTCTCTTAACTCTGTTCATGCAAACCTATAAGGGAGAATAAAAATAAGAAGAGTATCTTGCTCCAAATCTATATCGAAATCAATATCTCGGTTCGGCGGCATGCCAGACAAATTCGTAGGAAAGACCTATAATAACTCACATACTACTGGAACCCACTCTATGTATGGGACCTCTGTGCTATTATCCCAGAAAAAAAGTCAGACACCCTCTCCCATTCAACCTCTTCGATCGAATGAAGAAGACGAGTTTCACAGAAACAAGATGATAGTCCCTCTTTCACTCAACTCTAATCATCCATGGCATAGATACAACAACTATTTTTGCATGATAGTCCAAAATTGCATGGTAAGGAGATAATCAACTCATCCCTATGATGATATCAAATCCACCATATTAAGGATTACTAAATCTTCCCAAGTTGGATAACCTCGCAAGACAAGAATGGTACACTTTATCTACAAAGAGTGAGTCACCTACTATGGTAGACACATGAACATGGGTATCAAGGAAATCATAGTCTATGTCTGTTTCCACCGCAAATTTAGCAGACATATAAGAAACAGTGGAGGCGGGATCAAATAAAATAGCGGTCATCTAGTCACACATGAGAATAGTACCTATAATAAAAGTGTGTGATGCCTCTACCTCCGGCCTTCCTTGAAAAGAATAAAAATATTTCCTATCGCTTGTTTGAGCACCACCCCTACGTGAGCACCTCCTCTACCTGCATGACCACTTTCAGGACCTTCTAATTACCATTTCTACCGAAATGATTACCATTGCACCCACCTTATGGATGACCTCTACCATTACCATCATCTTCTCTACCAGTGTGTGTTGAATACCGAGAAACCTATTTTTAATATGACTGAAGAGACATAGGGCAATACATGTGGAACTGTCTATACTCATAATACTCATAACAACTTTGATCTTAAAAAAGTTGTTGAACTAGTGCTAACGGGGCCCTGATATATACCTGATTCAAAAAGAGGTTGGTTGGTGCCTGACGTGCCTCCAATTGAAACTTGAACCAAGACTAAAATGGGCAAGCAGAATATCCCTACACACTGTGTCCCTCAGAGTAATACCCACTTAAATTTCCCATTCTCCAAACCTTCTTCTCTGTTGTCTCGGCATAACTCTCATGTTTAACATCCTCAAAATTCCTAATGAAGTCAACTACCACCTAGAAAGACCTAACAAAGGATATCATCTGTAAGACTGGAGTATGTAGTCATTTGTAAAAACCCTTAACAAAGAAGTGAATCAGATTTTCCTTTGAATGGAGAAACCGTAAGAAGTACTGAGATAGTGAGTGAAACCTGACCTTATAAAATACCACATACTTTTCTAAGGTCATCACGTAACCTGAGTCTATGATAGTGGAGGGAATCGAGCAGCCCTACAATCCACATACACCCTCCACCACATCTTCGCATTACCCCGCAATTGAAAGGTCACAAACTCAACTCCGTATTTCTCCATTACCCCTATATTGTGAAGTCTCTTATGGTAGTCAATAATAAACTCGTAAGCATCATCTGTTTAAAGCCCTAGAAAGTGTTTCTTCAATGATACGGGTTGTCAATACTTTTTAGGGTTCTTTTCTTCTTCTTTTTCTTAGGTATTAGTAGCTAAAGACCCTTGTTCTGGGGCTGCGGCCATGGGTAATTGTTGAACATCGATTGTTTTGAATTAATGTTGGTTATCGTTTAAATTATTTTTGTATTCTTGTTTTAGTATTTCATGCTTGATCACCATAGAAATAAATCTATTGTCTATTCTTGGACTCGAGAGATAAAGAGGTAGATAGACCAAAGAATGCAAAGAGCTTGTTCTAACTTTGTTTAGATTCATGTTCAGGAGTGACGCCCAGACGAACACCTCGCTTGGTTACGAAACAGGATGAAATATAAATGCTCGCCAATTAGGACTGCCTATCCCCGCTCAACGATGTAGTTAGACAGCTAGTTGGAGTAGGCGATTAGAGGTCGAGAGATCATGATCATAAAATCAACCCTGTAAATCAGTAATTTGATAACCTTAGTTAATTCATTGCATGAGATGCGATACATGAAACCCTATGCATGCTGCAGCCCTGGAATTGTCCCAATTACTTTAAGTTAATCTTAGTATTTTATTCTTGCATTCTTTTATTTCTTTTGACACTCTTAAATAAATAATTAGACTAGTATAATTTAGTAAATAGTTAATTGACAAGTCTCTGTGGGTTCGATATTCCGGTTCTTAAAGAGCCACTTATTACGTGGTCGCAGAAGTAATAAGTGGCTCTTTAAGAACCGGAATATCGAACCCACAGAGACTTGTCAATTAACTATTTACTAAATTATACTAGTCTAATTATTTATTTAAGAGTGTCAAAAGAAATAAAAGAATGCAAGAATAAAATACTAAGATTAACTTAAAGTAATTGGGACAATTCCAGGGCTGCAACATGCATAGGGTTTCATGTATCGCATCTCATGCAATGAATTAACTAAGGTTATCAAACTACTGATTTACAGGGTTGATTTTATGATCATGATCTCTCGACCTCTAATCGCCTACTCCAACTAGCTGTCTAACTACATCGTTGAGCGGGGATAGGCAGTCCTAATTGGCGAGCATTTATATTTCATCCTGTTTCGTAACCAAGCGAGGTGTTCGTCCGGGCGTCACTCCTGAACACGAATCTAAACAAAGTTAGAACAAGCTCTTTGCATTCTTTGGTCTATCTACCTCTTTATCTCTCGAGTCCAAGAATAGACAATATATTTATTTCTATGGTGATCAAGCATGAAATACTAAAACAAGAATACAAAAATAATTTAAACGATAACCAACATTAATTCAAAACAATCGATGTTCAACAATTACACATGGCCGCAGCCCCAGAACAAGGATCTTTAGCTACTAATACCTAAGAAAAAAGAAGAAGAAAAGAACCCTAAAAAGTATTGACAATTTTTCCTTACAAAGTGTCTTCCTTCAAAAGTCTCTCCCCCCAAATAATTATTTCTATGGACTATTTATAGATGTAGAAAACCCTGAATAAAATAACTGAGTCTAAAACAAATTAGGAACCCAAAACCAAAACGGAATTGGATTTCTACGTGAAACTGTGCCGCCTCAAACTTTCCATATATATAAATATTAATATAATATTCAATTTAATCCATTAAACTGCCTGCTTGATTTTCCTTCTTCAATCTTTCATAATTAATTCATTTTAGCTCCAAACTTCTTCAACTTTGTACCAATTTAATCCTACAAATAAAATACACTATTTAGCACAATCCATAAAATTCATGCTAAAAAAGGACAAATATAAATAATAAATATGAGGCAATTAATGATAAGAAAATATATTTTTGGCCTCAGATCACGGGTGCTTATTGTTTAAAATTTATTTATAGAGCTGATCATGTTTCTGAGCTTACCCTTTGCACTACGACAGTCTGCCTACCTTCTGCTTGGATTTGTTTGAATACACTCAAAGCAAGTTGAATACTTTCTCCAAGAATGTAAAGCATTAGAAATGGGGATAAGAAAGATGTTTTTGTCTACAAATGTCAATCTACCGGAAGATGCTACTCATACACCTTACCAATCCATCGCTTTGCAAAAAAGATTTGGACTAGATGCTTTCATCAAGATCATCATCATATTCGAAGGCATCTAGTTCAAATGTTTCTGGCAAAGTGTTGGATTGGTAAGGTGTATGAGTAGCATCATTTCTAATGTTTTACATTCTTGAAGAAAGTATTTAACTTGGTTTGAGTGTATTCCAAGAAGAAGATAGATAGACTATTGTAGTGCAAAGGGTAACCTCAGAAACATGATGAGCTCTAGAAATAAATTTCAAACAATAAGCATCAGTATCATTTAACAATTACTTTCTAGGTCTTTGAAACAGAGGAAGCTTATGAGTTTATTATTGACTAGCATGAGAGACTTCATAATGTAGGGGTAACTAATAGTACTAGTAAAACACCAAATAACATTTTTTTCCATCCACCCTAGCAGGATCAATAGTTTTTTATCATAAACCTATGATTCGATGGTGGAGATGTTTAAACACTTGACCAAGCCTCACTTTCCAACAACTAACAACCTAATGGAGCCATAAGAAATTGTATTCTTTATCACATGACATCATGACCAACAATCAAACATTACACCTTGAGCAACAATAAATTATAATTCACATATTAAAACAACACAAGTTAGCAAATATAAGATGAGTGTCATACTTAGAGAGAAATTCTTCAATGATGGGATGTTCATAGTTGTCATATGAGTGCGCTTGTTTTGGAACCAAAATTTTATTTGTAAAGGCCCCAACTCAAGTCCTCTTCCTTACTCTTTTCTTTGTTTATCATCAGGGTGAGTGCATTCTTTATAAAACCTATACAGTGACAAACATGAAACAATTGTTATATATGGAATAAATTTACCTTATACAAAATTGAGGTTTACATATTTGCGATAAAACCCCTCTCTCTCTCTCTCTCTATATATATATATATATATATATATCGGTTTACATATTTGCGATAAAACCCCTCTCTCTCTCTCTCTATACATATATATATATATGAAACTGTGTGTGCTTATTGTTAAATTTACTGACAAAAAAGATTTAGTGAATCTTTAACTAAATACTTAAAGCATAATTAGACTTCTTTAATGAAATGTTTGACTTTTCTCCTTTCTCTAAAAAAATATTCACAAGATATTTTCTATAATTTTTACATGTTTTTTTATATTCATATTAGGACCCAATTGAAGAAGTTATTTTCTATATGTTCATCCACGACAATATTCAAGCATATGAGAAAAAAAACATGCAAATAAATTTAATTGAAGGCTTTAAAATTAATTTAATGATATGCTTGATTCATCTCCCTTTTAAGTTCAATGTAATCCCGATATTAAAAAACGTATCAATAGATATTTCAGATAAATAAATATACACCTGGAATAATAAGATAATGGATTAAATCAATTTAATGAGGTAAGCAAACTTTTTTTATATTCTTTAAAACTTTAGTAGAATACTAATGAAAAATTGAAAATTACTTGATTGAAATGTTCAATTTATAGTAGAGTCCGTATCTAAAAATTTTAATCAAGGATGAAGAGATACTTATTATTCACTGATAAATGTAATTCTGTTACTGGGCTGACATGAATCGTGTAAATTTTGAAGCATATATTTACCACACGAGGAGAGCCAAAATGTAGTGGAAAAATAAATTGAACGTACCTTCACCCAAAGTTGTTGAAGTGTCGTAGGAATCACCTTTAATCTAGAATCGACTTATAACTCCGAATAGTCAAAAATGTGTGAAGCTTTCCTTGTAATTAAGTCCACAACTTCAATGAAAATTGTTTGAAGTTGGTATTGGCAAGCCGTACCAAAATTTAGGCAAAAATGTCTAATGTTTGGCCATGTAAAGTTCACAAGTACTTCAATAAAAAAATGTTTGAAGTTGGCCTTGACAAGTCATACCAAACTTTAGATAAAAATGTCTGATGTTTGGCCACCTTCACAGGGCCATACTTCAGACAAAAATGTTCGAAACAAATTTTCAACTTCAATTGTGTACATTTGAAGTTGTGCCTGACGCAGAAAACTTGCAAAAAATAATTAATACCGAATATAAATTAAATAACTATCTCTAAAAGCGGTATTTGTTCATGTCGCATAGTATTCCTTTTTGAGTTCGGACCTTTTATTTTGTATAATCATTTGATATTTGAAATCTATCTAGCCTAAGCTATTTCAGCCAGCAAAAATGACTTGACAAAATGGAAGGATCAAGGGTTAGTATGGGATGTTTAAACCTGGAAGGAGTTATCAACATTCTTTTAAGAAGGCGGACTAGAGCTACCCATGCACTCCATTGCAGGACCACCTACATTAAGACAGAGGGTAGAGAGCAAGCGCAGGAAATGAAAAGAAGTGTGATGACTTACCAAGTGAAGAAGCATCTCTCTAATAGAAAAGATCCGCCAGCGAATTAAAATATAAGGAGCACAATCCATATAACCTGAGAGCACAACTAAAGAGGAAAAAACGGTTAGTAGCAAAACGAAAGGGAACAATACATGGATGGAGGTACTTATTCTTGTTAGCGGACACACCAGCACGAATGAATAGAATTTCCAAGCTGTTGATGATCCAAAGCTATTGAAAGCGGAGGCTTGGATTAGTCTAAAGCGGTAACATATCTCAGGAGAAAAGAGGCGGAGAAAGAGGCGAGATGAAAAAGAAGATAATAAGGGCATTTGTTTTATGAAACCTACTTTAGATATATATATAGCCCCACCCAGGTAAGAGTTGGATTGGGCTTTAGGCTGGGTAGAATAGAATGTTATTCTTTTATGTGTTCTTATTATTTGAGCTCGGTATTGGTTGGGTTACGTCCGAGGTGGTGTTTGTTTTTTTATTTTGAAATTATAAACAAAATACCAAATTTTACTTTGAAAAAAAGAAGAAGAAATATATGGGATCTTTAGTCCATTACATCATATAAAACATTGAAAGGGGAAAGTGCTTTTTATTAAAAGTTTTTTTTATCATCCAAACTTAATGTCAAAATTCTTAGCTAATTAAGAATAAAATGATCTTATCTCGTCCATCACAATCCTCAGAGACATTCCATTTTGTGTTTGTTATGAAATAATTTTATAGATGCACAATTCTTCATCTGCATATATAAAATTAAAGAAAAGAATTATATATAAAGGCTTCTACTTTATTCTAAAATCTTAACAAAAGAAACCTTATTGGAGCATGTGCTTCCTCAGACCTCAGTGCATGCTGAATAGGTACATGAATTTCACGAAAGGAATTAAAAAAGAACTAGCTAGGTACATCAATTTCATCATAATTCCTCGCTAAATTAATCATAATAAAAATATTTTTTTTTTCAATAATCGATAAATGATAGATTTATATTATTTAGTGACAAAAATATATGCCATACGTACATATTTGGTTTTTTTAGGAATATCACTATCTAGGTAAATGCTACATCTCTCCCTACCATATTTGTCAACCAGCTACTTACACATATCTTTATGAATCTTTTTTAAATCTCCTATAATCCTCTCAATGTCACATTGTTTCTAGGTAAAAGACATGTGTTTTTCATGTAAAGGCTATGCCAAATACATGTGTAGCTCCTTAAATTTGTCAGATATTTTTATTCCACAATTGTGGATTATTCTCAAAATAAGCTTTTAGGCCGAACCTTTTAAACATGATAGTAAATCTTATTTATATACTTAAACTATGGTCTATTATAATTGAGCACCAAACATATGACAAAGTATTTATATTAGACACTTTCAACTTATATTATGGAAAAGTTTTTGTTTATACTCTCAAACTGTTCATTACATAGATAAGTTAATCACATAAAGTAAGTCTCTTTCTTTATATGTACACATCATGACATCGTCTCATCAACATCAGTTGACATATGCATGAGGTTTTCCTGGTTACTAATGCTAAAAGGAGGTGATATATCTAAATGGCTAGCATGTCCATGCATTTATGATCGCTTGAGAACATGCACAAAAATTTTATTTAAATTTTTAGTAGAAAATGTTTAATAGAAACATTTATCATGCGTTCAAGTATTTAATTGAAACATTGTCATAGTTTATATGTCCAATGAAACTTACAAGGACTGTCAATGTATTTGACCAAACTTTTATCAATAGAAAAGCTAATAATAATACGGTACATTCAATTTTTAGTTAGTAAACTGAATGACAAGAACTCAAGTGAATAAAAATGTGAGAATGGGAAATTTTCTCTGAATAATTTATTTATGACTAATGTTTTAAACCAAAAGGTGATTTTCATTTTAGCATATCATGATCTATTAATTACTAAAAATGAATTAAAAAATTTAGTACCTTATTAGTGTAAGTAGATTCTATACCGGTTTTGGTTATGGGTGTCAGTGAGGGTTAGCAGGGGTGAAGCTAGCAAGGGGTGAGGGGGTTCATTTGAACCTTCATCAACGAAAAGTTACACCATTTATATATGATTAAATTTGATTACTCGTAACTTTATAAAATGGAGATTTCAAATGGAAATAAATAATTTTCCATTGTATCCGGAAAAATCATACATGATCGAAATAAGTTGATAACGTTTATAAATGATGTGTAACACCCCAAGCTTCCAAAGAACTTAAAAATGCAGAACTCACCTGAAGACAGTGACTTACGGAGGCCACCTACGGGCCGTAGATGGATTGATGGGCCGTAGGTGGGGACTGTCATTGGCACCTTGAACTTTCAGGATTTCCAAAACTCTGAAGCTTGACCTACGGAATAGCAGAACGGTTCGTAGTTTAGTTGACGGGCCGTAGATGGATTCCGTAGATGCCTTCCAGACTTAGCCAAATTTTCAGTCCAAAATGAACTTTCTGAATCAATTGACGGAAGAGCAGGACGGTCCGTTAATTGATGTACGGACCGTAGATCCTGTCCGTCGATTGGCCTCGACAGTTTTTAATTAAGGGCTTTTTGGTCTTTTCCCTAATTGTTTACCTATTAAGCTAATTTGGTTATACCATTAATCTAAGACCTATAAATTCTTTCTAAGCCTAATTCCTTTCATTCTAACTCATTCCTAAACCCTCCTCTCAAATATTTCTCTCTCTAAAAGAAACTCTCTCAAGCTTCAAGGAAGAAGAAGAAAGCTTGAATCCTCCATTGAAGACCTTCAATCTTCTCCAATTTCTTGTGGATTGCTTTGAGGTATGATAGTTTTCACCATTAGGAGTCCTTTCCTCCATTGGGCCCTTCCTCTTCTTCATGATTTTCAAAGGTTTACTCTAACCCAATTGAATTAGGGGTTTGATCAATCATTGTGGGTTCTTCAATTATGATTTCAATTGTTGATTTTATGATTCCCAGTGCACGATCTAGCGTGATAAAGTAACTTAGTGCATGAATTAGCGTGAATTACATGGTTTGATGTAAAGATTGCATAAACCCCCATGATCCCAAGCTAATTCTCCCGAATTTGATAATCTATGCTTTGATTTTTGGGTTGAGCTATGATTTGATGAAGTTTATGCATTCTCTATGAAATCAAGCATGAATTATGAATGAATTGAGGATAATCTTATGAATTTAGCATGATCAAGTCAAAAGCATGATTTTCCTCTATTATGTGAGTTCCTTCAAGTATGGATAAATTGTCTTAATTATGGCTTTCTAAGCATGAGCTTGCATTGAATTGCATGATATGAGTTGAACTTGCATGAACCCATATGAACTCTATGAACTATGAAATATGAGCATGATGAATTAAGGGTGCTCTGAGAGTAAAGTACCAAAGTTATGTTATGATGATGCTATGGTTGAGTAGTGAAAGGTTTTCTCACGTCATTCTCCCACTATGATAAAAGAAGAACAAAGAGGCGATTACCCATGTTCTTAAGGAGCTATTCTACTGACGTAAGCTTGGACAAAGTCCATGGAAGATGAAACGTCTATAAGCATGATTTCAGCTTGAATTTGTAACCCTAGTTGTACCATTTCATGTTTAATGATATAATATGTTAATGACTAATCCGTGAGAATTATGCTTAGCACCGAGTGGATATTGAGATGGAAGCCCTCCCGTTAGTAGAGGCCGGGTCTTCTAGTGAAAGCTCTCCCGTTATTAGAGGCCGAGTTTTCTAGATGGAGCTCTCTCGCTAGTTGAGGCCGAGTCTCCTAAAGCAATCTCTATCCCTTAAACTATGTTGCCACCATAGGATGTTGTCTTTAAGTAGACATTAGCTAGTAGATCCACATAAGCTAAGAAGTTCATGGTCTTACCTTGTCAAGTAGGACACCTCTTTTCGGTGTGGGGTAGACACCGAATTCCATGTTGATAGCTCGGTTAAGGCTTTTCCGTACAAGTTAATGAATAAGTGTTCTCATGATGAAGTAAAGAAAAGAAGGAAAGATGATTTATCTTGCTTTGGCCTTGATATATGCTTTATGTTTTATGTTTTTTTCATGTTTTTAGCTTGGCCATTGCATGTCATGATTATGTTTCTCTCTCTAACATGATTTATGTGTTTATGTGCATTGCTATAATACTTAGTACTTAAGTGTGCTAACGCATACTTTTGCCTACATTAACTTCTTTGGTGTAGAACGTGGCGATTCACCTTCCACTCGTGGCTAGAGCTTTATAGTAGCAGATTGATAGAAGACTTGGTGAGTCCTCATCCATCCGAGGACATAGCCTAGTTGTTCTTATTTTTCATGTCATTTCTTTTTCATTTTTTTATTGTATTGGGTTACGCCCCAACTTTACTTTCTATGATAGATTGGCTTTGAGACATGAGATGTAGACTTCCACTGTTTCTTTTAAAAGCTTTGATATGAAATTCTCTTTCAAACTTTTATTCTTTAGTATCTTGTATTTAATGTATGCTAAGTGGCTTGTATGAGGCCTCTCGGGGTCTTGTACGCCATGTCACATCTAAGGGGTACCTTGGGTCGTGACAAACTTGGTATTCAGAGCACAAGGTTTTAGAAAGATCCTAGGATATCTCATAAGCCGAGTCAAGTAGAGTCTTGTTCATGAGTGTGAAGCGCGCCACATTTATGAATGAGAGGCTATAAGACGTTTAAGAAATTCCACTTCTTTCATTATTCCTAAGTCATGCCATAGAGTTTAACTCTATATATCTCTCTCCTAATCCCTATTCTACGCATTTCAGGATATGGAGACCCGAAGAGCTTACGCTAGAAGAAACATAGGAGAGAATGTGGAACAAGAAGCTCCTCCTCAAGTTCTGGCCGACCCTTTGGCAGAACAAGTGACTAATGCGGAGTTTAGGGCTGCTTTCCAAGTGTTGGCTCAAGAGTCGTGACGGCTCAAGCCAATAGAGAGGTGGTGGCTCCCGTGAACCCAAATATGGGTGCGGCAGCATCAAGAATGAGGGACTTTACGAGGATGAATCCTCCGGAATTCTATGGCTCTAAGGTTGAGGAAGATCCTGAAGAATGCATTGATTAAGTATACAAGGTGTTGATGATCATGGGTGTGACGCCGGAACAAAAGGCGGAGTTTGCCGCTTATCAACTTAAGGATGTTGCCCAAATTTGGTTCAATCAATGGAAGAGTGAGAGGGCGGTTAATAGGGGTCCTCTTGATTGAGAGAAATTCAAGGTTGCTTTCTTTGATAGGTTCTTTCCCCTTGAAATGAGGGAGGCAAAGGTTCTTGAGTTTATCAACCTTCGACAAGGAAATATGAGTGTGAAAGTGTATGCTTTGAAGTTCACACAATTGTCCCGATATGCTCCTTCCATCGCTGTCGATCCTAGGGCAAGAATGAGTAAGTTTGTTTTGGGGGTGTCCGAAATGTTGGTTAAAGAATGCCGCACCGCTTTGCTCGTTAATGATATGCATATTTCTCGTCTTATGGTGTATGCTCAACAAATTGAGGAAGAAAAGCTTAAGGAAAGGTCTAGAGAGAGCCAAAGGGCTAGGACCGGAGATGGTAACTTTTCGCATGCAAGGTTCGATGGACATGGTCGTCCTAGATTTTGACAAAGGTTCTCCATCCAAGGCTCATCCAATGCTCCTCCGAAGTTCAACAATGATAGAGTGTCCAACCCCAAGTCTCAAGGAGGTAATAATGGTGGTTCTTTATTGGCTCATTGTGCCAAGTGTGGGAAAAAGAATGATGGTAGATGTCTAGCCAGTACGGATGGTTGTTATAATTATGGAAAGAGTGGTCTCAAGATGAGGGATTGTCTATCTCTCACGGCCAAGGGAAGGGAGAATAAGCAAGCTCCACCTAGAGGATCGGGTTCGAATGCTCAGAAGCAAAATCGATTTTATGCACTTCAGGCTTGTCATGAGCAAGAGAGCTCTCCCGATGTGGTTATCGATATGTTAAGAGTTTTCCATTTTGATGTTTATGCTTTGCTTGATCCCGGTGCTACCTTGTCTTTTGTGATGCCATATGTGGCTATGAGGTTTGATGTTGTTCCGGATGTGTTGCTAGATCCTTTTCGTGTCTCTACTCTGATTGGAGAATCTATCATGGCTAAGAGAGTTTATAGAGATTGTCCTGTCTCCTTATCCCATAGAGTCACTCATGTTGATCTTGTAGAGCTTGATATGCTAGATTTTGATGTTATTCTTGGGATGGATTGGTTGCATGCTTGTTATGCCTCGATTGATTGTAGGACCCGAATGGTAAAATTTCAATTCCCTAATGAGCCTATCCTAGAGTGAAAGGGGGGAAATTCTATGTTTAGAGGCCAATTTGTTTCTTATCTAAAAGCTAGAAAGATGATCTCTAAGGGGTGCATTTACCATCTTGTTAAGGTGAGGGATATAGATTCTGAGACCCCTACTCTTTAGTCGGTCCCCGTTGTTAATGAGTTTCTGGAATTGTTTCGCGTTGACTTTCCCGATATTCCTCCTAAAAGGGAAATAGACTTCGGTATTGACCTTTTCCCAGATACGCAACCTATTTCTATTCCTCCTTATAGAATGGCTCCGGCGGAACTTAAAGAGTTGAAAGACTTGTTGGATAAGGGTTTCATCTGGCCAAGTATTTCTCCATGGGGTGCTCCGGTCTTGTTTGTAAGGAAGAAAGATGGTTCACTCCGTATGTGTATCGACTATCACCAATTAAACAAGGTTACCATTAAGAATAAGTATCCTCTACCAAGGATATATGACTTCTTTGATCAACTTCAAGGGGCTAGTTATTTCTCAAAAATCAATCTTCGTTCGGGCTATCACCAATTAAGGGTGAAAGAAGATGATATTTCGAAAATGGCTTTTCGGACTATGTATGGTCACTACGAGTTCTTGGTGATGTCGTTTGGGTTGACAAATGCTCCGGCTGCATTTATGGACCTGATGAATAGAGTGTTTAAGCAATACCTTGACATGTTTGTGATTGTATTTATTGATGACATTTTGATCTACTCAAAGAATGAGGGTGAACATGTTAATCATTTGAGGATTGTGTTACAAGTCCTCAAGGACCAAAACTCTTTGCGAAGTTTAGTAAATTTGAGTTTTGGTTAAGGTCCGTGGCTTTTCTTGGTCACATTATTTCTGGTAAGGGCATTGAGGTAGATCCTAAGAAGACGGAAGCGGTTAAGAATTGGCCTAGACCTTTATCACCTTCGGATATCTGTAGTTTCTTGGGCTTAGTCGGTTATTATAGGAGGTTTGTTGAAGGGTTTTCATCTATTGCTTCTCCATTGACGGCTTTGAGTCAAAAGAAGGTTAAATTCGTATGGTCCGAGGCATGTGAGAAGAGTTTCCAAGAGTTGAAGGATCGACTTACTTCTGCTCCGATATTAACTCTACCGGAAGGATTCGATGGTTTTATGGTTTATTGTGATGCTTCGAGAATTGGGCTAGGATGTGCTCTTATGCAAAACAAAAAAGTCATTGCTTATGCTTCAAGGCAACTTAAGGTGCACAAAAAGAACTATCATACCCATGACTTGGAATTGGCGGCAGTTGTGTTTGCTTTGAAAATATGGCGACATTATTTGTATGGGGTACATGTAGATGTCTTCACTGACCATAAGAGTTTGCAATATGTATTTAAACAGAAATATTTGAATCCCAGCCAAAGAAGGTGGCTGGAGTTGTTAAAAGACTATGATATGAGTGTTCTCTATCACCCTGGTAAGGCTAATGTGGTGGCGGATGCTTTTAGTCAATTATCTATGGGTAGTGTTGCTCATGTTGAGGATGGTAAGAAATAGTTGGTACGCGATATCTATAGATTGGCTCGATTGGTTGATTCTACTAAATGTGGTGTTACGGTTCACAAGGGTTCCGAATCCTCTTTTGTGCATGATGTGAAAGCTAAGCAAGGTTTTGATCCTAACTTGGTTGAACTAAAGGAAGCGGTACTCAAGAAGTCCATAGAGGTTTTCTCCTAAGGGGGAGATGGTGTGCTTCGATACCAAGGTCATTTGTGTGTTCCCAATGTAGAGGGGTTAAAAGAGCAAATTTTATCGGAAGCCCATAGTTCTCGATATTCCATCCACCCAGGAGCTACCAAAATGTACCGTGATTTGCGGGAAATTTATTGGTGGAACGGAATGAAGAAAGATATTGCAGAGTTTGTGGCTAAGTGCCCTAATTGTCAACAAGTGAAAGTTGAGCATCAAAGGCCGGGAGGTTTGACCCAAGATATTAGTATTCCTACTTGGAAGTGGGAAGATGTGAAAATGGATTTTATTGTGGGTTTGCCTCGCACGAGGCGACAATACGATTCGATTTGGGTTGTTGTTGATAGAATGGTACTCGGCTTAAGTTTAGTACAGCCTTTCATCCCCAAATCGATGGGCAAGCGGAGTGTACTATTCAAACTTTGTAAGATATGTTGAGAGCTTGTGTAATTGATTTCAAGGGTACTTGGGATGATCACTTGCCTTCGATTGAGTTTGCTTATAATAATAGCTACCATTCTAGTATTGGTATGACTCTATTTGAGGCTCTCTTTGGTAGGAGGTGTAGATCTCCTATAGGTTGGTTTGAAGTTGGTGAAGTTGCTTTGATAGGTCCGGAGTTGGTGCATGAGGCTATGGAGAAAGTTAGACTTATTAGGGAAAGGTTGAAAACTGCCCAAAGTCGACAAAAGTCCCATGCCGATGTTAGAAGAAGAGAATTAGAGTTCGATGTTGATGATTGGGTTTACTTGAAAATCTCACCCATGAAGGGTGTAATGAGATTTGGGAAGAAAGGGAAGCTTAGTCCCCGTTATGTAGGCCCCTATCAAATTTTGAGACGTGTTGGTAAGGTTGCTTATGAGCTTGACTTGCCTAATGATTTGGCATCAGTGCATCCGATTTTCCATGTCTCCTTGTTGAAGAAGTGTGTTGGTGATCCGACCTCTATAGTGCCATTAGAGAATCTTGGCATAAAGGATAGTCTTTCCTATGAAGAAGTTCCGGTTGAGTTTTTAGACCGGCAAGTCCGGAAGTTAAGGATTAAAGAAGTTGCTTCCGTGAAAGTTCTATGGAGGAATCAATTAGTTGAGGGTGCTACTTGGGAGGCCGAGGCTGATATGATGTCCCGATATCCTCATCTCTTTACTTCCAATCCTACTCTAGCTTAAGGTATCTTGATCCTCATGGTTCATTCTTTTGGTCTCATGTGTCATAGTTGATTTTCATGATTCCTTGATTATGCATGTTCATGAAAGAGTCTTATATGATTATGTGCATTTGAGTATGAGTTGCATAAAGTCTTCATGATATGATGTGTTGATCATGCTTTAGCTTGGAGTTGATGTTTCCACCTCGGATATGTGCACTTATGTGATTGCATGCTAGGTTGGGTTGTTAGTCCATGTCTATTGCCCTTCTCATGATGTCTTGATTCTCATTCGAGGATGAATGTTCCCAAGGGGGATATATTGTAATACCCCAAGCTTCCAAAAAACTTAAATGTAGAACTCACCTGAAGACAGTGACCTACGGAGGCCACCTACGGGCCGTAGGTGGGGACCGTCAATGGCACCGTGAACTTTCAGGATTTCCAAGTTTCTGAACCTTGACCTACGAAATAGCAGACAGTTCGTAGTTCAATTGACGGGCCGTAGATGGGTTCCGTAGATGCCTTACAGACTTAGCCAAATTTTCAGCCCAAAAAGAACTTTCTGAATCAATTGACGGAAGAGCAGGACGGTCCGTTAATTGATGTACGGACCGTAGATCCTGTCCGTCGATTGGCCTCGACAGTTTTTAATTAAGGGTTTTTTGGTCTTTTCCCTAATTGTTTACCTATTAAGCTAATTTGGTTATACTATTAATCTAAGACCTATAAATTCTTTCTAAGCCTAATTCCTTTCATTCTAACTCATTCCTAAACCCTCCTCTCAAATATTTCTCTCTCTAAAAGAAACTCTCTCAAGCTTCAAGGAAGAAGAAGAAAGCTTGAATCCTCCATTGAAGACCTTCAATCTTCTCCAATTTCTTGTGGATTGCTTTGAGGTATGATAGTGCTCACCATTAGGAGTCCTTTCCTCCATTGGGCCCTTCCTCTTCTTCATGATTTTCAAAGGTTTACTCTAACCCAATTGAATTAGGGGTTTGATCAATCATTGTGGGTTCTTTACTTATGATTTCAATTGTTGATTTTATGAGTCCTAGTGCACGATCTAGCGTGATAAAGTAAATTAGTGCACGAATTAGCGTGAATTACATGATTTGATGTAAAGATTGCATAAACCCCCATGATCCCAAGCTAATTCTCCCCAATTTGATAATCTATGCTTTGATTGTTGGGTTGAGCTATGATTTGATGAAGTTTATGCATTCTCTATGAAATCAAGCATGAATTATGAATGAATTGAGGATAATCTTATGAATTTAGCATGATCAAGTCAAAAGCATGATTTTCCTCTATTATGTGAGTTCCTTCAAGTATGGGTAAATTGTCTTAATTATGGCTTTCTAAGCATGAGCTTGCATTGAATTGCATGATATGAGTTGAACTTGCATGAACCCACATGAACTCTATGAACTATGAAATATGAGCATGATGAATTAAGGGTGCTCTGAGAGTAAAGTACCAAAGTTATGTTATGATGATGCTATGGTTGAGTAGTGAAAGGTTTTCTCACGTCATTCTCCAACTATGATAAAAGAAGAACAAAGAGGCGATTGCCCATGTTCTTAAGAAGCTATTCTAATGACGTAAGCTTGAACAAAGTCCATGGAAGATGAAACATCTATAAGCATGATTTTAGCTTGAATTGGTAACCCTAGTTGTACCTTTTCATATTTAATGATATAATATGTTAATGACTAATCCGTGGGAACTATGCTTAGCACCGAGTGGATATTGAGATGAAAGCCCTCTCGTTAGTAGAGGCCGGGTTTTCTAGATGGAGCTCTCCCGTTAGTTGAGGCTGAGTCTCCTAAAGCAATCTCTATCCCATAAACTATGTTGCCACCATATGATGTTATCTTTAAGTAGACATTAGCTAGTAGATCCACATAAGCTAAGAAGTTCATGGTCTTACCTTGGCAAGTAGGACACCTCTTTTCGGTGTGGGGTAGACACCGGATTCCATGTTGATAGCTCACATGGTCTTACATGTCGGTTAAGGCTTTTCCCCGCAAGTTAATGAACAAGTGTTCTCATGATGAAATAAAGAAAAGAAGGAAAGATGATTTAGCTTGCTTTGGCCTTGATATATGCTTTATGTTTCATGTTTTTAGCTTTGCCATTGCATGTCATGATTATGTCTCTCTCTCTAGCATGATTAATGTGTTTATGTGCATTGCTATCATACTTAGTACGTAATTGTGCTAACGCATACTTTTGCCTACATTAACTTCTTTGGTGTAGGACGCGGCGATTCACCTTTCACTCGTGGCTAGAGCTTTATAGTAGCAAATTGATAGAAGACTTGGTGAGTCCTCTTCCATCCGAGGACATAGCCTAGTTGTTCTTATTTTCATGTCATTTCTTTTTCAGTTTTTTTTGGATTGTATTAGGTTACGTCCCAACTTTACTTTCTATGATAGATTAGCTTTGAGACATGAGATGTAGACTTCCATTGTTTCTTTTAAAAGTTTTGATATGAAATTCTCTTTCGAACTTTTTTTCTCTATTATCTTGTATGTAATGTATGCTAAGTGGCTTGTATGAGGCCTCTTGGGGTCTTGTACGCCATGTCACATCTAGGGGGTACCTTGGGTTGTGACATGATGTTATTCCTCAAATGGAGGATTCGACTTAACTGATTTGTTCCCTTCCCAAAAATGGCTTCATAATATTAGTGGAATGAAGTCCAAATTGTCAAAGGTACACCCAAAGGTTAATGACCACCGAGATAATCGAGCAAAAGGTAATAAATGTAATGGTGATTCTGGAAATAAAGATTTGGTTGATGGTTACTTAGAGTGATGAAGAGTTGAGAATTTGGATCTCCTATCACAAATCAAAACATTAAAGAAGTCATTATTCTGGTAAGTCTTAACACATCTTTAAAAGATTGTTTTTTCATGTTACAAACCTAAACTTCAATCTTTATATATACCTTTAATTTTAGGGAAACTTTAAAAAATGACTAGAGTTTGGGTTTAGTTAGAGATCTGTAGCTATAGTTTGTTTACTTACGAATTATAGCTACATATTAGGGGGAGGAGAGAGGCGAGCGAGACTAGGAGAGGGAGGAGAGAGGCGAGCAAGATCTGAGAGAGAGGGGTTGAATACCTATTGTATTCATTGTATCAGGTTGTATCACGAATACAATTAATAAAATTGATTTGTAACAAAATACAATTGTATTCATTTTAGGAGGAGAGAGGCGAGCGAGATCGAGAGAGGGAGGAGAGAGGATGAATACATGTGTTCGTTGTATCATGAATACAATTGATATAGAATGCAAATAAAGTTGATATAAATACAAATATAATTATTTGAATACAATTGATGCAATTGATTGGTATCATATATCGAATATAGTTGTATCAAATGTATTAACGAACACAATTTGTGTCACGAATACAATTGACAGAATACAAATTTTCATAATACAATTGATACAAAATCCATTTACAGTTGATATATAATACAAAATATAGTTGATATGAAATACAAATACATTTGATACATAATACACAATACAATTATCATATTTAAGTGGAATATTTTTAGGTTGCAACTGTTTGGGATGGAGAGAGAGAGGGGAGAGAGAGAGACGGCAAGAGAGACACAAGGAAGAGAAAAAGAGAGAAATTTGCTATAAAATCCTACATATAGCTACAATTGAAACGCAAAATTGAGTCATTTCACTAACTGTTAGAACATATTTAGAACCAAATTCAAACGAAGGGCAAAGTAACTCTATATTTCCCATAGTTAAAGAGCATTTTTCCTACTTTTATTATGTATTAATGTTAACATTTTTACAGGAAAGATTGTGCGTTGGTTACACCAAAGAGCAACGGCATTATGAACTTTATTGTAAAATTGAAGTACACAAATATTCCATTAATGTTACTTTCTATGGTAACACCCAAACCCAAAAACGGACAAATCCGTGCCAGACAACCCTTGCTACAACGAGGGCGCAGTAGCACCTGCCGGGGCCAGGATCCAATGAACAACAACAACAATATGATGAAATTAAAAACTCAAAATCATTCAGATCTTGATGACAAATCAACATCATCAGTTGCAGGGATAATAAACTTTAAGGCAATGAGAGGAGTATTAGACGCTCTAATTGTCAGGACTAGTCGTTATTGCACGAGTGCAACAACAAGAGGGCATTATTATCCGGCAATAAGCACAATAACAGTAAAAGTTATCCCAGTTATATTAAGTCATCACCAATGCATAACAATGTCTGTGATAACGATGTTAGACGATTTTATTCGAGGGATAATTCTATTCAGGCAGCCACTAATTGGAATATCCAGAATAAATTATACCTAATTTTGATTCTATGTTTTTCGAGATACATGAATCTGAACACAACAAAACCTAGTAAGATTCATAATACTCTAAATTAACGTGTATCAATCCAATTAGCTCCTAAACTAATAATTTTTTGTGAGTTACCCCTGTAAAAATCGTTCTTGTTTGACTTCAAATCAACTTTGATTGGGTTGGACCTATATTTACAATTAATGGCCGTTTTGAGTTCATTTTTGAAGAAAGATAAATTATACGCCCTCTAACATTGAATCTTTTATAGGTCCTCTAACATTTGATCTTTTCAGAAAAAATTTGGTTAACATGTATTGTTGTTGGTTCTCTAACATTTGATCTTTTATAATTCTCTCTTTTGCTTGTTTTTCCTTGTCAATAGGTATGTACATGCATATGACAACGTTCCCAAGGGTATCCTATTTGTTGATCCTCCCGCAACTGAGTAGGCAATTGATCGCAAATACCAATTGGCAGATTCTAGGTATTAGGTCGAGTTCTTGACTTAAGTTTGTATTAAGATCGCAAAGACCAATGGCCCGTGGTTGTGGTTTTTTAATTCTCAAGTGACAAACCATTTTTATTTGCAACTTTCTTTTGGATTATTTGTTCTTAATGCAATTACTCCTTCTTGCCATAGCAATGGTTTCGTTCTTACATATTATGAGTTTGTCCTCTTTTTATTCAGTTTTGTTTAATTATTGACTGAATTAATTTATGAACTCCAAATTAGAACAAATACTTGCCAATCAAGGTTCGATGCAGAGGATTACTAGCTTTGGACACGTGTTTCACGTAAGTAGTTCATAAATATGTATCATGTAACAAATTAATATATAACATGTCTTCACCGAACCTTGATTGGCAAGTATTTGTTGGGAGATCTATAGCGCCTTCTATACATAGCCTCAAATGGTACCATATCAATGCTCAAGCGGTGTCTATTATTGTGAGAGAACTCAGCCGTGGATAGGAACTGATCTTAACATTAAACCTTCAAAGTTCATTACACAAGAGTGGAGCATGTCCTCTGAGACATGAATTGTCCGCTCTGAACGACTATTTTTCTAGAGGTTAACGCTATGCTAAGATCCAACCTACTTCCTACTTTTCATGCAACTTCGCCCAAAAGTTAGAGGTGAATTGTGTTCCCCCATCCGAAACAATCGAAATGGGCACCCTATGCAATATAACAATTTCTTTGAAATATACTTTAGCTAATTTCTCCACCGTATAAGTCACTTAAACTGGAATGAAGTGAGCAAACTTAGTCAATGTATCCATAATAGCCCATATTGAACCAAACTTCCCCAAGGTCTTAGGGAGTCCTACAACGAAGTCCATAGCTATTCTCTCCCACTTCCACTCAAGGTTGGACATCTGTCGAAGGGTGTCTCCTAGTTATTGATGCTCATACTTCACTTGCTGACTATTTTGACACTAAACCACAAACTCCATTATGTGTGGCTTCATTTGACTCCACCAATAGTGTTGTCTCAGGTCGCAATACATCTTAGTTATGCGAGGATGTGCTGAATACTTTAAGCTATGAGCCTCTGCAAGGATGGTAAGAATCAAATTACCATCTCGGGGCACACGAGCACACAAATTCTCCCCTTGATATACAACACATCTTCACCATCAAGAATGGCTTCTATGGGCCTTACCTTACACCACTTTTTCACGAATTTTCCCCATTTTCAAATCTTCAAATTTCCTGGCCTTAATTTGATCTAAGAAGGTAGACTTTTCCTTTATGTTGGCTAGTAACCCGCCTCTTTCGGATATCTCAAATTCATTAAACTATTAGCCAAGGTTTGTACCTACCTAGCTAACAGGTGTCTGGTAACTACTAGACATACGAGGCTACCCATACTCTCTTTCTTTCTGATCAATGCATCAGCTACCACGTTGGCCTTACCAAATGGTAGAGAATAGTAACATTATAATCCTTCAACAGTTTCATCCATCTATGATGTTTCAAATTAATCTCTTTCTAGGTGAAGATATTTTATAGACTATAGTGGTCATTAAACACTTTTCAGTGAACTCCACATAAGTTATGCCTCCATATCTTAAGTGTTAAAATTACAGCAGGCAACTCTAAATCATGAGTCAGATAGTTCTTCTCTTGAACTTTCAGTTGTTTAGAGGCATAGGCGATGGCATTCTTTTCTTGAATTAACACAACACCTAACCTAGATCGTGAGACATCATAATAAATAAGGAAATCCCTATCCTCCACTGTCCAGGAGAGAATAAAAGCAGTGTTCAACAATTCCTTGAGTTATTGGAAACTCTCATCACATTTGTCGGGCAACATGAATGACACCTCTTTCTGAGTTAGGTGGGTTAGATAGGAGACAATTGAGGAAAATCTCTTCAATAACTTGTGGTAGTACGTAGGACTGGTCAAATTTTTAGCTGCCTCGATCTTTTGCGGATCCACCATTACTCCGTCTTTTGAAACCACATGACCTAGAAAGGATACCGAAGGCAACGAAAACTCTCACTTGGAATATTTAGCATAATTGTTTTTCTCCTTCAGCAAACCCAACACTATTCTCATATGGTCCCGATGCTCTCTTTATTCTTATAAACAAACATGTCATCAATAAAGAAAATAAAAAAGGACTCAATATAAGGTTAAATGCTCCATTCATCAAACTCCTAAAGGTATCAGGTCATTGGTTAGCCCTAAAGACATCACCAAGAGCTCATATCCATATTGAGAATGGAATGCAGTTTTTCGAATGTCTTTGGCTTGAAATTTTATTTGATGGTAATCAGATCTAAAATCAATCTTAGAGAAGACTGAAGCACAATGGATACTTTTTACGGATCACAACCTTGTTCAATTGTCAATAGTTGATGCACATATGTAACCTTCTTTCTTCTTTAGAAATAGCATAGGAGCACACCTCAGGGAAGCATTTGAATGGATGAATCTCCTACTTAGAAATTCATGCAACTGATCATGTAGGTCTCTCAGCTCTGTTGATGCCAACCTAAAAGGGAGAATAGAAATAAGACGAGTATCTTGCTCCAAATCTATATCGAAATCAATATCACGGTTCGGCGGCATGCCAGACAAATTCGTAGAAAAGACCTATAAGAACTCACATACTATTGGAACCCACTCTATGTATGGGACCTCTGTGCTAGTATCCCAGAAAAAAAGTCAGACACCCTCTCCCAATCAGCCTCTTCAATCGAATGAAGAAGACGAGTTTCACAGAAACAAGATGATAGTCCCTCTTTTACTCAACTCTAACCATCCATGGCATAGCTACAACCACTATTTTTGCATGATAGTCCAAAATTGCATGGTAAGGAGATAATCAACTCATCCCTATGATGATATCAAATCCCCCATATTAAGGATTACTAAATCTTCCCAAGTTGGATAACCTCGCAGGACAAGAATGGTACACTTTATCTACAAAGAGTGAGTCACCTACTATGGTAGACACATGAACATGGGTATCAAGGAAATCATAGTCTATGTCTGTTTCCACCGCAAATTTAGCAGACATATAAGAAAAAGTGGAGGGGGGATCAGATAAAATAGTGGTCATCTAGTCTTACATGAGAATAGTACCTGTAATAAACGTGTGTGATGCCTCTGCCTTCGGCCTTCCTGGAAAAGAATAAAAATATTCCCTATCGCTTGTTTGAGATCCACCCCTACTTGAGTACCTCCTCTACCTGTATGACCACCTTCAGGACCTTCTAATTACAATTTCTACCGAAATGATTACCTTGCACCCACCTTATGGACGACCTCTACCATTACCATCATCTTCTCTACCAGTGTGTGTTGAATCCTGAGAAACCTATTGTTAATATGACTGAAGAGACATAGGGCAATACACGTGGAACTGTCTATACTCATTTTACTCATAACAACTTTGGTCTTAAAAGTGTTGTTGAACTAGTGCCAATGGGGCCCTGGTATATACTTGATTCGAAAAGAGGTTGGTTGGTGCCTGACATGCTCCCAATTGAAACTTGAACCACAGAATAAAATTGGCAAGCAGAATATCCCTACAAACTGTGTCCCTTAGAGTGATACCCACTTAAATTACCCACTCTCCAAACCTTATTATGTCGTCTTGGCATAACTCTCATGTTTAAAATCCTTAACATTCCTAATGAAGTCAACTACCACCCAGAAATACCTAACAAATGATATCATCTGTAAAACTGGAATATGTAGTCATATGTGGAAACCCTTAACAAAGCAGTGAATCTGATTTTCCTTGAATGGAGAAACTGTAAGGAGTACTGAGATAGTGAGTGAAACCTGACCTCATAAAATACCGCATACTTTTCTAGGGTCATCACATAAATTGAGTCCATGATAGTGGAGGGAATCGAGCAGCCCATCAATCCACATACACCTTCCACCATATATTCGCATTACCCCGCAATTGAAAGGTTACAAACTCAACTCTGTATTTCTCCATTACCCCTATATTATGAAGTCTCTTATGGTAGTCAATAATAAACTCGTAAGCATCATCTGTTTAAAGCCCTAGAAAGTGTTTCTTCAATGATACGAGTGCTTATTGTTTAAAATTTATTTATAGAGCTGATCATGTTTCTGAGCTTACCCTTTGCACTACGACAGTCTGCCTACCTTCTGCTTGGATTTGTTTGAATACACTCAAAGCAAGTTGAATACTTTCTCCAAGAATGTAAAGCACTAGAAACGGGGATAAGAAAGACATTTTTGTCTACAAATGTCAATCTACCGGAAGATGCTACTCATGCACCTTACCAATCCATCGCTTTGCAAAAAAGATTTGGACTATATGCTTTCATCAAGATCATCATCATAATCGAAGGCATCTAGTTCAAATGTTTCTGGCAAAGTGTTGGATTGGTAAGGTGTATGAGTAGCATCATTTCTAATGTTTTACATTCTTGAAGAAAGTATTTAACTTGGTTTGAGTGTATTCCAAGAAGAAGATAGATAGACTGTTGTAGTGCAAAGGGTAAGCTCAGAAACATGATGAGCTCTAGAAATAAATTTCAAACAATAAGCATCAGTATCATTTAACAAACACTTTCTAGGTCTTTGAAACATAGGAAGCTTATGAGCTTATTATTGACTATCATGAGAGACTTCATAATATAGGGGTAACTAATAGTACTAGTAAAACATCATATAACCTTTTTTTCCATCCAGCCTAGTAGGATCAATAGTATTTTCATCCTAAACCTATGATTCGATGGTGGAGATGCTTAAACACTTGACCAAGCCTCACTTTCCAACAACTAACAACCTAATAGAGCCATAAGAAATTGTATTCTTTATCACATGACATCATGACCAACAATCAAACATTACACCCTGATCAACAACAAATTATAATTCACATATTAAAACAACACAGCTTAGCAAATATAGGATGAGTGACATACTTAGAGAGAAATTCTTCAATGATGGGATGTTATAGTTGTCATATGAGTGGGCTTTTTTGGAACCAAAATTTTATTTGTAAAGGCCCCAACCCAAGTCTTCTTCCCAACTCTTTTCTTTGTTTATCATCAGGATGAGTGCATTCCTCTCTCTCTCTCTCTCTCTCTCTCTCTCTCTCTCTCTCTATATATATATATATATATATATATATGAAACTGTGTGTGTTTATTTCTAAATTTACTTACAAAAAAGATTTAGTGAATCTTTAACTAAATACTTAAAACATAATTAGACTGCTTTAATGAAATGTTTGACTTTTCTCCTTTATCTAATAAAATATTCATAAGAGATTTTTTTTAATTTTTACATGTTTTTATACTCATATTGGTACTCAATTGAAGTAGCTTGTTTCTATATGTTCATCCACGATAATATTCAAGCATATGAGAAAAAAAAAACATGCAAATAAATTTGATTGATAGGCTTTAAAATCAATTTAATGATATACTTGATTCATCTCCTTTTTAAGTTCAATGTATAATCACGATATAAAAAAACGTATAGATAGACAATTCAGATAAATAAATATACACATGTAAGAATAAGATAATGGATTAAATCAATTTAATGAGATAAGCAAACTTTTTTTATATTCTTTAAAACTTTAGTAGAGTTCCAATGAAAAATTGAAAATTACTCGATTGAAAAGTTAATTTTATAGTAGAGTCCGGATCTAAGATTTTTAATCAAGGATGAAGAGATACTTATTACTCACTGACAAATGTAATTCTGGTACTGGGTTGACATGAATCGTGTAACTTTTGAAGCATATATTTACCACACGAGCAGAGCCAAAATGTAGTGGAAAAATAAATTGAACGTACCTTCACCCAAAGTTGTTGAAGTGTCGTAGGAATCACCTTTGATCTAGAATCGACTTGTAACTCTGAATAGTCAAAAATGTGTAAAGTTTCCCTTGTAATTAAGTTCACAAATTCAATGAAAATTGTTTGAAGTTGGTATTGGCAAGCCGTACCAAAATTCAGGCAAAAATGTCTAATATTTGGCCATGTAAAGTTCACAAGTACTTCAATAAAAAAATGTTTGAAGTTGGCCTTGACAAGTCATACCAAACTTTAGACAAAAATGTCTGATGTTTGGCCACCTTCACAGGGCCATACTTCAGACAAAAATGCTCGAAGCTAAACACAAATTTTCAACTTCAATTGTGTGCATTTGAAGTTGTGCCTGATGCAGAAAACATGCAAAAATTAATTAATACCAAATATAAATTAAATAAGTATCTCTAAAAGCGGTATTTGTGCATGTCACCTAGTATTCCTTTTTGAGTTCGTACCTTTTATTTAATATAGTCATTTGATATTTGAAATCTATCTAGCCTAAGCTATTTTAGCCAGCAAAAATGATTCGACTAAATGGAAGGATCTGGGGTTAGCGTGGGATGTTTAAACCTGGAAGAAGTTATCAACATTCTTTTAAGAAGGCAGACTAGAGCTACCCATGCATTCCATTGCAGGACCACCTACATGAAGAAAGAGGCTCGAGAGCAACCGAAGGAAATGAGAAGAAGTGTGAAGACTTAACAAGTGAAGAAGCATCTCTCTAATAGACAAGATCCGCCAGTAAATTAAAATATAAGGAACACAACCCATATAACCTGAGAGCACAACGTAAGAGGAAAAAACGGTTAGTAGCAAAATGAAAGGGAACAATTCATGGACAGAGGTACTTATTCTTGTTAGCGGACACGCCGGCACGAAAGAATAGAATCTCCAAGCTGTTGATGATCCAAAGCAATAGAAAGCAGAGGCTTGGATTAGTCCAAGGCGGTAACATATCTCAGGAGAAAAGAGGCGAGAAGACAAAGAAGATAATAAGGGGAACCCTACTTTAGATATATATATAGCCCCACCCAGGTAAGAGTTGGACTGAGCTTTAGGCTGGGTAGAATAGAATGTTATTCTTTTATGTGTTCTTGTTATTTGGGCTCGGTATTGGTTGGGCCACGCTCGAGATGGTTTTTGTTTTTTGATTTTGAAATTATTAACAAAATACCAAATTTTGCTTTGAAACAAAAAAGAAGAAATCTATGGGATCTTTTATATCATATAAAACATAGAAAGGGGAAAGTGCTTTTTATTAAAAGTTTTTTTATCATCCAAACTTAATGTCAAAATTCTTAGCTAATTAAGAATAAAAAGATCTTATCCCGTCCATCACAATCCTCAGAGACATTCCATTTTGTGTTTATTGTGCAATAATTTTATAGATGCACAGTTCTTCATCTGCATATATAAAATTAAAGAAAAGAATTATATATAAAGGCTTCTACTTTATTCTAAAATCTTAACAAAAGAAACCTTATTGGAGCATGTGCTTCCTCAGACCTCAGTTCATGCTGAATAGGTACATGAATTTCACGAAAGGAATTAAAAAAGAACTAGCTAGTTACATCAATTTCATCATAATTCCTCGCTAAATTAATCATAATAAAAATATTTTTTTTCAATAATCGATAAATGATAGATTTATATTATTTAGTGACAAAAATATATGCCATACGTACATATTTGTTTTTTTTAGGAATATCTCTATCTAGGTAAATGCTACATCTCTCCCTACCATATTTGTCAACTAGCTACTAGTACATATCTTTATGAATCGTTTTCAAATCTCTTATAATCCTCTCAACACATGTCTTTCTAGGTAAAAGACATGTGTTTTTCATGTAAAAGACTATGGTCAAATACATGTGTAGCTCCTTAAATTTGTCAGATATTTTTATTTAAACATTTAAATTACGATTAGTATCTGTTGGACACATAAACTTCTTTACAAGTGTACCAATTTGACACAATTTGGGAAGTTTAAGGGTCTGTATATTCGATTTATCAAAGCTATCGCGAATGTGGATGATTCTTATAATAAGCTTTTAGGCCGAACCATTTGAACATGATAGTAAATTTTATTTATATACTTAAACTATGGACTATTATAATTGAGCACCAAATATATGATAAAGTATTTATATTAGACACTTTCAGCTTATATTATGGAGAAGTTTTTGTATATATTCTCAAAATGTTCATTACATAGATAAGTTAATTACATAAGGGATCCCTTCACATAAAGTAAGTCTCCTTCTTTATATATACACATCATGACATCATCACATCAACATCAATTGACATATGCATGAGGTTTTCTGGTTAATAATGCTAAAAGGAGGTGATATATATTAAATGGCTAGCATGTCCATGTACTTATGATCACTTGAGAACATGCACAAAAATTTTATTTAAATTTTTGAGGAAAATGTCTAATAAAAATATTTATCGTGTGTTTAGGTATTTAATTGAAATATTGTCATAGTTTATATGTCCAATGAAACTTACGATAAGATTAAGGGTCTGTCAATGTATTTAACGAAGCTTTAATCTATAGAAAAGCTAATAATAATATGGTACATTCAGTAACAATAAATTAACCTTTCAGTAACAATCTTGCAGTATTTTAAAAGTTTTTTTGATTTTGAAAAAGATATAAATTTAATAATGCATACATGTTGTGTATATACAAATTATAATATTTATATAAAGTGAATAGTTGATATATCTTGGGTGAAAACGAGGATAGGTTATTAGCCATTGTAATTTGTTTTATAAGGCTATAATTTATATATTAAAGTTTTATGGTCATTAGATTGTCAATATTTTTAGTTGGCGGCTACATATGTAACTTCCCATTGTAAAAAGGAGAAACTATGTAATGACACAAATATTTTTATCATATTTATTAATTTTCTTTATAGCTTAAAATAATTATATTTTATCTCACTAATTAATAATTTTATACCAAATTTCAAGATAGATAAACATATTTTTTTGCTACCAGATATATGGAAATAGGGAGAGAGATAAGCAAGAACAGAAGGAAAGCGAGCGAGATTTGTTTATGTATTCCAGATACATGCGAATCACACTAAATAATTAGATACATGGTGTGATTCACATGTATCTGGGATATCAGATATACCCGAGTGAGATATTAGAGTGGCGAGCGAGATTTGTCTATGTATCCCAGATACATGCAAATCCACCTGGATACAGTGTATCTAGAATAAATTACACATAATTTTGACCCTATATTTTTCGAGATATATGAATCTGGACACACCAAAATCTAGTCAGATTCATAACATTGTAAATTATCATATATCAATCCAATTAACTCCTATACTAATGGTTTTCTGTGAGTTACCCCTGTAAAAATAGTTCTTGTTTTGCTTCACATCAATGTTGATTGGGTTGGACCCGATACAATTACCAGTAATTGAAGTGATAATATCAATTAGGAGGTTGAACCTCGAAGAAGATGATAGCTATATCATGGCAATTTTGAGATAGAAGCTAAGAAGAAATAGAAGAAAAGAGAGAAGGAGAATTATCATATATCATTTATTGAATTAACAATTGTCTTACATTTCTATCTGTAGAATTGTAATGGAAACTATAGCTACAAGTTAGTGACAACTAACAGAATAACTGCCCTAACAAATAGTGAACAGTAATAACTATTTTTGTGACTAAATGAACAGTAATAACTACTTTTGAATATTCCTTCACTGTTTCCAGCTGCATTCCAATTCATCCGTCATTATCTAATCATCTAAGCATTGTATCAATACCCCTAATGGAAACCATCCTTGTCCTCAAGTGTGAAATGCAGGAAACCTATGCCGCAGCGCATAGAGGAACTCCCAAGTAGCCTGAGAAGCATCCAAGCCAGACCATTCAACCAAGACCTGACACACAACCTTTATTACCTTTTTTGACCATCCTTCTCTCCAATATAGACTCAGGAATGGGGCAATAAAGACTTAAAAGATGTAATACGGGGGGATGATTAATGACCGTAGGCACCTCATAACACCTTTTTAGCTGGGATACATGAAACACATGATGAATAAAGACATCAGAAGGTAAAAGCAACTTGTAAGCTACTGCACCAACTCTATAAAGGACCAAGTAACGACTAAAATACTTTGCAGCAAGCATGTTGAAAGGCCTAGAAGCCATTGAAATCTTCGTGTAACGCCATAAATTGCCTGTCAGACCTGTGTTTGTTAGCTTTATCTCTCATGCTTTGTTGTGCTCTAGCTAAATGGAAATTGAGCAGTGCTATCACGGCCTCTCTAGCCTCCAGGGATCTATCAACCATGTCAATAGAAGATTTACTAGCTAAGTAAGGCAAGTTGTATTGGTGGTTTTTGACCATACAGAACTTCATAAGGTGTACATTTCAAGGTAGAGTAGTATGTAGTGTTGTACCACCATTCAACAAGTGGTAGTTGAGTAGCCTAATTGTCAAATATTTCTCAAAGGTCCTATTAAAAACCTCTGTTTGACCACCAGTTTGGGGATGGTATGCTATAGATTTATGTAGTAAGAGCCCCTGCAATGTGAATAACTCTTGCCAAATAGAACTCAAAAAAATAGGATCCCTGTCACTTACTATAGAAGCTAGCATACCATGCAATTTGAAAACATTGTCCAAAAAACATTAAGCTACAGATTCAGTAGTGTAAGGAAGTGCAATAGCAATGAAGTGACCAGACTTACTGAACCTATCCACCACCACCAAAATGACATTCTTCCCTTTTGACTTAGGAAGACCTTTAATGAAATCTGGACTGATATCAATCCATACACCATCAGGAATAGGTAATAGTTGAAGTAGTCCAGGGTAAGCTACTGCATCATACTTATGCCTTTAACAAACAACGTATTTCTGAATAAAAGTCCCAATGTCAGCTGCCAATGACTTTCACTAGAAGAGGGATTGTAACCTCTTAATAGTTGTATCCATGCCTGCATGACCACCTTGTGGTGTTAGATGCCACAACTGAATAATGGTTTGTCTTAATTGCAAATCAGACCCTACTACTAGCCTTTCTATCCACCTTAGTTGAGAACCAAGCAAAAGGTAAGAAATGTAATGGTGAGTCTGGAAATGAAGATTTGGTAGATGCATTACTTAGAGTGATGGAGAGTGGAGAATTTGGATCTCCTATCACAAATCAAAACATTAAAGCAGTCATTCTGGTAAGCATAGCGCATTTTTTTAAAAAAAATAATGCATGTTATGAATCGAAAGTTCAATCTTCATACGTTTAATTTTACATGCAGGACATTTTTAGAAATGATAAAAAAAAATCCACGTGTCATGGAGAAAGTACAACTCGAAGTGAGAGAACGATTGAATGGGAAAAAACATTTGATGATACTGATTTGGAAGATTTGAACTACTTGGAATTAGTTATCAAAGAAACATTACGGCTACACCCTCCGGCTCCTCTAATTCCAAGGGAATGTAGAGAAGAGACAAAGATCAATGGATACACAATACCCATGAATACCAAAGTTCTAGTGAATGCATGGTCGATTAGTAGAGGTTCCAGATACTGGCATGACTCAGAAAGCTTTATACCTGAGAGATTCGAGAATAGTACTATTGACTTTAGAGGAAATCACTTTGAATTCATTCCATTTGGTGCAGGAAGAAGAATATGTCCCGGAATGTTATTTGGTTTAGTTAATATTGCACATCCTTTATCCCAATTACTTTATCACTTATTGGAAGGTTCCTCATGGAGTTCATTCGAATGATTTGGACATGATTGGAAAAGAAGGATTATCTGCCAAAAGAAAGAATGATCTTTATTTAATTGCTACTCCTTTTACTCATTGATGAATAATAAGGCAATAGTGTCTATTGTATAATAGAGTAACTTTTTTTTTTGCATGATACTGTATTTTTCATATTTGTGAATGGTAAACAATGATCCATATATATGTGAAATAAATAAATATAGTGTACCCTTAATATATATATATGTGCGCGCACATAGGCGAATTCAGAATTTGAAGATTTGGGGTGCACCAATATTATCTTAATTTAGGCGTTAGCGAAACTTTCAATAACAATCAACGGATAATGTAGTATTCAATTGGTTGCTAATGACTCAAATATGAGCTCTATGCTAAACTTAAAATAAAAACAACAAAAAAGGTTTTAGCTGGATTTGCACCCTGGTCTCACGAGCGAATCCTCTGGCTTGTACCAGCGGCACAAGATACTCCTATGCTCCTCATGGGTGCACTGTTAATTATATTCTAATTTCTGTCAATTTCTCAAGATAGATATACATGTATACATATAATTTTTTTGAAGTTCACAAGTGCACGGTCACCCTCAACTTCGCATGTGGGTCTGCCTCTGTTAATGTGAACATGTAAATGTCTGTTGTACACTCCTCTGAAGGGGCTAGATAACAACACCAAAATGAAAAATATTTTGGCATCAAAATCTTAAGATAATTCTTCTTCTTTTTTTTCTATTGCCCTTGGTTTACATACAACTACAATGATCTTAGTAAAAGGTGCTTTAGATGCACGTGGTTCCAAGTTAATGCCAGATAAAAAGGATTTCGGTTATAGTTTTCCGTGCAATGGCCCAGGACGAGGCGGTACTTGTGATATTTTGGCATGGGACGCGTTTTATTTGGCAGTTTTTTGGATGTTAAATACTATTGGATGGGTTACTTTTTATTGGCATTGGAAGCACATCACATTATGGCAAGGTAACGTTTCACAGTTTAATGAATCTTCCACTTATTTGATGGGCTGGTTAAGAGATTATTTATGGTTAAACTCTTCACAACTTATCAATGGATATAACCCTTTTGGTATGAATAGTTTATCGGTTTGGGCATGGATGTTCTTATTTGGACATCTTGTTTGGGCTACTGAATGTATGTTCTTAATTTCTTGGCGTGGATATTGGCAGGAATTGATTGAAACTTTAGCATGGGCTCACGAACGCACACCTTTGGCCAATTTGATTCGATGGAGAGATAAACCAGTGGCCCTTTCTATTGTACAAGCAAGATTGGTTGGATTAGCTCACTTTTCTGTAGGTTATATATTCACTTATGCGGCTTTCTTGATTGCCTCTACGTTGGGCAAATTTGATTAATTAATGTGTATATTCGCGATAATCTCATTTCTTTCGACGGAGAAGGGGGTCCACCTTCTTCTATTTCTACATCTAGGATTCGACTTATATCATGGATACTAATAGGAATTCAACCATTATGGTAAGGAAAAGTTTGATTCAGAGGGAGAAGAAGAGGCAAAAATTGGAACAGAAATATCATTCGATTCGTCGATCCTCAAAAAAAGAAATAAGCAAGGTTCAACAACAATATCTTGACAAATATATATATATAAGAAGAAAAACTGCAAATTTAAGTCCTTGTTGATCATTTTACCTTAGCTAATAAATTTACAGCCTAAAGAACTCCAAAATAAGGCAAACATGGACTTTGTAAAATGTTAGTTATGTGTCAATTATCCCTCGTCAGTTAAAAGAAGAGAAACTCTAATATATTTATATACATTATAATAAATGAGACATTCAGCGGTAATATTTACTTTCGGAAATATATTTAGTGGCAATTGAGTTAAGCCAATTGGGGACTTGTCATCTTCACTTTCTTGATCATCATCATCATCTTCCACCACCACCACCTCGGGCAATGAAGAAGGCAACCTGACAATGGCCTTTATACTGAATAAACCTGCAAGAATCTCCAAAATTAAGAAAAGGCAAAGGAAATATAAAACAAAACAATAGAGAAGTGTTCTTGTAGACACTTACCATGATTTTTGCCCATGGATTGAAGTATTTTTGAAGACACTTCTTCCAAAGATTCGTTTATGGAGCTTTTCCCCTTCAACGGTGGCTGTACAACTCTCTTCATAGGAAGGAGGCGGTTGTGGATTGTCCGTTCAAAGGATGTGGAAGACGAATGTTAGGAAGAAGACATATTTAGTAAAAATTTGGCGAAATAATATGGGAGACCCATGTACTTGGTTCTATTTGGCGGAGTGACATGGGAGATTGTGTAGAGTTTCATCAAATTTAAGTGTTCAGTTGGTAAAGTGGTGAGTAGGAGGGTCCAACTTACCAATGGAGCCAAATAGGGAGGTCTCCCAGGTCATTCCACCAAAATATTTCATTGTTAATGAAATAAGTCAAATATCCACCTTGGTACACACACCGTCCCATGTGATATATTCCCCATGTTTTTTTCTTATAACATGTTGTGTGAGAATCAATCTCTTTGAACCTAATTGAATAAATGTACAAAAATTTGCTTGTAATTATATTTATTAATTTAGACAAAAGAGTATTTGAAAAAGTAATAATTTATATGCATCAATGGTAAAATAAAAGGATAAATAAATTACCATAAAAGTTTGATAATTTTGGTGTTATTGTTGAACAAGAGGGTAACAGACACAATAGCACTTGATAATTCAGTTGCATCAAAGTTAAGTCAGCATTTATTTCATTATTCGTTGCGCATTGAGCCAATGTCTTTTCATTTGATGATAAGGGGAGGTGGGTTGGAGGATTCATCGGGCAGCTACGCATAATAGCAACGTCACACCTCATGGCAGAACTATAGGCTATACATGGCGGGCTGATCCTAGCAAAGAACGACAACTTGAAGAAGGTCATCATTGATAATATCGACTTGAGTAATGCCTTGATATTGCTGACTTATTTTACTTAAGTACAATTTCACTCGTCAACAACGTTTTGACTTTATGACAAAGAAAATATCAACCAGACATTCTTGAGATTCTAATGCTAATGAAAGGAGAGCCGAAGCTAGGATTTCAAGCTATTGGATTCGGATTATAGTTAGGAATAGTCTCAAATATATACAATAAAGTAATTAGTTTACAACAAATATAATCATGTTTTATTTACATAAAAAAAATAATTAAAAGTCATTGAAAGTATACACGGACTATACACTATAACTTGCCAAAAGTCATAGAAAGTATGCACTAACTATACAATATAGCGTACCTATACATGAGATATACACTGACTATATATTATAATACACTCAAAAAAACTAAATATAGCTTAACTATACATGAAGTATAATTGACTATTCAATCTTGATAAACTCAAAATCAACTCTAAACAGTCCCAAATTTCATATAAACAACACACTCAGGGGTCGTTTGGTAGAGTGTATTAGAGAAAATAATGCTTGCATTAACTAGATGTATTACTAATACCTTGTTTGATATACTTTTCTAACCTATGCATAACTAATGCTTGTATTTGTAATACACTCTATTGTGTATTGAAGAGTGTATTACTAATACCATAGATTTCTATGCATTAGTAATGCAATGGATTTTAATGCATGCATTAGCATCATTAAAGACAAAATTGCCCTCAAAAAATTTTTCACATCCTTTCCACGATATTTGTGGAGGGTATTTTTGTAAAAAACTATTTATTTTTAAAAAGTTATGCAATGCATAATATTTTTAATACACCAAACCAAACACTGTATTAAGAAAAATCTCAGCATAACTAATGCAAGCATTCCTAATACACTATATTTTACATTATTCTTATACACTCTACTAAACGACCCCTCAATGTGTAAGCTTGCTGTTTCTAATTGAGTCCCACAGACTATAGACTAGTAGAGTAGTAGTATTTGGAGTGTCATAATTATTTTATTTTTGAATGGTAACACATTGAAATCTATATCTATTGGATTTTGTGAAACAACTTAGAAGTCTAAAATCATAACACTATAACTAGCTGATATTAATTAACTTTCCATAAACTCAACTTCAAGATTGATTTTTAGGATTTACACCATATCTATTTAGGTAAGTTATTAAAGAATACCTTAAAGATCAGATTGTGCAATTAGTTTGTTTCTATATTTTGGTCAGATTATCTCAATCAACTTACACTTATTTAATTATGTGGTCTTATCAGGCATCTATAAATATAAGTCAAGCATTCTTATTTTATATCCAGAAATAGAAACTCACTTATATATTGTATTCTTTTACTTTTTGGGTACTACAATATGCCTAGAAAGAGTGTACGCTTGACCACTAGCAATCTAGGCGAGGGAAAGAGAAAAAAAAATCTAGATGAAAAATTAATATCATTGTGTAAGAAAGCACACGATGATTATTTAGCTCTCTCAAAGACTGAAAGGTAACACAAGTTAGTTAAATATGAAGCCTACCTTCAATTGATGGTGAAAAATCGGGAAGAAGATATCAAGAAATTAGAGAAAATGGCTGAGGAGAAAGAAATGGAGAACCTCTTCAATCAACTTTTCGAGGGAAAAAAATGCTTCAATGAACTTAATGTTAGAGAAATGAAGGGTTTGTTAAAATTATTTGTTGTTAAGAGGGTCAAGCTTGAACAAAGAAAGATACAGCTCAAGGAAAATATTGCAAATGAAATCGTTGCTAATGACAACAATGCTGGAGAAGAGAATGATGGACATCCTTAAAATGTTAATTGAGAATATAATATTTTTTATTTTTCTCATCAACTATTTTGTCTTGTTGTCTTTTAATTACATTTCCTAGTTACATGTTTGCTGCTCATTGTTGATTTATTTAGGTTATTTTTGTTGTTTTAGTGATATATGAAGGGTATTTTATTAAAAATTGAGTCAACGTAGTTAAATTACTAAAAAATGCTTAAATTATTTTACATTACCTTTTGCACAGGTTGCAATTTTCTAAATTTGCTATTTTTTTATTATTATGTTACAACTATTATATGGACAAGTTTGCCCCTATCTCGTCTATTTCACCTTTGAATACATGATACTTGTATGGATCAATTTGTTTGTACAAGTACCTAGTCTATTTCATTATGGGACATCTGTTACTTGTCTTTATACCCTATATTATTTAACTGCTTGATATATGTTGTGCTAATCAGTTTGTTCGTATTTTAACTATTTCACTGATTGATATAAGTTACTTATATGGATTAGATTATTCATTTCTCGATTATTTCAATTTCACCAAATAAATGTTACTTCTCATCAGTATAAATTTTGAATAACTATGTCTATTAAGATAAGAATTAGATGGAAAAAAAAACAAATTACTTAGTATTTTTTATGATACTGGAATTTGATCAACAAATTTTAATAATTTTCACTCACTTCATTGACCTCTGCATCAGACTCCTAATTCAACAAAGGGAGAGCATGAATAACATCTAAATAATTGAACCAAATTGATGTTGGAAGAAGCTTTTCAATACCTTAAGAATCTTTTTCAATAATAAAGATTACAGTATCTTTGGAGCAAAAGAGCATGTGATATATTAAACCGAACAGAAAAAAGAAAAAAAAAGCTTTACCACATAAGTGAATCCAGGATTTAAAAATTTCAGGTGACTAATATTAAGCTAAAAAAAAGGTTTTACCTGGGATAGAACCCAAGTCTGAACACTAGATTGATATTGCTAGAGGATCAGAATAAGGCTGCCTCGATTGAATAACAAATCTTAATCATTCAAATTTATTTAGACCTATTAAGTTTTGTTTTTTTAGTTTCTAATATTAAGCTAAAAAAAAGGCTTTACCTGGGATAGAACCCAAGTCTGAACATTAGATTGATATTGCTAGAGGATCAGAATAAGGCTGCCTCGACTGAATAACAAATCTTAATCATTCAAATTTATTTAGACCTATTAAGTTTTGTTTTTTTAGTTTCTCATTCGTTGTTCGGTATCCGCTATGATGCATGACTAATTCTAATTTGTTGGTAAAGCACTCCCTACCAAAGACAATTTCGTAAGTATGCGCTTGTGTATTTGGAGGTTACTTTACCCTAAACTTTAACTCACACCAATACAAAGGGTAACATATTCCCTTTAAGTGACATCTCGAAATCCTATAAACTTCGCAATCCTGGGATATTTATAGAGATTAATGCATAATAGCTATCAATCGAGTCAATGAGAAAATTCAGAGAGAAGAATGAAGAGAGGAACAAAATTATACTCACAAATATATATATATACATATATATATACATATATATATATACATATATATATAAATCTTTCTTTCGTCATCTTTGGTCTAACAAATTGGCACACTAATGGGACCAAATTTGTCCTTCATATCTTCTCTCACAAATCATATTTGCAAATATGGAGCAACAAAATCGTAAAGATGGAAGCTCCATTTTTATGGATACTTCAAGTCTCGTCTTTAAGTTTCATCAAAAAGTCTACATTCTGACAAGTCTTGAAGTAGACATATACATAACCTAAACCTTAATTCACACATATATAAATAATAACATATTCTCTTCAAGAGATTTCTCGAAATCTCATAGACTCTTGAAATATTTATAAAGATATCAGGACATCAAATACTTTCTTTTCACTTAAATAGAAAGATGCTTATCTTTTCTAAGATAATTTCTAAGAGTAGTTGACGCATGCTTCGCTTGCCGTCTAATTTGTAATAAAATAAGGTATTGCATGATATTTTGGAAGAATATTTTAAGAGTAGATGATTCATTTATACATTGTATAATTAATGTATGATAATTGTATACTATGTATATAATTAGGGTGTACATATTATACACTGAGCATACGTTGATTTCCATTTATTAGTCACAAATTATACAGAAAAATAAACCTGAAAGATTACAATGATTGAGGTGAGCACTGACAAAAATGTATATGGTATGTATATATATTGTATAAAAAGTGTATCTACAATGTATATTATGCATATATACTATTTATAAACACTCAGTGTCCATACAATATGTACACATCAATCACCATGTATATATAGTGAATAATGCATATATGTGGTACATATACAAGTTATAACATGTATATAAAGAGTGAATAATTGATATAGCTTGTTTATATAAAGTATATATATAATCTTTATATGACTATAATTTGTATATTGAAGTTTTCTGGAGATCCAATTGTTAATATTTTAGCCAGGTGGATAGGTCCTTGCAGTAGCACCTCCAAGACTAAGAAATCATAGTTCAAATTGCTACGACTATTTAGGACCCGTTTGAACATAAAAGTTAAAGTAAAATTGGCATAAATTTCATAGTGTTAAGAGATAATTACATTATTTTCCTACTCTTTTCCAAATTACAAAAATCTCTTAAAATTTATGAATTTTGGATACATCACTGGAATTCCGGATATATCAGCAGAAATTCAGATACATAGGGGAGGGATGTATCAGAGAGGGAATAGGACATCTGGATACGTAGGGAACGGATGTATCCAAGAGGGAAGGGATGTATCAGAGAGGGGAGAGATGTATCCGAGAGGGAAGGGATGTATCAGAGAGGGGAGAGATGTATCCGAGAGGGGGATAGGGATTTATCAGCGAAAGGGGAGTGATGTATCCGAGAGGGAAATTTTGAAATTTATTTAAATGGTATGGAATTTTAGAGATTATGATAAAATAGGATGTGTATTTGATCTTTTATAATTCTCTCTTTTGCTTGTTTTTCCTTACGCCCATGCATCTTTTTAAATAGAAAAATGAGGACATCATTCAAGATTTGAAACATCTAGTTTATTTTTCTCAAAAGGGGAAAAACTCAAATTGTCATTGAACACTTTGAGAAAAAAAATTATTTATGTCATCCGTTAAAAGTTTGGCTTATCTAATTTACAGCCTAAAGTACTCCAAAATAAGGCAAACATGTATTTTGTAAAGTGTTATTTATGTGTCAATTACTCTCATTGGTTAAAAGAAAAGAAACGCTAATAGATTTATATACACTATAACAAAAGAGACATTTAGCAATAATAGATTTTTTTTTGTATTACCGCAAAAAAAATTAGCGGCAACTGAGTTGATGTCACTATATTCAAAGTCGCTAAAGTATTTAACGACATTTATATAGAGTCGCTAAAGTAACGGCATTTATATAAAGTGTTAGTTATCGCTAAATAATTGTGGTAAAAAATTTTATTTGTTATAGTGATTAGCTAACATAAAAACAAATAAAAAAACAATAATTGGATAATTAAATAATTAATAAAATTGAAGAGCTTTATGACAATATTAAAGTACCTCCCTTAATCATATATTCTCTAACCATAGTGTCTTGTGATTATTGGAATATTCTTTCTGCTTTTTAAAGTTCATCAATTATTGATTTATTAGTAAAGTACAGAGTAGGAGGACACATGTTTGAATACGACCAACTACCAATAATTTAATTTTAAGCGTCTACATTATATTACTCATTTGTTCACTTTTATTTGTTCATTATAAATTTTATTTATTTTTATAAAATAATAAATAAAGTGTATGATTTACCATAATATTCATATTAATTGGTGTATTCTTAGATATTGAGAAATGATTTTGAGGATAAGTAGTAATAAAGATTATGGATCAAACTTGCAAAAAAAATATACCCTTTTCATCTCATATTACCTGTCTATATTTCTAAAAATATTTATCTCTTATTACTTGTCAATTTACAAAATCTAGATAGAATTAATTTTTAAGAAAATCATTTTGTCTTAAAATTAATTCTTATTGAAAGTATAGATATTACAAAGTTTCAAAAAAAAATTCCACCATATTAATTTTGATATTGATGAATAAGTCAAATAAATAAAATGTAGGAAAAATAATTATTTTCGTCTCTGTTCTATTGCCTTATTTTGATTTTGATCCTTGTGATATCTTACTTTCCAGATTTAACCTTTAATTAATTAAAATCCATTATTTTAGTCCTTCTACTAACGGTGATAACCATTACAAATAGATTTTTAAAAATATTTAATTGGTAACTAATATTAGCTACGTAACTTCAGACAAAACTATTTGCTTTTTCTCCATTTTTGGTTTTGCTTCTGTTTTTTTAATTGTTGTACAATAATATTTTTAAAAATTTATGTCAATTGAAATATAATATTTTGAAGAAATTTTAAATGTAAAAAGTGAGATTAAATTAAATTGATCTTGAAAATAATGACAAATTATCGTTATTGCTTTGATAATTGATGGTTGAGATTTGTTCTTCATGATATATGACACTCATATTTCAAATTTAGTTTATTTGGAGTAAATTTGAGTGTCGAATCATGTGTTGTATTGTTGAAATTCGAAGAATTTTTTTTGTTCAGATACACACGACTAACTTCTATCTATAGGCGGTAGAACAACTTTGATTAAATCTGTATTACAGAGTATGCCCATTCATCTGTTATCAGCATGTGACCCTCCTGGAGGAATCATAGCTCAATAACATAGAATGTTTGCCAAATTCATTTTGAGAAAATTTACTTTTCTGTTGTTTAAAAAAAAAAATAACCATCTCAGGAGACAGTGAGGATTGTATATGCATTAAAAAAAAAGAATAATATAAAAGTAAAACTCGATTAATTGATCGCTAAATTATTTGTAATAACTATTTTTTTTATAATCAATTGCTTATTCATCAGTAAATTAGATTATCGATAGATTATTATTGTTTCGATAAAAAATATTTATTGCTAATTCATGCGTAAATTATCGATACTTGATGTTGCAACACAAAGTTTCCCCTAGCCAAATGAACCATTAGTCTTTCAATTAACAGGGTGGAGCTTCTTCGGTGAAAGGGATTCATCTGAATTCTTTTACTAAAAAATTGTAACACGTATATATATAAATTAAACTTTTTTTTAAAACCATTTCCTTCAAACAAGAAAAAACAAAAAAAACATTTAATTTGAAGCTTCCAAATAGGATGTTTCCTTGAAACTTCGTTTATTTCTACAAAGGGTAACATTCACCATGTCTTCTAGATATTATCATTACTTTACGTACGTATTTGGTTTTCTATATATACTACAAATTTAGGAATATAACTTTCCTAACTTCATGTTATAACATTTTTGTTAACTACTCTATCTCTATGAGATTTTTTTCTCAAATCTCTTATAATCCTCTCTCTGTCACATGATCTCTAGGTAAATAAACATGTGTTTTTCATGTAAAGACTATTATTGTAGCGATCTATCCCGGTTCTTTTGAGTATGTCAATGGTGAAAGAAAACGGGATAGAAAACTCTTTGAGTAGTGACTTAAATATTTTAGGTTAGGCCAGTCTCAGACGGAATCTGAGCGAGGTGAGGTCTAGGGCCATCTAGGAATGGGTGGGGTGATATGTCTAGGATTGGGTTACATTTTTTAATAGCCAGGACATTAAGGAACCCATAGGGGTTTACGAAATTGAATTTGGGTGAGTAAAACTCTCGAAATCGAACTTGGCGTGAAGGGAATAGTTTAGGACGTCAAGGGGAGAAGATATGCTGTGAAAAGGGGGGTTTTCAGGGGTTTACGAGTCTCTGAAGGTAAGTTAATTAACCCCCTATCTTGTAAATTGATTCTTACACCTTGGAACCTAGGATATTACTCTTGGGGGAGGTTTCGACTTGATTTAATGGTGAAAAAACCCCTATGTTGGATAGAATGATCATGAATTGGCCTGGGGTTAGGATTTGGTATAATCCGGATATAATAAGGTCATTTTTGATTGATTGTTGTATTCATTTATTGTTTTATACCAAGAATAAGTCAAGGCATTGAACAAGAGGAAAGCTCGAGTTTTTTAGAGTTTTCAAGAGGCCTGATTCAAGGTAGGTGATGGTTGTATGTTTTTCAATGTATGTATGTATGCAGGTCTACTGCTTTATAGTATCACTTGTACTATGCATAATGGGGAAAACATAGGGAAGGATATGAAGTGACATGATCATGTTGATAATCTCATGCAATGAACCTGTTTACTTTACTTGTGGTTTCAAGTGTTATTGTTCATTGTGATTCTGATTGTGCATGTTGTTTGTGATTGTTGGTTGGCTCGGATACCACGCCGGCACATGAATACAACGGTTGGCTCAAATACCACGCTTGATATGAATACTAAAACTGATTGGCTTGGGTACCACACTAATTTACAAACAGTTTGTGTGTGGGTTCAATGAGAGGACCAGATATATGTAATTGTGGTTCCATGAGAGGACCGGATATTTGTATTTGTGATCATGTGGAACATGTTCCAAGTATTGGTTGATTCATGATATTGTGATTGAATTTCTATGTATTTGTGATTGTGGTTATAGGTGTTGGCCTGTATTTACTATGGTGTAGTTGTATGTTTACGTTCATAGTCTGAAACTGGCAGTGTGATCCTATCAATACATTGTGTTTATGTACTGATATTGCACTTGCTCTTTCTTTGTTGAGTACAGGATATATTCAGGCGACTGATACAAGACCTCAGTTGAAGAAAGTTTGACCTTTCGAATCCAAGGGCGAGCTGCTCTTTCATGGTACCATGGGTTCTTCTATCATTTTCTTGTCCATCTCTTTGGATACAGACTTTTGGACTATTGGTTATGTTTTCTAGCTTTCAGGGTTGCATCCTCATTATTGACTAATTAGAGTTTTGGTATCACGATTTTTAATTTCTAGGGATTTTATTTTCACACAAATTTTGGCTATTGATTGAGTTTATAGATACTCAATCCTTTAGTTGTTTTAAATTGTTTTTCCTAGTTTTTATATCATGACTTGGTTTAGAAATGATGTGTTGGGTTCAATTTTGGGTTGGTAATTAGTTCTTCCATCGGAGGGTTAGTATGAATTTCACTCACGACGATCTGGATCGTAATAATTATTTGACTATTATTCGATTTATCACAACTTGGCAAATGTGGATGGTCCTTACTATAAGTTTATAGACATGTTCATAATGCATTCATTACATAGATAAATTATTGAGCTAAGACCCTTTAAATTTAGCACACTTTATTAAATGCACGCTTAAACTATGAGAGTCTTAATCACCTCCTCAAACATGAAAATTTGAAACTATTTACCCCTCCCCCTCCTAAATTATGAGAAGTTTTAATTACCTCCTCAAACATGGATATTTGAAACTATTTACCCTCCTAATATTTCACATGGCACAAAAAAAATTACTTCGACCCAATTTATATACTCACTTTCCTCTTTTGTCAATCCCAAAAGGAATATCATTCCTTTTGAGGTTGACTAAAAAGGAAAGTGAGTCGTCATATAAATTGGGCGGAGTAATTTTTTTGCCATGTGACATACTTGGGGGTAAATAGTTTCAAAAATCCATGTTTGAGGGGGCAATTAAGACTTCTCATAGTTTCGGAGGATAAATAGTTCCAAATATCTATGTTTGAGGGGAATAATTAAGACTTCTCATAGTTTAGATGTGCAGTTAATAAAGTGTGTTAAATTTAAGAGGGCTTTTAACTATTAACTCCAAGTTATTCGTATAAAGTATTTGCAGTTAAAAATATATTAATGCTAACAGGAGGAGACATATTTTAAATGGTTAACATATATTTTATATTATGATCGCTTGAGAAAACGTGCAAGAGGTTTTTCAATATTTTAAATAGAAAGTTTAATTTGGACATTTTATCATGTGTTCAGATATTCAATTGAAATATTATCATAATTTGAGTGTCCAAATTAAATTTACCAGTAAGCTTAAGGACTGACAATGTATTTGACCAAACTTTTATTTATAGAAAAAAGCTAATATTTTACGGCACGTTCAATATTTAGTTAGAAAAATGAATGAGAAGAACTCTAGAGACAAAAATTGTGAGAATGGGAAATTTTCTTTTATTAATTGATTTATGACTAATATTTTAAACCAAAAGATGATTTTCACTTTAGCATATCATTTATTAATTAATAAAATAAACTAAATGTATTTAAAACTTTATACATTATTAGTGTAAGTAGATTTTTATACCGTAGGTCGTTTTAAAAGAATATTTGCCAGCAAATTACTTTCTTAAAATGAGTGATTATATTACTTAAACTCTTGTGGTAATTAAGCATATATATATATATATATATATATATATATATTCCTACCCATATCTTTTTTTTTATGTCGCAATATTATTGGCTTCACTTATTTTATTAAAATTAGAATATCTAAATTCAAAAAAAAAAAAAAGATATGTTTTATATTTAAATATTTGAATAAAATTTATATATTAAAATTTAAATTCTATATAATTAAGATTTTTTGCTATTTAATAGTTGGAATGTATTAAAATTTTCTTTAGTTGAAAAATAATAAATATAAAATTAATCCAATACTTTATGAACGAAATATTTTTTAAAATTTATATGGTAATTTGGTGGTGATGATTACTAGCTATAGTGGTTGTAGTTGTCGATGGGGACTGGTGTTGGCTAATGGTGTGTAGTGTGTAGTGTGTAGTGAATAGTAGCTAGTAGTAATTGTGACTGACAGTAGTGGTTGATGGTGATAACTGATAATAAGTGTGATAGTTTCTCATTGGGTGTTTCATACCCATTTTAATGTCTGACTAATTTGAATTCGATGATAAAACACTCCTTTCAAAGATGATTTCATACTCAAGACTCACAATAATTGAAATGACAATAACTAAAATCAAAACTTCAATTAAGTGCAAACAAACGAGATGTTAATACTTGTCAATCCAAGCATCTTTTGTGCCCCATTATTTAATCCTTAATTTGAGCAATTGTCTTGTTTGTTTCCATCACTTCATGTCTACATACATCTTATTCTCTTGGAAATATTAGTTTCAACTTTCAATTTATTTCAATCAAAATATCCAAATGGTTTACGGCAACTCATATGAGCCAGCTAATTGATATATAATGGTGGGCACAAGTGTTCTCTTTCGAATAGTTCAAGAGTATATATGGTCTTTTATTTTTGTTCCGAAACATTCAAGTAGAAAGGATATTTTTAAATTATCGATTTGTTGTTGATGACCTATTTGTGAGCTAGTTAACTAACGGCAAAGGCATTTTTGAACAAAAAATGTAATAAAGGGTAAAGTAGCTTACTTAGAATAGTTCAAAAGTATCTTCGATCGTTTTTAAAATTTATGATCTTGAACAAATTATAATATTTATATAATCATAAAAAAATCATTAAGAATAAATGAAAAGTTTAAAATTAAATATTTTCAAATATAAAAATATATAATTTTTTTAAATAAGTAATAAAAAACAGTATTACATTACATAAAAATCAAATTGAGATAGTATTATTTTATGAACGAACATTTTTATTAGCTTCACGGCGAGATTAAGACTTATTAGTGGTCCTGCAGAGGGCTGCAGTTATATATGTATTTTAATTTTAAGTCCACTTATCCATTTAATTTAATTTTGTGTGTATTTATTCTATTGGAAAAAAATTCAATGATATAAAAGAGACTTTTGAATTATATGATTTTAAATTAGAAACGGATATATCATATTATAAATATATATTTTAAATATTATGGTATCATATATGTCATCATGTCATTTATATTAGGGAGGAATGTCATTGAGGGTAAAATGAGATTGTTGAAATTATAAACTTATAAAATATAGAATGATGAATAATCTTTTTGAAATAGACAAATAATGTAAGAAAGACACATCTATATAATTATGTGGGACGAATCTATATACAATGTTGTGGATCTTCAAGTATTTGGATGTACACAGATCTTGTCTTATCTTTGTAGGGGTAAAGCGATAGAAAAGTTGTTTCTAATAAATTTTCAGTTCAAAAGACGAGTATTCGAATAAGGGCTAAAAGAAAATATAACAATAAAATAGCAAGATATAAAGTAAATGAAGCGATAGATAATAATACACATTGAAGAATAAGAAATTACACGACAACTAAATACTACAACTAATGAGTAGTAGAGGAGAGAGAGGCTTGCTTCTCAACGCTCAGCTACTTACTAACTTTCTAGCCAAATCATCAATCTCCATATCTTCTTATTTAGGGTCATATCCTCAATAAACTGAAGTTCATGTGTCATGTCTTGTTTAATCACCTTCTCCGGCTTTTTTCATCATGTCTCTATCTCTCCTAACTCCTTCGATAGTCAACCTCTCACACCCTCATGCTGGCGCATTCGTACACTCTTATTTCCATACCCGAACTATCTCAACTTCATTTTCTCATCTTGTCCATCAAAGAGGTCATTTCCACCTTTCCATGCATAACTTCCTTTCTAATCTTATCTCTCGTAATACGCCCATAGATCCATATGAGCATCCTCATTTTCTTTATATTCATTTTTCTGAATGTGGAGATTCTTGACTAATCAATACTTTGTCTCACAACAATATTAATTTTACCACGTTTTTATAAAACTTATCTTTAAACCTTTGTGAAACATTCTTATTGCTCAATACCTCAAATGTGAACTTCCATTTCTACTCCAATTCTTTTCAAATAATGGTTTATTTGCTCCAATTATGGATTATTATTTTTGTCTTTTATGGAATAACATTTTTTGGTTAATAATTTAAAAATATTTATAAAATAATTTTGACATGGCATTATTATATTTGACGTGGATATGACATGTCATTTATGTAGATATGACATGTCATTTATATAAGGGAGAGTGAGTTACACACAAGGTTGGAGGGGTTTAAAAGTTTTATTTTAATTAAGTTTAAGAATTCAGTTGACAAAGGGTCAAGCAGAAGAATTCAAAATACAAACTCATACAAGTATAAGGGTTCATTAAATCATTTCGCTTTTTTTAAATAAAAAAAGGAGTTTGTTTAAGTATTTTATGTTTTTTACTTTTCCTTTCTCTCCTTTATCTAATCATTTTAGCTATGAAAAGAACAATCAGCTCCGAAAAGACACCAATTAGACTTGGAAAAGATTTGAAAAATTATTCTTCGTTAGGTAGAGGGTAAGATATTTGCAACCGTACATAAGTAAAGGTGCAATCATTTATGTAATTAATATTAATAGTAGTATTCGCATTAATTTTTTAAACTATAATGTTCAAATGGTTATATGCACTTATATAATGTGATTGATAATAACTCTACGTTGAAAAAAATAAAGTATTCATGACTTTAATTAAAATATTGGATTCGCCACGGATTACTATTCTCTCATTTACTTGAATTTCTTTGTGATAATTTTTTGATTTATTTATTACTAATTTAAAGAATTAGAAATTGACAAATTTATTATTATTAATATTGGATAGACATCGAAATTTTGTGGGATTCTATAAGATTAGAGTAAACTTCTTTAGTATTCTTGGAGGTTACTCTACCTAATTAAACTCTAACTCATGTATATATAAAGGATAACATATTTCTTTCAAGTGACATCTTGAAATTCCATAAACTCCTGCAATATAATATTCATAAAGAGATCAATGCATCAAGAGAGAAGGCATCACTTGTGACTTCCAATCCAATGACAAGCAAAAAACGAAGAAGTAACTTACTGTACCTTCAACCCCTCAAATAAAGAAGAAAATTCAGAAAGAATAATCAATAGAGAAAGTACTCAAAGCTACAAAACCGCAAGAAAGTTCTAGTTTTATGGATACTTCAAGTCTTCGTCTTTGAGTTTCTTCAAAGCCTACATACACTTTGACAAATTCTGAAGTAGACTTCGAAATTTTATGGCCCTCTACAAGATGAGCTCAATCTCTGTTAAAATTCTTGGAGGTTAATCTACCATAAGCCCTAATTCACGCCTATATAAAATGTAACATACTCCCTTCAAGTGGCTTCCCAAAATCTGATAATTAAACTCCTAGAATATTCATAAAGATATTAAGACATCAAATACTTCACTTTTCAAAGTTATTGTCCGATATTCCTTGCAATCATATACATTGAAAGGAGGTCCAAATCATCCTACATCAGAGAAATACGCTATTAACAATACTAGAATCACGAAAAAAAATACAAAAAGAAGAACAAACTTGTACTCACAAATATTCATCAAAAAAAATCTATGCTTCATCATATTTTATTTATGATTATAATTTAGTTTCCATTACTTTAAAATCTATTGAAAACAAATATTAATCTCTTTTTTTGATAATTTGTTTTATATATTCATATGGTTGATCAATTATTTGATGGATAGGAGAGCCGTGTAGTGCAACGGCGATACGAGAAAAATGCAATCTCTATTACCACAACTTAAGGCATGATAGAAATGCTACGATTATTAAATAATTAAATTAATCATATAATATAAAATATGTCATATATTATTATTCATTATTCCACAATCAAAAGACAAATATCTTGTCTTTGATCAATCGAAAAGGTGGAAAGATAAACAAGTAGATAAAAGAGGTAATGATTTATCTTTTTCTTTTGTTTGGGAAGAAAGAACAAAAAATGTGTTGGTAATTCCTCAAAATGAAATGTGAGGTATGAAGCTTGTGTGCTTATTTTGTGAAAAATGAGTGATTGAAAATAGGGAGGAACTATTGTAGGTGACAAAAATAGTGAATGACAATAATTAATTTGTGATGATAAATAATAAAATCAAGGTGAAAGGGATTATAACATGAGCTATTCAATAAAATTGGTGGTTTAAAGCTGAATTTATACTGATTTTTAAAAATAATTATTTTAAATTATTTGTTATTTTAGAAGTTTAAGATAATTAATTACTTTTTTTTTACTTTACTCATAATAATAATTGTTCTTAAAGACTATAAGCATTTCAAGATGTCACATAGATAGCGTAAATATTCAATAAAGAAATACATATTACATCTTAAGATATAAATAATGATAAAATAGTTAGAAACCCCTTCTAATTTATGCTTTCTTAAGGAGTGTGTAAAAAAAACAATCTAAGGTGGAGAGAGAGTATAATATAAAATGAAATAATCATAGGAGTAGGAGTCGTTCATGGTTTGTTGTAGCGTAAAACCAAACTCAAACCAATTTAGTTGGTTTTAGAATTATTAAAATCAAATCAAATCAATTATATAATTCATATCCATCGATTTGGTTGTTGTTTGCTTGGTTTGATTTAGTTCGATTTTTTAATTTTTAAAAAACATAATGATATTTTTCTCTTTTATTTTTTCTCTACAATTAGAAAAGTATTTTTCATCCTTTTTCAATTTATAATCTATTATTAGCCTTTTTATTGTGATGACTATAATTTTCTTAGATTATGAAGAAATTCTCTTAATATCTATGAGCTTTAATTAAGTGAATAAATTTGATAAAAGTAAATCGCATAGTTGTTTCTTTGAATAACTAAGTTGTTCATTACTTAAGGTGTAAAAAAATTCATTAGCTTATGAAAGATAAATTAAATTTTCATGAAAAATTATACAAAAAATTTAAAATTATTTATAAAAAATAATATATTGAATAGATTGATATCAAATTAAATATTATCAATTTTTAAAATTTAAATAGAAACCAAATCAAAATCTATTTAATTTTTAATTTTTAATTTTTCATTATTTATCAACACCCCAACGTGGGAGTAATGATTTGGGGGCTTTCAATGTGATGGGGATTGTGGCCTAAAGGAATAACTTCAATGGCTTTACCAAGTATTCGACAAGTTTTTTTAAAAAAAAAATGAAAGAAACAAGAATATTTTATTAAAATAATATGGGTACAATTCCGTTTCTTCCTTGATTCTTCTCTCTCAATTTTCTCCGTGATTCGATAGTGACGTATTTCTCGAACTAGAACTCTCTCTCAATTTTCTCAGTGATTCGGATTCTCTCTCAATTTTTCTCCGTGATTTGATAGTAGCGTATTTCTCGAACTAGGATGTGTTTAATTTGTGGATCTTCTTGAAGTATTTAATTATCAAGAAAAGTCTAGCATATTTTGATTTCTTTATGAATACCTCAAGAATTTATGGGATCTTCGAGATCTTGATCTCTTTATGAATTAGGATATTCGAGATTATTCGACGAGTTCGATATTAGTAACTTAAGGATAACTTTGTCATATTCTAATTTATTTAATATTTATAATAAATAAATAAAACGTCGTTATAGACTTTAGGGATATTTACAAAGAGTATTAATTATCTCTAAAAACATATTTAACGACAATTAAGCTACTATCGTTAACTAATTGTCACTAATAAAAATCATTTTTAATATAGTATATATAGTATTTTCTTAACTTGAGTTAATTATATATTGTCAGAATTGACAATTTCAGCTCATATTCACTTATATTTCAATTAGATATATATAAACTTCAAAATCTATTTAGTTTAATTTTTCATTTGAATCGATTTATCAACACCCCAACGTGGGAGTGATGATTGTGGCCTAAAGGAATAACTTCAATGGCTTTACCAAGTATTCGATGAGTTTTTTAAAAAAAAAATATGAAGAAACAAGAATATTTTATTAAAATAATATGGGTACAATTCTATTCCTCTTTTGATTCTTCTCTCTTAATTTTCTTCGCGATTCGATAGTGGCGTATTTCTCGAACTAGGATGTGTTCGTGGATCTTCTTGAAGTATTTAATTATCAAGAATAATCTAGCATATTTTGATCTCTTTATGAATATCCCAAGAATTTATGGGATATTTGAGATCTTGATCTCTTTATCAATTAGGATATTCTAGATTATTCGACGAGTTCAATATTAGTTTTTCATATTCTAATTTCTTTAATAATTATAATAAATAAATAAAACGCCGCTATAGATTTTAGGGACATTTACAAAAAATGTTAATTGCTTCTAAAAAACATATTTAATAACAATTGAGTTATTATCATTAATTAATTGTCCCTAATAAAAATCATTTTTAATATAGTATCTGTAGTATTTTCTTAACTTGAGTTAATTATATATTGTCAGAATTGACAATTTCTGCTCATATTCACTTATATTTCAATTAGATATATATAAACTTCAATAAATTTTAATCCGTAACAATTTTACTATATATACTTCCCCTATTGAAAAAAAGAATTAGTCACTCATAAAATTTTATAGCTAAATAATAAAAATTTCATTTTAATCAATTTAATTATAAATTAGCAATTAATTATAAAAAAATTTAATTAACTTCTGATAATAAATTAACTAAAAATTATAGATAAATTTCATAACTAATTTCGTATTTTGTTATCCAGTTCTCGTAGTAAAAGAAGGAAGGAAAAGTATGGGTATTAATTAAATGCATATAAATTGTATATTGAGACACATAAATATTTCAATCATGATATTGTCAGATTATTTATTTTTTTCATCTACTAAATTGGACTGCATATATATTTGTGGTTCACATATACAGAGTGTAAATATTTGGTACGTGCATGCCTTCAAACCACTTGTCAAGAAACCTAGAACATAAGCTAAAAGAATAAACTAAAGGACTTACCATATCGTACTTGATTTGATTTATCAATTTTTAGTTTGTAAATACGTTAAATTGATAATCAAATTAATAAGATTATTATTATTAATTTTTTATTAATCAATTTTTTGTCTGTAGCAGTTTTATTTTTGGCTTAATCGATACGAAAAATGTTTATATGATTATATATACATGATGTTCATAAAATAAAAATAGTGACAAGAATAAAAGTACAGTATAAATTTCTACATTGATCACTTCTGTTTAAGACGAAATTCCTTCTAAAGATTCATGCAATAAATTGCGGAAACAACATTAATTATCTGTACAATCAAATCTAAATTGAAAAAAGAGAAGGTAATACTCCCTCCGTCCAATAATACTTGTCCATTATACTAAAAATAGTTGTCCAACAATACTTGTCCGGTTTAAAAAATCAAGAGATAATTTATCTTTTGTGTCTATTTTACCCTTGCTATTAAATACTATTTATCATCTAATACATTTTTTAAAACGTTAAATTTAATAAAGTCAAAGGATAGAATAGTAATATTACCCCTATTATTTATTGTTTCTTAAGGGGTGTGCCAAGTCAATAATAGACAACTATTGTTGGACAGAGGAAGTACTAATTTGTGTTAAAAAAAAAAATAGAAGGTGTCACAATAGAGAGGCTAGATTTTGTGTTGCATATGGTCCGAAAATACCAAAATTTAGAAAATAAGGTTGATAAAGTGTTAAAGTCATACTTATATAATTAGAAGTAAAAGAATAATTTTGATATAATCTTATTAGATTATTAGTTTAATCATTAACCAAAATCATAAAGCCAAAAATCAAAATGATAACTCATTAAAAAAAATTATAAAACCATTAAAAACTGATAACATAATACCTAATGCGGTTAAATTAATAGTGTTTTTTTTATTCGATTAAACCGATTTTTCCACATCCCTAGTAATGCATATATATAATTACAGTTTTTTATTATTTGAATTTGTATACATTATATATTTAATTATTTTATATTGATGCCCTTCATTTGAATTTTGAAACAAGAAAAAAAACAAAAGGCATAATTGAAGGTTCCATATATGATTTTTCCTTGAAACTTCTCTTATCTATATATATATCTTACGTGCGTATTTGGTTTTTGTATATAGCTCTACACATGCCTGGTCTTCGTTTCAATTTGTTTTTCTGATTTTAATTTGATATAAAATTTTAAGAAATTTTAAAAATTAAATTTTATATTTTTAAACTAAAGATATGTAGAATGTATTAAAAAGTCATTTAATTTAGTGGTCGTAAACATGTCATTGAAAAATTAAAATTAGAAAATTGTCAAAAAAAACATTCTTTTTAAAATTGACGTAAAAAATTTCAAACAAATTGAAACTAAAATTAAATATTTTGTTTTACTTATCCATTTTATCAAATTAAGAGAGTTTTTATTCTGTTTGTTTTTGTTCTTGGTAATTAACTAAAGTTTGAGTTTCAAAACACTATTGATTAGATTAATTTAAGTAAATACACTTTTAATTAAGATTTTTAAAAGGGTGTGTCAAATTAATAGGGATCAAGCAATATGAAACAGATCCGTATATCAAGAAGGATGGTGGTGGAGTGATAAGTACTCAATTATTCTTAATCAGAGGTCTCGAATTCAAGTTCCCTGTGTATGGAGTCGCCTTTGTTAGAAAACACTTTACTTTGAGTTCAATTTTAATCGGACTCTAACATAAATATCGAGCATCAAATAAAAAAAATGGATCAATATATCATCTCTCCATGTTATGCCATATTTGTCAACTAGCTAGTACTCCATCTATTTAAGTACTACTATTTATTTTAGGCAAAATAGTATGATGAATCCTTATACTTATATGAGTTTGTATTCTGGACCCTCTACTTAATCATTTGCCAAATGAACTCTTAAACTCAATTAAAATGAGATTTTTAAACCCCTCCAACCATGTGTGTAGGTCACTCTCCTTTAAATAAATGACATGTCATATCCATATCAGATATATTAATGTCATGTCATAATTATTTTTAATATTATTAATCAAAATTGTTTGATAAAAAGTAAAATAATAAAATTTTAATTTATTCTTTAAAGCAAAACTCCATGCATTCTCCCCCATTCCCACAGTTTCACGGTCAAACCCAATGTTTCACGATCAAAATTTAACAAGAAATTAGTCGTCGCTGCAGTCGCCACTTTTGCTGGTGAAACCACCTATATTCTCTCCCTTACCTGCCTTCATCTCCGCCGCACACCATCATCATTTTCCTTTCTTCCTCCAACCTCCACAAAACTAACAACCAAAGCCACCGCACCACCAGATTTGGCCGAAAAACCTTTTCACCCCCATGACTAGATCCTCGCACCCTCACCCACCTCGTTCTCCTCTCCGCTGGCCAGCCGCGCCTCTGTCTCACACTCTACTAATACGCAGTGATCTCCGACGAACACCACTAGCGCCGCTCTCTCTCTCTCTTGTCGGTGAATCAGTAAACTCAATAAGGTGTTCAAAATTTGCTAAATAGATGACAATAGACTGTGGAAAGAAAGAAATAGGGGTTGGGTGAAGAAGAAAATGGCTGAAAAGGAGGTGTAATGGGTGGAGAAGAAGATGGTTGAAAAGGAGGTGTAATGGGTGAAGAAGGGTTTTTTTGATTAATTGTTTTTTAAAAAATAAAATCTTTTATAATTTTTAATATTTTTAACTCAAAAATGTTATTCTCTCGCCTTAAGAGGCATGTAGTTATACACTTTTACCAACTCAAATATTCTAATGCCACATAAGTCTTATCAATGGTCAGAGGGGTTTGTTAAATTCTGTTTTATTAAATTTAAAAGTTCAGTTGATAAAGCATTAAGTAGATGGGTTCATAATACAAACACCTACAAGTACAAAAGTTCATCAAACTCTTTGGGCTTTATTTTACAAATCTCTAATAATCATGTCACTGTCACTGTCACTGTCACAGTCACATGATGTCTAATAAATGGCGTGTTTTCTTGTCAAATCAATCATTCGACTAAGGTTTTTTAAAAGGTATAACGATGAAAGACTATTCAATAAATATGAAAAGATTTCTCATCTATCAATTAATCAAATTGAATAGGAAGAATTCAAGTGACAAAAAATATGAGATACATGGAAGCTTTATTTCATATAAAATAGATTTTATATATATATATATATATATATATATATATATATATAAAAAAAAATATTTTGTTATAAATCATCAACCAAAGATTTAGTGTTGATTGTTCTATTAATTGATCTTGAATAGGGATGGCAATAGGACAGGGCGTGGTGGATTTAAGCTTTTGTGGGTGCAGGGCACGTTTAGATGAACATAGGGAGGGGCAGGGTGGGGGCGGGACAGGTTCAAACATTTAATTGTAAAGAAAAACAAGTAAGTGTGGGGTGCACAGATTGAAATCTATGCAGGTTAAGGTTGAACCTGCCCCGCCCCATTGTCATTTCTAATCTTGAACATATAATTGATTATTTTAGAAATTGTGTGAGAATTTTTATAATTTGTAACATTTTACATTTGTAAATATGAGAACACATTTTAATTAAATAATGATTTAAAATAAGTTGTTTAACATTTGACAAGTGGAATCGAAGTGATTATATATTTTATGCGATTGGATGCAACTCTTTTGGATATGGAGTTATTTTTATTATGAACCACTCTACCATAATATAAGTTTTTTGCCATGAATTTAAATTAATCAAGCAATATAAATTATAAATACCGAGTGAAAACCCATAATACACAAAAAGCACAAACTTTTGTACTTGTTATTATTCTAAATGTGGCTTTACATATACATAAAATAGTACGTGCATGATGCAAATAATAATACGTAACACCCATGAGCGGAACTAGGTGGTAGCAAGAGGGTTCATTCGAGTTCTTTTCAATGAAAAATTGTATTATATATTTAAAGTTAAAGTTATAGTATATATATATATATATATATTGGATTCACTTAATTTTTTCGTGTGTTTACTTTTAATTTTTAATTAATGAAAATTTAATCTCCACCATTGATATCACCAACTAGCAAGCCTAAATATAGTCAAATACAACTTAAATCTATCTCTAACTCTTGCTTAATTACAGTATTAATTAGCTTATCTGTCTATACATATCCTAGTGGGTTGGGCCATTTGAAGTAGGTGGAGCTATAATTTAAAATTGGAAAAACTACATAAATGGGCCATAAAATTCAAAATAATTACATGTTCATACCCAAATCCAAAGTAATTCAAGAAATACCCATTTTCTCATAAATAATTATAGCTCATACCCCTCATTCATTAAGGCTGATAATTTTCGCCTAACTGATACTAAATCAGTATCATATACTGTATTGGTATCATTAAGGCTAAAATTTTCGCTTAACTGATATTAAATCAGTATCATATACTGTATTGGTATCATTAAGGCTGATAATTTTCGCGTAACTTATACTAAATCAGTTCATATACTGTAATGGTATCATTAAGGTTTCTTGAACAAGAAACCTTGATGATACCATTATAGTATATATATACTCTTATAGTATCATTGACCAATGAGTAATTTCTGAACAAGAAATCTTAATGATACCATTACAGTATATATATACTGATTTAGTATCAATTAAGTGAAATTATCAGTCTTAATGATACCAATACAATATATGATATTGATTTAGTATCAGTTAAGCGAAAATTACCAGCCTTAATGATACCAATACAATATATGATACTGATTTAGTATCAGTTAGGCGAAATTAGTTTGGGGGTATATAGTGTAATTATTTAGTGGGGTATGAATATAAAGGGGTATATGTTTGTAATTATTTTACTTTTATGGGATATTTGCTTAGTTTCCCCTTTAAAATTTATGAGCTTGAGGTTTTAATTTTTCTGAGATTGAATTTTAAAATAATTTTAATAACTTATATATATTCAATGAATTATTCACTCATAGCTATACACAAATTAATTTCATGAATGGTTATTCATATTTTGTTAATTACTTTCTAAGATTATTATTATTGTTTTCTGAGGATTAGAATATCCCTCATGACTCAACTATGAGTATTATTTTTCTCAAATTATATTAAATACCACAAAACTCTCCCTTTCTTTTAATTAGTATATATGTCATATCATATTAAAATCCTAATTTTATCATAAATTTATTTAACCTTATAAAAATTCATTTAACACAACTCAACTTATATCGTAGACTCGGTTTTTAAAAAAAGGAAAAACTACCTACAGTAAAATCTCACTAAATTAATACTCAGTAAATTAATAATCTCTCTAAGATGATATTTTCCTCCGGTCTCGACTTGGGCCAATGGAAAAAATCATTTATTTCGATAAGATAATAAGATAATATATTTTCAGAAGACCCCTATATAAATATATGGTCCCATTAATATTATAAATTAATAATTCTTTAAAAGTACAAATATATCTAAGACAATTTAGTGAAATGTGATTTTATTGTGTTCTGTTTTTTGTTAAACTTTAAATCTAGTTGAAATTCATCTTTAACTTTTCCTATTGCATCTAAAAGTTCCAGTGTTGTCTTTTCGAACTGCACCATAAAATTGTGAAAAGTTCTAGATACGATAAGTGTTTCTTTATGCGTAATTGGTTCCAATTGTATTGTCTCATCTACAACTTCATCATTAATATTGTTTTTTATGGTATCCATAATTTCTTCTAAGCTCTGAACTTCTGAATATTGTATCATTTTCACCTGGATAATCCAATAGGTTATTGACGTCCATTTTATTGCGGTAATCATGACCTCAAGTTCATGAATGACGTTTTCACAAGTGGGTTCATTCAAATTCTCTAAGATTTCATCCTCAAAATAAATTTTGCAATGCCGAAAACAATTTGTTGTTGTCTCTTTTTGAACATTTGTCATCCAAGCCGGAATTGCAAAATTGATAGCATCCAAAACATTAATCTTTCCTAGATTAGTTTCATGTCCCATTTTATAGCCTTCTAATATCCTACGATAAAATTTGTTCCGATAATACATCTTGAAAGCTCTTATTATCCTAGCATCATAAGGTTGAATCTCAAAACACTCTATAAATTAATAATTATTAATTTATCGATTAAATAATACCTCTACAAAATAATAATATTTCACGGTCCCAGCTATATTAATTTAGTGAGGTTTTACTGTAAATAGGTCACAAAACCTAAAATAATTACATGTTTATACCGAAATTCAAAGTAATTCAAGAAATACTCATTCTCTCATAAATAATTACAGCTCATACCCTCATTCATTAAGCCCGATAATTTTCGCTTAACTGATACTAAATCAGTATCATATACTGTGGGGTGTACGTGATCAGGTTGATTCGGGTTTTTCAAATATCAAATCAAACCATTTGTGTCAAAATTTTAAATTTATAAACCAAACAAAACTAATAAAATTTGAGTTTTTTTTGGGTTTTTCAACCTCGGGTTGGTTTGGATTTTTCAAATACCAAACCAAACCATTCGTGTTGAATTTTTAAATTTTTAAATCAAACCAAACTAATAAACCTCATATTTTTTCGGGTTTTTGGATTTTTCCGGTAAAGTATTCACACAAACATATAATTAACTTATGCTCCAAATATTTTTTTAGTCCAACCAAAATACAACTATCTAAGGTGCTTCTTAAGAAAATAATACAAAATATGAGATTTGTGATGACACTAAAATATTCAATAAAAAATAATAATGAAATTGTATAAAATAAATATTGCAAATTGATAAGTCATAATGAAAATGATCATAATTTAAAAGTACTAAATCAAGCTAAAATAAGTCTAATAAGTATTAATTACATGATTAAACATTATAGAAAAATTAAAATTAGGTTATGTATTTTAAATGTCTAAACCAATGTAAAACTAACGAATAAATATTCAACATTATTGTCATTCTTAGTGTTGAATTAATTTATTTTGTTAGCATTAGCATTGATTTGGTTTTGAATTGAGCTTTATTAGAGTTACTAATATCTATGGACTATAACCTTTATTGGACCATTCAAAATTCTAAGTCTAAAAAAATTTGAAAAAATATGTTAAAAGATAAAAATTATGAAAACGTATAAGTAATATTTAGAAATTACATCAAAGTAAATACTTTTATGTATAAAATAAATTTTAAAAATTATGCATATAATGTCGGGTTGGTTTGGTCTCGGGTTGACTTTTTTTAGTTAAAACCAAACCAACCCAAATATAGTCGGGTTTATTTTCCAATACCAAACCAAGTCAAAACAAATCATTAGTCGGGTTTTTTTCTGTTTGACTCGATTTGCGGTTTGGTTCGATTTTGTACTCTCCTAATTGATATCATTAAGGCTGATAATTTTCGCTTAACTGATACTAAATCAATATCATATATTGTATTGGTATCATTAAGGTTGATAGTTTTCGCTTAACTGATACTAAATCAGTATCATATACTGTATTGGCATCATTAAGGCTGATAACTACTCATTAGTCAATGATACTATAAGATTATATATATATATATTTTTATGATATCAGCAAGGTTTCTTGTTCAAAATTACTCATTGGTCAATGATACTATAAGAGTATATGTATATTGTTGTGGTATCATTAAAGTTTCATGTTCAGAAATTACTCATTAGCCAATGATACTATAAGAGTATATGTATATTGTTGTGGTATCATTAAGATTTCTTGTTCAGAAATTACTCATTAGTCAATGATACTATAAGAGTATATATACTGCATATATAAATTCATGAAGTATAAAATAAATAAGCAATTTTATACCAATGAAACCATGAAGTATACTGCATATATAAATTCATCAAAGATTTCTATTGGATATAAAATAAAATTGCTTCTTTGAATATTATTTAAGGAAAAAATTATATAAATACACATATTATTTTATCATAATCTCTAAAATTTCATACCATTTTAAAAAATTATAAAAATTCCCTCTTTGATACATCCATGTCCTCTCTTTGATACATCCTCATCCCCTCTCAGATACATCTCTATCCTCTCTCAAATACATCTCTCTCCTCTCGGATACATCCTCCCATTAGGTAATACATCAATCGCAATTCGCGAGCTATGTATTGGCAGGTTTCCTGATGTATCCGAGATCCTATAAATTTAAGGAATTTTAGTAATTTAAAAAAAAGAATAGAAATATGATGTAATTAACTCTTAACACTATGAGATTTATGGTTGTTTTTTTTTTTTTACTTTTTTTAATCGTGTCTAAGCATTATTAAAAAATAGAATTTTAATGGGACATGACTTGTCAATTAGGAGACAAAAGTCTTAAGTTGGTTAAATGATTTAGTATTATTAAACAAATTTATTATAAAAAATAAAATTTTGAATGGGACATGACTGAGTGTGTTGTGATGTAATATATTTTGAGAAAAATAATAATAGTTGAATGATATTTTAGTATTAAAAAAGTAAAACGTCATTTGAAAAGGTAATTGTCAAAACATTATATGTGAATTAACTCGTCATAAACTAATTTTAACTCATCCACACTGATGACGGTTGATTCCCTCCATTTATTTTTATTTGTTTATTATATCAAAAAAATATTTTTATTTGTCAATTTTAGCATATTAAAAAAATAATTTTTTCATAATTTTTTCTTAATGTTAATTATTTATTTTTGAATTAATTTTTTAAAATTTAAGACTAACAATTGATTAGTATAAATATTACGATAAATATTTATATTAATTGTACACCTGTCTTATGTTGTTTGGTTCTACTTTTTAATTATTATTATTTGTGTGGTTTATATATATTGCTACTTCATGGATAAATATTTACCCTACTCGTTTAGCAAAAAAAGAAAAAAAAATATACATATATTTGCGTCATTTGTTTGTTAGAATTTTTTTTACTTCTTTATTTTTGGTGATTGACTTTAGAGAAATTTAAATCAAAGGAGTTCAACATTTATATATGCTTTATAAGAAAAAGTAGTAGCATATTACTAATTACTTATACATCAATAATATCATCTTGTTTTATTCTATCAAATCATTGAAAATTTTGAAAGATGTCTTACAGAGCCTCTTGTCTTAACGTCACTCTCAAGGAGCGATATTTGAAAGGAATGGATGGGCAAAAGAGTTCATCTAAAATTTCTCGCTAAAAATTATATTATATAAGGTCAAAATTACTAACGTTAAATCCTTTTAATTTTTTTCTATTTTTACTTTGTTATATTTTGAAGTTCATTAATATTTTAGGTAATGATAGCTCTTTGAAAAAGAGAGGTTTTAAAATCTTTAACATAAAGTAAGTTAATTAATTATGTAAGTAAATGTGATCTGATCGTATAAATATTTTTGGACCTACATTGCATTAGCCTTTGCTCGTGGGGCAACACTGTCAGATCAAAAAAAGAAAGAGTAGCTTTCAACTAAAATATTTCAATCAAATATTTTATATATTTTGATCGATCACGACAACTTTTATTATTTTTGATATCTATAATAACTTATATTATAAGGAGAAAGTTAAAATATCCAGCTGCCAAACATACTGATTGTCTGATGAGCAAAATTAAAACACTCTCAAATAATGGAGTATATATAACTATATATTATGAATGGCTTCATGGATAAGTACTTTTTAAAGTCCACTTATCATATTGAGTACAGATCATTCGTTTTATTTTATGTGTCTTAATTCATTTGAGCCTGAAATTTAATTGATAATGTACAAAAATAATTTTAAAGTGTGTATAAATATTTTTAAAATCAGTATTTTTAAAATCAAACGAACAAGCTAGCTACAATATCAAATTCTAAAACCATAAAATTCTAAAATAAAAATTGGGCAAATATATACCACTAGACAGTGTCTTGCGGTCTTTTATTAAAAAATAGTAATAATAAAAGTTCGCGTATAAGTATAAGCAACGGAGACTAAGCCTTATCTTACCAAATTCTAATTAATGAAGTATCGAACCTCTATTAATTAACAAGCTGAAGAAAATCAAGCGAAAGAGAACTAGGTATTTTATGATCACCACAAAATTTGCCTTTTCTTGTAGCGTGTTTGAACAAGCTAGCTAAATATTAAGTTTTGATCATTGTTTATCTCATGTGGGAACAAGATCTAAGTTTCATGTTCAATTAATTAATCACAAGTTTGTGAAGTTGTATTAAGTTTGGCTTCTTTTTTAAAGTTTGATAGTTAGTAGCGTACGCAAAATTTTGTTCTAAAAATAAATTTTTTGCAAACAATGCAATAATTTGTAATTAAGTGGGAAAATTTTGTAAAAAAATTAATCTTTTGTCACGATGCAATAATTTGTAATTAAGTGGATTTAAGTATGAAATTGTGTGATTAGTTTTACGTATACTACTTTACAAGCTTGTAATCAATCGAACTACATGAACCTTAAATTGATACGCCTGTTAATTTTTTGATTAAATATATTAATAATTTTTTAAATTTATTATCGTAAATTTTATTTAGACATTTAACTACGATAACGGAAGAACGGGCAGTTTATGTTAGATCATAACCACATTGCAACCCTAATTATTTTATTTATCTTTTATGTTATTAATAAAAAAATTACTACATGTGTGGTAGCCCAAACGGATCGGAATCTTTTCTTATTTTCTCTATTATAAAATAAGTGTTATTTTAGTCAAAAACATGCTATAAGAAAATAATAAAAATAATGTATAATTTATTAAATTATTTCTATTTGATAAATATCTATTGAAAATTGAATAATATTAGAAAAGATAGAATATAAGAATATAATTAAAAAATTATATTATTTCTTTAATTTTTAATTTCTAAGATAATATTTATTTTGAAATGATGGGAGTAATTTGTTAATGTATTATTACTTTGTGGATTTTAGTTATGATTTAATTGATTGATGAATGATTCAAATATTCCCAATTTTGCTTAGTAGATTTATTTTGTCCTTTTTCTTTTGCTTGTGTTAATTATTTGCTGTTGTTGTCAATCAAGGAGAAATTTTAGTGGAAATTAAATCATTTACCAATTCAATAAAAGAAAAGAATATTTTCAGATCTCGCAAATGAAGATCTATAGTAAAAAAACTACAAATTAAAAATAAGTTTGTAATGATTATAAAACTAAATCTGGCAAAATTTTAGATTATTAGTGTTTGGTTTATTTTAATTTATATGAAAATTTTAAAATAAATTGTGAACTATTAAACTATAAATTAAAAATAGGTTTGTAATGATTATAAAACAAAATCGGGCAAAATTTTAGATTATTAGTGTTTGATTTATTTTAATTTATATGAAAATTTTAAAATAAATTGTGAACTATTAAAATTCCTCTATCTCAAATCTCAATGTATAAAATGACAATATTTATTCCAGGTTGGAACTCTTTTTTTTTTTTTTTGGTTTATTATGACAAAAAAAAGTGAGATTAATTAGATGCTTTTTGTCAAAAGTATTCCATTATCTAACGCTGTAAAATATTCTCTTGTTATGATTTACTAAGCACATATTTGTTGACCACACATTTATATTTTCAAGTAGCTTAGGAGTTAAGGAACCTTATTTTTTAATTAGGTCAAAATATGTGTATAAATTTAACGATGAGCTTGAATTTAAAATTTCTATTTTCTCATCATTCTTCGATACAATTCATTTTGATCTCATCTTCATTGCTTCCGCTCTATGATATTCTTTTACACAAGTATGAAAAAATAAGAAAACAAATTTAAAAAACTCATTTATTTTTCTGAAAAAGCATTTTCCCATCTTACGTGTCCTCTCATTTTCGAATAATAAATTACCTTCAAAAACTATGATCATTAATTTATTATTCTTTGCCATCTTTTTTTTCTTTCTTTCTTATGGCATCTTATTGTTTTCTTATTCCAATCTATGTTCAAACATAATGTCCCACTTAAATCTTATCACATAATTTTTTATTCTCCATGTGAAGCCCATTACATAATTATTATCATTAGTATTATTTTATGTAGTAATCCTCCTTTTCTTGATTTAATTAAGCAATAATTATGTCATTATGGAATCAAATAAATCAAATTATAAACATTTGACTAGGAAATTCTAAATCAAATAAAAAAAAAGATCCTCCAACTCATGGAATCCAGGAAAACCTTTTTCTCATTTTAATTATCACTAATAATATTTTATGATGCACCAACTAGTACAAATTTGTCTCAAGAGAATATTCATATCAGTTTATTAACAAAAATATATATGAATTTTTCATTATGTCATTAAAAACAAATATGAATTATAGTAATAATTTGGAACGCTTAATACAGGTCAAAGTTCTCTTGAAGCAATTTTATGACTTGACTTACTTTTTGGTAATTGGTATAACAATCGTCAATCTGGTATCTAGTACTCACTAATCTGATTAATTTAAATTTATCGATAACCTAATAAATGAGGCGAATTTTTTATATTTAGGTAGCTTTGATTAACGTCAACAAGTATGTATATGTTTCTCAAACTAATATTTTCTTGTACAGCCAAAGAGTTGTACTAAAGATAAGTATTTTAAAAAATAGGGCGTTAAATAAACCGTTTTATTTAGCATGAAACGAGGTATAAATTCAAAAAATGAATTCTTAATGTAGTAAAATAATAAAATAATTCAAAAATTATTAGTATATTTATATTTTTATAAAATCTAAGAAAAATGATTAAAGAAATTCATAGTAACCAGAACTTCTAATATAAGTTTATAAGTGTAGTAATGTAAAAATATAAAAGTTACTATGAAATATAAAAAGAATCATAATTTCTTAAAATATATCACTATGAACTATGCAATTTATCTTTTTAAAAGAAAATAATCAATAAACTTCGTTCGTAACATTCACTTCTTCATGAATAAAACTAAAAATACTTTCAAATAACAAAATAATAAAATATTATATTTTTGAACAAAAACATGAAAATCAATAACAAGTTGAAGATATAAAATCCCACTATATATTAAAATTTGAAATTCTACTTTTCAAACACCTACTAAAGATACTTGATTTAAATAAATCTAGTACCACTATGCTCCAATCGGCCGAGTCTATTGCCCATAGTCTATATATTTTTATTTTTCATCTGATGTTTGATATTTACATTGAAATTCGACTATTTTAGATTTGCACCGCGTAGGTCTCATTTGAGGAAAAATGCTCCTTACCAAAAATTTTCTATAACCAAAGCTCAAACTCGAGACCTCGGATTAAAGAAAAAGCAGCCTCGTCCGACCATAATCTATATTCGATTGTATACAAATTCACAATATCCTTTTTGTTTTAGGAAAAAGGCTTAAATTGGTGAATATCAAAATTTTGAAAAAAAACAATAAAAGATTATTTGGCAGCTGATTAGTGCCACGTAAAAAAGTGAAGGAAAAGGTAAATCTTTTAGAGTACGGAATAAACGTCCAAATAAATAGGGTTATTATCGTACATTCACATTAGACAACAAAAATAAAAATAAAACGAAAACTAAGGACTGTTTCGTCATAAAATTATAAAATTTGAAAAAAACAATTATTTTCTCTATCCATCTTTACTTGTTTACTATACTAAAAAGTAATTATTCAACAATACTTGTCCAGTATGAAAAATCAAGAGATAATTATCCTTTTGTGTCTATTTTGTCCTTAATATTAAATACACTATTCAATACATAATACATTTTTCAAAACATTAAATTTAAGGAAATTTTACACAAATCTCATAGTGTTAAGAACTAATTACATCCTGTCCCTACTCTTTTTCAAATTGCAATAATATCTTAAATTAGGTGAATCCAAATACATCCCAAAATATTACGATACATCGCATTTCGATTTCGGATACATCCTTCAACATCCTGATACATGACGTCTCAGTTTCAAATACATCACTCAGCGTCTCGGTATATCGCGTAAAGTGATGTATCAGAAAATAGGAGAGACTAGAGATTTTTGTAATTTTTTCAAATTGTAGAGAATTAAAAAATTATGATAAAATAAGTTATATATTTAGGTATTTTTTCCTAAATTTAATATATTTAAATAATAATATAATAATATTATCTATATTATTTATTATTTCTTAAGTTAAATAAAACCAGATCTCTAATATATCCTTTCCGAAAATTTATGACCAAATATAAACTTCAAAATCTAATCCCGCAAAATATTACAAAATACTTATTCGTGTCCTTAGAGTAGCTAAAAAAGATGAGGGGAAATTTCCAAACTGATGTGAAATTTCTACTCTGTATTGGGACAGCAACAGAGTAGTTTTCGGGAAAGATCCAATCTTGGGTGGGGGTAGGGTGGTATGGGGGAGGCCGTATGGGTTAGTCTAATATAAATTGATACAAAATAGCAATTATTTTTCTGAAACTTTCATTATTATATCTTTTCAGATTCTTCTAAACCTGGGTTTTGTTCATATTAAAGTGAAAAAAAAGTGGAAAAAACTCACAAAGAAAGAAACTTTACTCAGATTTTAGCTCTCTGGAGAGACTGTTATTGGTTAGTTCTTAGTCTTTTTCTGTTTATTTTTGGTTCAAAAAGTTGTTGTGATGACTTAATTCATGTTTACATATTCTAAACGTATGAGTTGTGTATTTACATTTTAGACATTTTGGAAGGTTTCTTGATTATTTGGTTAATAACTTACCATATTTTTTGTTTTTGTTGGATGCCATCAATTTCATTTTCTTGAAATTTCTGGTTCTTGGAGTTTAGGGTGAAAAAGGGATATTTTTGGTTCTTGGGAGGTAGCTGTTTTTTTGTTTTGGCAGTTATGGGATTTCTGAAATGAGTTTGAAGTTTTGAGCTTGGTTGTTTTCTTTGTGAATCTGAAGTTTGTTCGGAAGGAGGGTATTTCGGAAACAGTCTTCCTATGTTGTTTAAGAGCCCACTTGTGAGATTACGCGGGGTTTGTTGTTGTTGTTCTTTGTGAATCTGAAAACCCCTTTTAAACCTTATATTCACAATTCTTGTAGAAAATTGTTGTAAGTTGCCATTTATTGCTGTGTCAACTACCTTGAATATAGCATTTTGGATTTGATAATAATTGGAGCTTCCTTTCGAAATCGTGCAGAAAGGGAGCTAAACTGTTGGAGAAGTTGAGTGCTACTTGCCAAAGATTTGAACTTTCTTGAATTTTTGAACTGTAAGCTAGATAAAAGTGCAATATCTTTGGGCTTGTTTTGTTTCTGAGATCTTTCTGAACAAGAACACATCAGGACCTTCAAGACTGGAAAGGGAAAATTTTCGCAACTTGGGAGTGATACAGTTTTGCCTTTGAGGGAAGCAGTTAATAGGTAGAAAAAATGGATAGGGTGCAGAGGTTTCTTTTTAATGTTATGACAGAACCGCAACGAGGAGGAGAGTCTTTCATCACGTCAATTAAAATTGCTGTTTTACCAATTGCAAAAGTGTTTACACTATGCTTCTTGGGATTTCTGATGGCTTCCAAGTATGTCAATATTCTTCCAGCGAATGGACGGAAGCTTTTAAATGGGGTCAGTACTTGTTTTTTTTAATGTTAACTCTTGTTTTAGAATAATCTCTAACTGAATGTTCAATCCTGAAATAGGAAATAGCTCAATGGAGTCCTCAAATATCTTTCTGATAGATTGTAACATAATCATCAATTCTATGTTATTTGAGATGAGACTTGTTTTGATTCCTAGTGCAATCCCTAATGGCAAAAGTAGTAAGTTTTAGCTTTTATGTATCTCTAATAGATACTATTACATGGTTTCATGCAGTTGGTGTTTTCACTTTTGCTGCCATGCTTGATATTCTCTCAACTTGGACAAGCCATTACGTATGAGAAATTGCTTCAATGGTAAGGATTACATTTGATTCGTGCTTATTTTGTACTGCAATTCCCATTCTATATTATTTTCTACTGATGTTCTTCGTTGTATCAGGTGGTTCATCCCCGTTAACATTGTTTTGGCCACCATATTTGGTTCTATTATCGGTTTAATTGTTGCTACGATAGTCCGTCCACCATACCCTTATTTCAAGTTTACCATTATACAGATTGGCATTGGTAAGTGTTCCATCTATAGCTAGTTTCGTCGTTAGGAATCACTTATTTTCTGAAGTCTCTTTGATTTTCCATATAATGCAAATTACTGTATCTTAAACATCTCTAAATACCGGTATGAGTTGACTGTTATTTAGAGAAAATGTTGCCTTAACTTGATAGGTGAAATATAAGTTGAATTATTAGTTAGTTCTTCAATGTTTCCTTATTACAGCAACTGTGGCTTCTACGTGTGGCATGATTAAAACATGCCAAAAAACCTAGTTATTGTGTTTAGCATGACTGATAGCTCATTTTTCACTTTGCATTTTACATGAAAGCGCATTTCAACTCTAACTATATATTCTATTTAATGTCTTGGCATCTGGAGTTCACTGACAGATTCGTAAGCTTATGTTTTTTCCATTTCTGTGTTATGCAGGGAACATAGGAAATGTTCCACTTGTTCTGATAGCCGCATTATGTCGGGACACATCAAATCCTTTTGGTGACTACGAGATATGTTCGCGAGATGGAAATGCATACATCTCCTTTGGACAGTGGGTATGTAAGAGTTCAGAGTTGATGTTTTCGAACTCAATGTCATTCATTTAGATTAATATAGTTTTAATAGGATATTTTCTTTTTTATCACTTTGTATGTTTTACCACTACTGTTTGTTTTTGCATTTTCCCAACTTAAAATTCTAATTTTGCCTTCCTTTCTCCTGACCAAAGGAAAGATGTCTCATGAAAGTTGACCAGTTTACTGCTTGACCAGCCAACAGGAATTCGTTTCCACTCTGGTTTTTCTGTTTGAAAACCCCCACCCTCTCGCTCCCTCACTAAAAAATATAAAGCCGGAAATTTGGCACCTAATACAGAAGTTCACATGAAACATGGAACTTGAAAATGTATGGAAGTATCTGCAAACCTCTTTGAATGTCAAAAATTGCTGTAGCTAATAAAAGTACTATTTGATAAATGTGTGTAGGTTGGTGCAATTATCCTCTACACCTATGTATTCCAGATGCTCTCACCTCCTCCTGAGGGTACCTTTGACATTGAAGATGCAAACCTTCCTATCAAGGTTCCTAACAAAGAAAGATTGCCAAGCCATCCATCAGGTAGTTCTGCAGAGCGAGTTCCATTACTTGCAACAAATGTTGCACCAGCTGACTCTAGTAGTTCAAATAAAGAAAAGGTGAGAGACGTTCTATGCTTAGATTATTTGTGCCTTTACTCATAGTTTGAGGTGTCATGAGGTAGAAATAGTAATCCCTTTAGTAGTATTTTATAATACTGGTGTTTGACTGCTTATCACTTTGCTTACAGATTAAAGAGTTCTTTAAATTTCTCTATGAGAAACTGAAGCTCAAGCAACTAATTCAACCTCCTATTATAGCTTCTGTAAGTTCAATAATCTTGGGATGGATCCATATATGCAGTTTCATTGACTTTATCTGTGTGCTCTATCTTATAAATGTTACACATTGATAAATTATATGATGAATCCTGCAAATGCTTTATCCTATGGTTTTCTACTTTGCAAAGTTTCATTCAGACTATTTTGTCAACTAGTGTTATGCCACTTATGCTTGAGAAGGCTTTATCTTTCATTTTAGGCAATGCTTTCTCTCTGGATATTAAGGAATAGAGATGTTATGACCTTATCCTGAACTATGAGTTCTTACTCCTTTGTCAATCAAATGCATTACATATGGCTTTCCCGAGTTGCTATTTTAGAATTTCCTTTGATTTCCCAACTTGCTGATGCTTTAATCACATACGAGAATGCTATTTTAACTGTTCTTCAACCTATAAAAAAAAAACTGTTCTTCAGATTAACAGTCTGAGTTGTGGGATATTTTGGGGGTCAAGGAGGAGCTGACATGCATAGTTCACTTATGTAGTTGTCTATTAGAGCAATTCTTTTTTTGCAGATTGTCAGTTAGAACAACTTTTATGACAGTTGCTAAATTACGTGTTCTTTCAACAGATCTTAGCGATTATCATAGGATGTGTGCCAGTCCTGAAGCGCCTCGTCTTTACTACTGATGCTCCACTTTACTTCTTCACTGACAGCTGTTTGATTCTTGGGTAAGTTTTATTTCATTGCTGAATTATTAAAGATCCCCATAAATGCCATGCAGCATATGTTAAATATTATCCTTTCTGGTCACTGAAATAGACGAGACGTGTCACCTTATGGTCCTGCAGCATTCTGGCTGAAGAGTCTGCGTATGAATTTCTTATGTCAGTACATGATACATATTCCTTTTGTGATAGCGTACATCAGCATATATTGCTAAGGAATTGGATTTGCGGAATCTGCTTTTATTTATTTCTGTTCTAATAGAATACTTGGACTTGGCTGAATTGACATATGCAATAATACTCGTCTTCCAGTCTACTGGTGGAAATGCTTTTATATGTAAATGTTAATTAAATGTTGTCGTATTTCTTGTTATCAGGGATGCCATGATTCCCTGCATATTGTTGGCCTTAGGAGGCAATCTCGTTGACGGTAAGTAACAATTCTTTGTTTCCTTTTTTTTCCTCTTTTTTTGTGATAAATCTCATTGTTTATGGAGGATGTTTAATTCGTAGGCACTCCTATTTACTGCCTTGATATTTGAATCTCTGCAGGACCAGGACCTGGAAGTTCAAAAATTGGTTTTAAGACAACTGTTGCGATTGTCTTTGCACGGCTGTGTTTGGTTCCTCCAACTGGACTTGGTATTGTCATGTTAGCTGATAAGCTTGGCTTCCTTCCCGCTGATGATAAAATGTTCAGATTCGTTCTTCTTCTTCAGTATACAATGCCCACATCCATACTTGCTGGTAAAATACCTTCCGTAACATGTCAGATATACAACTTTAGATGGAAAATGACTCTGCTATAGACTCACACTTTGTCGTCTTTTACTTTATTCTGTATGTATTTGAACTGCATGTTTGATCAATTTTTTACGTTGGACAGGTGCTGTTGCCAACTTGAGAGGGTGTGGGAAGGAGGCAGCTTCCGTCTTGTTTTGGGTTCATATATTTGCTATAATCTCTATGGCTGGATGGATCATCCTCTACCTCAACATACTCTTTTAAGTTGTTAGGATCAATACTGTTGCTAGAGAGAGTTAAACACGAGATATCGGATGGGAAGCTTTTATTCTTGTGGAAAAGCTGATCATTGTTTGTAATCACAGAGAGAGATGTATCGATTATACGTAGGGATAGTATATCTACTACATCTATTTTTTCTTGGCTTCTATTGTCTACCAAGCTTATGCTACTTTGAAACTGGCTTATGTCAAAGTTGGACTGAGCATTTGGTAAAGACAAAGATGAGGCTTTTATGTTCATGTGAATAAAAGCAAGTAAATGGGATTTGTGGCACTTTAAATCAGAATACAATACACCTTGTTCTGTATAAATTTTCAAATTCTCTCGAGTTGATCTGAATACCATGATTATATGTTTACAACATAGCGTGTGATTTTAAGATGTGTATGTCATGACATTGAAAAGCCTAAATCACCTATGTTACTCGGATTCTTTAAAAATATTATCGAACCCTGGTCAATTCCATAAATGGGACACACATGACATAATTTCTGAGGATGCAATGGACAAAAAAGCACTCTTGGAGAAGGTATTCAGCATGTGTCTTCAAATGGAATATAAGTGTATTTGCTTGAGCAAAGACATAATGTATTTCACATTTGCAAATTTAAGAGACTATTAATACTGCTCCTTTTTAGCTAAGTGACAAGGGAAAGAGTATTAGGAAATGGTTTTATTGGGTTAGTTGGTCATGTAAACATATTGGGTCGGATAGAAGAATTATATTGTGAGGAAATTTATTTGTGATACAAATACGGCCAAACTACATAAATCCCACTAGTTTAGGTTCTAATTACTAAAATTCCCGTTAGTTTTAAATATTACTTCATCTACCATACTTCATGCTTATGATACATGAATATGAATCCGCGAGATACATGTATCTGCTGAATTTTAAAATCGAGATACATATTTTATTTATTTAAATTAATTGGTTGTAACTGATTTCCTTAATTAGAGAAGTAATTGGGGATTTTCAGAATATATGGACAATTAATTTAAAATTCAAATTCCTTAATATAAGGCGGAAATCAAGGAGTGTATCTATGTTTAATAATTTCATTTTATTATTCTTTGAAATAATAAATTCATTAATATTAATAATAAAAGACTTGGTCATTAATTTGATTAATTTCATTTTATTACTCTTAAAACAATAAATTCATTAATTTGATGTATCTATTATCAATATTTGATGTATCCAACAAACTAAACACTTAGATACATGAGTATCATACAATGACATTCATATGTATCATAGAAATATCTAATATTAATTTCTTGTATTTGTTATATGTGTCTAGTATTAAATTTATTTATATGATCTAATACTAATTTCATGTATCTATTTATATGATCTAATTTTAATTTCATGTATCTTTTATATGTATCTAGTATTAATTTGATGTATCAAGTATCAATTTCATACATTATATTCAAAAATATGTATCTCGAATACATAGTAAGCATATACATATAATTATGTGTATCTAAATATGGAATGTAACTGAAACACACAAATTTAGGAGCAAATCACGACCATAGAGTATCTGTTTATCATTAATCCAAAAAAAAGTAAAAAAATATTAAATTTTTTCATTTTTTTAGGATTTGCAATTATAAAATCAAGATACATGAGAATAATAAAACAATAGAAACAAAATCAAAGATACACTATGGAGACTCTGATTAACTAAAAAAAAACTTACAATACCTTTATTGCTTATCTAGATTAAGCTATAAGCACATGCAATAACGAATTGAGTTAGGTTAGTGAAGAAGGGTGTAATGGTGGATGAAGAAGGGGGTAATTCGTGAGAAATTGTGTGGATGAAGAAAGGGGTAATGTGTTTGGATACAAAGAAGACGTGGGTTGGGGGATGAAAATGGCTGAAATTGGTTTTGGATACAGAGGAAACGTGGGATTAGGGAGGGAAACGGCTGAATTGGATGAGAGAGAGAAGTGTTTGAATTGTAAAAGTTTCATTAATTAAGGAGTTATAATATAAAGATAATTATTAATAACCATGATTAATGAGATTGTGTATCTCATGTAACTTTTTAAAATATATGGTATATTTAATTAAAAATGGTATTATAAGTAATATTTTTAAACTAGTGGTAAAATATGTATTTATGGTATAGAAGTATGTCTAAATAGGTAGTTTAGCCTACAAATAAAATCACGTAGGTGCAACGCAATATAATAAGTGTGGAGACATGGGAGTTAACTGTTCAAAGATAAATATGTATTCAAAGTTGAATGGTAAAGATAAATACAAAAAAATAATATAAAAAGAGCTATTATAACTTTTTTCTGAGAGTTTAAGGGCAAATATGTCCCTTTCACATATTTTAAATTGATTTTAGCCAACGATAAGATACTTTTGGATTAAATTCCTTTGTTGTGTAATGGTTCAAACACTAACTTTTTATTATTTGAAATGAATAAAATAATCCTACAAAAATCTCTATTTTATTTTCGAATCTCTTGCAAATATTATAAAAATCTATTGGTAGTTTTGACATAAAACTATTTTTAGTGTTAGTGGCGGGGATATTAATAGTTCAGTTGATTGACTATCCAAATTTTAATATTGTTGGAGAGAGTTCTATTTACGCTAATCCCCGTACCGCCATTTCCCTATGTAATTAAAAAAATCGAGGGAATTTCTTTTTAAAATGTGGGTATTTAAAATTGGGACAGGTCATTTGATTCTAAGCTGGACACGTGTTTTTTTTAAAGTTAAAATTAAGGATAAATTTGTACCGAAGTATAGTGAGAGAGGTATATTTGAATCGAAAGTATAATAAGAAGGATATATTTGAATCAAAAGTATAACGAGGGGTATATTTAAACTGTTTCAGATAGTATAGGGATATATTTTACCCTTTTTCATTAAAAATAATCTCTTTTTTAATGGAGAAGTTAAAGATATATGAAATTCCATTATTATTTTTAATTTTAAATGCTTCATAGTGTCAACTTAAAAGGAGGAAAGTTAGTTAGAGACGTTATACGCACATTCTTTTTGTTCAATAATATCCGATCCAAAATCCCCCTCTTTCACATTTTTGTCTCACGAGTTTCCACTTATTTTCAAATATTTCTTCAAGTTTTTTCACAAATTTGAAGAAAAATGGCTTACAGAAGGAAACAGGGGATCAGCCGATCTTCCACTTTCCAGGAAGAAAGCATTTTCCGTTCCCCTGGGGAACCGAAACAGGGGATCTCTAGATCCTCCACATTTCATCATGAAACTACCACTTTCCGTCCTCCCGGAGATCCTTTTTCCTCTTCCTCCTCTTCCTCCTCGTCTCTCGCCGCTCAGGCCATTAGAGCCTCAGCTGCTCATCGTCGTCGTGCTTCTCAGGTCCCTCCTAATTCTCATATGTTTTGTGTATTATTAGATATGTATGTAGACATCGCTTCTCATTATAGTCACTTTTTTTTTTCAAAATGTTGATACAATTTATGAAAAATTATGTGTACGTTTACGATTGGAGCGAAATTGATGTATTGATTTTGAATGTTACGCTCTAATTGTTGATATTGATTGTACATTGATGCGTCAAAATCAGGATGCTTTTTCGAATGGATATAGTGAAAATGAGGCAAATGGATTTTGGGGAGTTTTAGCAAGGAAAGGCAAAGACATTCTTGAAGAAAGCCAGGTGATCATTTTGGTCCTCTCTTTTTCTTCCAAGTAAAAGTTTCTTACTACTCCTATCGAGGGGACGGAGCTGCGTGGTCTGAAGGGGTTCAATTGAATCTCCAGAATTAAATTGTGCAAATATGATTTTTTATAAATTGTTGAATCCCCTTGATCGTAAGAGAAGTTTCTAGTGTAGTGACAAAAGTGGCTCAAAAATTGTTTTAGGTGTGGCCTTCTTGTTTCTGTTTTTTTTATAAAACGAATACGTTTATTAGAATTTCTGGCTCCGATTCCTTCCGTTTTTGAAGCTCCTTTCTTCATTATATGCGAGGAAATGCATCTGTGAATTGTGAAACTTAGTGTTTTGGTTCATGAGCCTCCTATCTAATCATCCTCCTCAAAATCAAATATTATAAGGCTATGTTGCTCGGACTCTCAAAAAATATTGCAACGCCAATATATGCATTTTTGGAGGATCAGACACGCACATAATAACATTTATGAAGAGTCCGAGCAACATAGATTATAGGCTATGAGTACTGAAGTTGATTTTCACCAGAATAGTATATAGTTTCTTTGTTTTTCTCTCATCAGTACATGTTCTGCTTCAACATAATTATTTTTTCTTGAATTTCAGGAAGGACGCACAACTATTGAGACGTCGCAAGATCATGTCTCCAATGGACGTAACCCATGGCAGATGCAAACAACTCGACCACAAACACAAACTATTCATGAAGATCAATTAAAAGCTTCTCGCGACGTAAGGTGGCAACTTGCGTGATGATATATGATGTCGTATTTCTGGTTCATATAGCATTAATCAGTGGCATAGCTACATTGACCCAAGAGTGGTCACTTGAACACCCAAACTATAGTATGCATATAGAAAATAATACTGTCTATATAGGTTAAAAACAACTTTTTAGAGATATATAGCAAAATTTCTAGCTTCGTCACTGGCATTAAGGATATGAAAATATTACTGAGAATGCTTTTAAATAAGTACTATGATTGAAATGTTCTTGTTAATATCTCCTTGCTGGTGATCAACTGCATTTTTTTGCCTGTTTTTTTCGGTTTCAGGTGGCAATGGCAACTGCAGCAAAAGCGAAACTGCTACTACGAGAGTTAAAGACTGTTAAAGCAGATCTTGCTTTCGCGAAGCAACGTAGCTCTCAGCTGGAAGAAGAAAATAAAATGCTTCGAGAGGCTCGTGAGAAGGGAGACAACCCTGCAGATGATGACATGGTAGTTTTTATTCACCTACTACTACTAATTTTGTTCTTATTTAATCTTCGTAAGCCTCCATTTTATCATACAAGAGTGATAGTTTACATAGGTATAGAGAACAATTGATGGTTGAGGTATGAAACTCGCGAAAAAAATGATAGTTCAGGTGTGTTTTTGACCATTATGTCAAAAACAAGAACATAGTAGTAGAGATTAAGTTACTTTCTATATTTTATGGACTTGTTTAGGTACATTATGTCAACAAAACTAGAGTATTTTTCCTAATAAACAACATAAGGTAGGACTTCCGTCAAGGGGGTTCATTATCTACTATACACACATTTCCGACTGATATACATTTCCTGTTTGGTGCAATAATTCAGATACGGCTACAACTCGAGACACTGTTAGCAGAGAAGGCTCGTCTAGCACATGAGAATTCAGTATACGCTCGTGAAAATCTCATCTTAAGGGAGATTGTTGAGTATCATCAACTAACAATGCAAGATGTTGTGTATTTGGATGAAGGATTTGAAGAAGTAACAGAAGTTTCACCAATACCTGCTGTGTCAAGAATGCTCTCTGCTTCACCTCCATTATCTCCTAAATCAATTCATCATTCTAGAAACTCATCTTTCACAAATTTAACAGCTCTTGGTTCACAACAAGTAAATACAAATGAAGAAAGTACTTCTTCCAAGGGGAAAGATTTAACAAGAAAATGATGATCCAACTATGTTGCTCCTCCAAATGTCAATCATGATTTTTTCTTTCATTCATAAGTTAATATTTTTGTCTAGTATTATTTCTTTCTTGTCCTTTGTATTGGCCGATTTTTGACACATCTATTAAGAAAACCATTTAATACTAGCGTCAGTTTTCTTTTCCATGCAATTCGTAGGATTCAATAAGCAATAGATATTTCAGTATCAGGGGTGTGATACTCTTTGATAGTAGTGGTTCTTATACATCATATTAACAATTGAAATACGATCGAAAGAAAAAAATCTAAAATCTTCTGTTGATAAATCGTCTTTTTTATACCTATGAATTTCATTGGACCCAGAAATGATATGGAAGAATATGTTAGGTAAGACTTCTTAGAAAATTGTAGAGATTGTTTATTGGGGGTATGGGTAGATTTAATAAAATGATAATTAATGTCCCTTGTTGATTTTCTAATTCTCATTAATGGTTGGTAATATAGAATGATTTATTATAATATACAAGGATAATGTAGGTTGTTTCTTGGCTATGGCTGCCAAATAATGATTCAACATAGATTTTATATCATGAAATCAAATTAATTTTGACATCGTTTAATAATAATAAAATCAACTAGCAAAAAGCATGCTAAGGCCAATAGGGATGACAATGGGGCAGGACGATATTAAGGTTGTACGGGGGAGATGCGGGGCGGGTTGAAGTAGTTTTTTAAAAAGCTAATGCGGAGCGGGGCGGGACGGGACGGGACGGTATGGTTTTAAGGTTGTAGGGGGGGTTGAAGTAATTTTTTAAAAAACTAATGCGGGGCAGGGCGGATTGCGAGTCTGTACGATTTTATGCGGATTTAAACTTAATTTTAACTTTTTACATGTTATAAGAGTGATAAAGCACCCTTCAAGAATAAGAATACACAAATCTCATGACAAATTCATTATTTTTTAATTCAAATTTCAAACTAATATTAATTGAAAGTTTCTTTAAAGTTACTAAAATATTCAAGATGGTAAATGAAAATGGTTCAATCAAAACTAATACAGTTTCTTACATGCTTCCCAATTGACCTCTAAAAAAATAAAATTTTAAGTCATTATCTATTAAACTAATACAACTTAATGAGAAAATGAATTTATTTTTATAAAATTTATTTTTAGTATCAAACTTAATTTTAAAAAAAATATTAAAAAATTTATGCGGGACGGGTCTATGCAAGGCGAGGTAGAGCGAATTGATAATGAAAAAATTGTTATACGAGACGGAACGGATCGAATTAAAATTTTTGCGGGTTAAACTCAACCCGCCCCACACCCATCCTGCCCCATTACCATCTCTACTTGTTGTACAATAGAATGATAATTTACTAGTTATTTCATATGCTCACCTAATCTAAAAATAAAAGCAGATGTTATTAGTATTATTCGAAAACTCCTACCTATGTCACCATTTAATATTTCTTTGGTCATTATTGACCAAATCACCTAGACACGATGCTCAATGTGAGTTGGATCACTTAACAGAGTCTCATTTTTATCAAACTTTTTTGTCTTTGAAGTCAAAAATAATTTAGTTCTAAATTCCTTTCGATTTTCATTTAGCAAATGTTGTCACTCGCAAATCAGCTATATGTTCTAAACTTGGGTGACTATTCGAGAATTAACTCCTTGGTCCTCCAAGAAGAAATGACAAGATATGGCGTAACTTCAACTTTTTGAGGACATGATTTTAAATAGAAAGTTATGAAAATTACGGATTAGAGTAGAAGGTTTGTACTAGGTAGGTGAGTGTTGTCTAATTTCTTAGCATGATATAAATTGGTGCATTGTGTCTATTTTCCGATTCTTATATTTTTACTAGTAGTTATAACATTTGTCTCGTAATTGACCTATCATACGATGTTTGTTATTCTTCGTTATTTATTGTGTTTCAGTTATTATATTAGTTGGTTATGATTATTGGCCCTCTTTGTATGTTATATTATGTTTCCTTATTATTCTCTATGTCCTCTTTATTTCTGTATTGTTCAATTAGCTGGTTTGATGTTTATTAGTTGAGTCGAAAATCTTTTGAAAACAACCTCTTTACCTACTCAAGATAGTGAGAAGGTCTACGTACACTCTATCGCTACATTTCTGAAATGCAAGTTGTTGTTCTTGTATCAAGCATCTAAGATCAATTTTAGGTTTACGCTTTTAATGAAGATTAGGCAATCTATCTAAGATATTGAAAATCTTTTTAACTCTATAAGGAATTAAATAACCTAACATTACTCAAATGGAAATGCCTAACTTAGAATTCATTTTCCACCAACTATTATTGACAATTCACTTAAGTCGTTTTTAAAAAACTGATAACCCCATTAATTTTCCACCAACTAAATGAGTTGATATATTTTCTTTTTAGTAATATTTTACACTTTACACCAACCTGTAAAGAAGGAATTATAACTAATATTATGAATTTTCATTTTTTTTAAAAGATAAACTAATTGGAGTTTCTATTAAGTTTTTCCCCCATTTTTTCCCATCAATCGAAATATATAACCGAATAAGGTAATTTTTTCTTTTATTAAATTAATTCTACAATCAAAATTATTTATTAAACTAGAGAAATATTTTTTATCAAATTTTGTAGAGACAAAAATACTATGTTACTCTTTCCATCTATTCTAATCTTGATAGATAGAATTACCTAGTACCTGTTTCTTGTGGGAGGTGATAGGTATTCAATGAAATTAGTTGAGGTGAACGAAAGTTGGTTCAAACACCATGATCATAAAAATAAAAATAAAAAAACCTTTTATGGACCTTTTTCTTTTGGTTTCTCATCCGGTATTCGATACTCACATTGAAGCCCAACTAAATCTGAATTCACGTAAGAAAAACTCACACCGAAGGATAAAACACTCCTAACAAAGACGATTTCGTATTAGAGGGACTCAAACCTCAAAAATCAGAGTTTGCGTTGGAAAGCCTTATATTAAAAGGTAAAACAATCCCAATAAAAATAATTTTATTTGTAGGAGACTTGAACCCGACAGCTCTGATCCACTTATTTGACTGTTGAAAAGGATGTACAGTTTTTGCATTTACCCACCAATTTATGTGTGTGATTGTTTTAGCTCTCCCTTCTTCTTTTGGCACACATCCCTTTTTCAGACAGCCAGTAACGAAGAGAGCCTAAAAAGGTCACATAGCCCCCCACTCCCACGCACCCACCCACCCCCTACCCTCCCCACCACCATTACCGCAAATTTCACCCACCCCCTACCATCGCCTTCATTATCATCCCTACATTGCATTTTCAATTTCATTGATTTCTTCATCTTTCGATTTTTCTGTAGCACTGTTGATTCGCCGCGTTGACTAATTGTTCTTCATTTTCTTCCCTCACATTGGTATGGACTAAGTGTTTGTTTAGGTTTTGTTGATTCGCATTTCTTGAAGGAATCGTTCTCCGTTTGATCGTATAGGTTCTTCCACGGCGTTTCCATATCGAAGGTGAGTTTTTTTCTTCTTTTTTTATGACTATATTGGTTCTTTTCGTTTTGGGGTTTGTCTAGTTTAGTGTTTGATCCCTTTTTTGATTTTTTAGGGTTGGGGCTAGGGTTAGGGCGATGCGGATGGAAGCGTCCGGTGCAAATTCGGACGCTCAGAGAGGTATTTCATCAACGAGTAATAATATTGGTAGTAATTCTAGAAGGCATGGAGTACAATTATCTGCGGCCAATTTATTTCGGTCTCCGTTATCGACGTTGTTGGAGTATTCTGGAATTTTAAGGACAAGATCAAGTCATACAGAATCGGATAGTTTGATAAATAGTCAATTTCAGCCCCGTGTGGATGATGCTGGGGCATCACCAGCTTCTCCAGGTGGGTCTGGGGAAGTTTCGATTAGGATTATTGGTGCTGGTGAGCAGGAACATGATAGAGTTGGGAATGTAGTGCCATCACCAGTTGTTGGTGGAACACTGAGGGAAGGGGATGGGGAAAATGAAGTTTTTGGGAGGATGATTTCGAGGTCGGGGTCTGCAGCTTCAGTTGGAGCATTGGAGAGTCAATCGAGTGATAGAGGGGCAGGAGATGGAGTTACTCAGCAGGTGAATGGAACTGCTGATGCGGGGACTACAGATGGTGCTGGTGTTAATAATAGGGAGTCTTCTTACCAAAGATATGATATACAGCAAGCTGCCAGGTGGATTGAGCAAATTATTCCGTTCTCTTTGCTTTTGTTGATTGTTTTCATTCGGCAGCATTTGCAAGGTATTCTCCGTGGTAACTAAGAGATTTTTCACTTGAAACTGTTCATCATAGTTCTTGCTTGTACTTTTGTTTGTTTCATGTACTTAATGATGCTTGCTTGGGTTTTCCGTTATTCTATTGACTCTCAAGTAGCCAGAACCTTTTCATTGCTATTGTTTCCACTATATTGTCTCTACAGTTAATGCGGAAGAAGACTTGTTAGTGTTTAAGGCCATTTTGAGGCTCACTTGAGCCCTGAACCAAAGTGCAATATGGTCTGGCCATTTTTCCTTTCTTAAGTGGCACAGTACCATGGTGGTTATGTGAATCAGCAAAAACCAGCCCACCAACTATATTTCTCTCAAGATTAGGCTAATTTATGAGGCTCGTGAGTTCTTGCAGAGTATGACACTAAATAATAAATCTAGTGGCCAAAATGATGATAAATTGTTGAGGAATCATTATAGATGGATGTTGTCGTGATTTTATTAGGAAACCAGTAATTAACTAAAGGAAATGTGTCACAAAATCAAATTAGAAACTTAAATTGCATCTCTGTGTCTGTTTGGAAATTCACGATGGACCTGATTGAGATGGATTTATTCTATATGATTACTTTAATTGCAGATTTTTCAGTTGTAGTACGCTTATAATAGTCATGTTGGTTAAAGCTTACGTTTTCTTGCATATATATATAAATATATATATTTTATATAGCAAGTACTTTTTCTCGCCTTGTATATACATTTTTTATAAGTTTTTATATGAAGGACTTCTTTTTGCGTTTTTCTTTCAGTAAGGCACGGACAGCAATTGCATTTTATCTTATAGGATCAGGTGGTTTTCTATGTATTTCACATTTGACAACATTGGAGTCATATGGTTTGCGGATTGAATTTTTTAATTTTACTAAGAAATCATACATGTATGGCCATATGAATACTTTCTCCATTAGACTGCTACTTATCTTGGTTAGTTAATGCGACTTTCTAGTATTGTCAACCAATTTATGCATAACATGAGTTGTATTGTATTTATATTTTGTTTTAGTATTGGATGACTTCTTTTGTTTTTTCTTTTACATTTTCAAGTGAAAATGACTATGCAATTCACATCTCTCTCCTCTGTCCATCCTTGTCCACTCATCTTGTGAGTTGTGTCCTTTCCTTCCCTCCCTGTTTATTGGGGGGGGGGGATATTTTTTCCTATTGAAAGTTATGATGGCTATCAATTTTCTTGTTTTGCATGTTTGATTGTTACTGTGCTTTACCATAATTTCCATACGTTAGTATTTCTCAAGATTGCTCTTTGGTTTGTGCATGAACCCACAGGTGTTTTTGTTGCAATTTTGATCGCTGCTGTCATGTTCAAGTCAAATGACATTGTAAAGAAGCAGACTGCACTTAAGGTGATGTAAAATGCCCCCGCAACACCAATCCTCAGCAAAGGAAAAACAAAAAAGAATAGAACTGATTTGCTGATTACTTTTCCTGCCTTTTCTGCTTGATACTTTTCTCATACTAATAAGCATGATCTTCTTCTTACTTGCAGGGTGAGAGGAAAGTCTCTATTCTGATCAGCATATGTATTCTGTTCAGCAGTTATTTATTTGGGTTTTATTGGTGGTACCGAAATGATGATCTTTTGTCTCCATTGTTGATGCTTCCACCAAAGGCCATACCTCCTTTTTGGCATGCCATCTTCATGATCATGGTGAACGGTGTGTTGTTGTGAAGTTGTCCTAACTAGAAATCTCTTGCTCAGCATCTGGATTCTGATGTGTGAATACTTTGAAAAGATATCATGGAGTTGACTTCTTTTCGCTTTGCTTCCTTGATAGATACTTTGGTCCGTCAGGCGGCAATGGTCTTCAAATGTTTTCTTCTGATGTATTACAAGAATAGCAGGGGCCGGAACTACCGTAGGCAGGTGACAGCAGTTTAGATAGATTTATTCACCCTGTCGTTTACTGAATATGCATTATCTCTTTCTTGCTCTGTGCTATGTGTGTGTTTAAATTGGTGAAAAAGAAGCTTTCTGAGAAGTCATTTCCCTTACAGGGTCAATTGTTAACTTTGGTTGAGTATCTTTTACTGCTGTATCGTGCTTTGCTCCCAGCTCCAGTTTGGTATCGTTTCTTTTTGAACAAGGAGTATGGAAGCCTCTTTTCATCATTAATGACCGGGCTGTATCTAACTTTCAAGCTCACTTCTGTTGTCGAGAAGGTATCTTTTTCCAATAAATCTGTATTTTCTTCCATGTATCCGTTGTCCTTCGGTATCTTAATCGTTCTCTTTTAGAGAATGCAGCTTCTTAATCTTTCAAAATTTAAGGGTCAACATTGTCATTGTTCTGACCTAGTTTTCATCTGATCCTACCTTTATATTCCGCAGGTTCAATCCTTCTTCACAGCTTTGAAGGCGTTGTCACGTAAGGAGATACATTATGGAGTATATGCAACTTCTGAACAGGTAATATGGGTTTGTTCTTTTAATAAACAAAAATAGTTATAAGTATGTTTCCTAAGTTGCTTAAGATGGGTTACATCTTCTTTTTTGATAAGAAGACAATTTTCCTCTTCTTTTGCTCATGGCAAAGAAGAATTATATAAGAGATGCTCATAATGCAACATAGAACTCGATTTCCCAAAGTTAAAATTTTTTATTCTCAAACACAATAAATTCAAATTTAGAAACTTATAATTTGGTGATTTGGTGTATTTTTCCGCCTTGGAGGAATCACAGTTTGAATATCTAACTCTGATTCAAATATTAATTTCTTCTATGTGGAAAAAGTTCCAGATTGTTGTGTTGTTTAGTGGACCATTAAGTTTCATTTTGAGTAGATGGGGAAGAAAATCTTACTCTAGTATGGTTGTTTCTAATTAGTATATTGGGTGTTGGAGAGATTCCCTTCTGCTCCAGAATGAAAAAAATGCAGTTCATCCCTTGCTCCTCGTCATTTTATGGGCAGCCATCTGCTTTATCCATGTTTATTTTGAGACATCCCTTTGGGAGTATGTTGAATTTTTCCCTTTGGAGGAAAAGTGATGAAGTATATACTCACTACTGCTCATAAATGCATTACACATTCCGATGATTGCAGAAGCCATACTTTATTGCTGGTGCACACACCCATTCTATTTTATTTTTGCTGGTGCAGTCGCCCATATAAATATATATATTTTTTTGCTGGTGTATACTTTTAGATGAGTATGAGATGGTCACACACTTCAATAATTTATTTTATGGTGGCCATTGTGAGATTAGGAGTGTACTCGTTGCTTATCATGAAAAGAACGATTATCAATAGGAATGTTACTTTCTCAAAGAAAAACAAAAAATAAAAGAAAGATTATCAATAGGCAATTATTGTGTCCATAAGAGGATGGCTGAATGCTTAAGGTATAGAAATAATACTTGGAGATCTCATGGTCAAATCTGAGCTACAACACTCGGTATGGGCCCATCAAATCTAGCTATGGCAAATAGGTTTACCCAACATCTCTGCACATAAGTAGACTCTGACACCAACATTCATTAGCAACAACATTTACGCTTCAATCCCAAGCAAGTTGTGGTTGCTATTTGAATCTTTAATGATCATGCCGCTCCATTAAGCTCATAATAATAATAATAATTCTGATAATAAAAAATATTTTTGAAAGTATTGATATATATATATATATATATATATATATATTGAGAAGGTAACAACTAAAAGTATTGATATATTATAAATAAATATTTTTTTCTGTCACTTAAATAACTATCAAAATTTTAGAGTCTATGAGTATATAAGATATAAAAGACTCTATCATGTTTACATTTTATTTGCTGGTAATGTAGTGTTGAGAATTGGATTTGAGTTTCTCTGCACTTCCCATGACCAGCTATAGCCTAACCAATCTTCTCCTACCTCGGATGGTAACTTCTTTTACCATCCTTGTCAAGGTTGGGAAACTTGATATCATTAAAAAAATGATCTTTACTTTTTAGTTTCATATTTGTATGAAGAGGACACACCTTTTTAATATTACATATAGTAATAGAATTGGCTGTACACATCTGTGCTGTGCGTGACATTTAATTATTTGAATTATTTATTGAATTTAAGACAATTATAATGAATCTGACAGCATCTCTTTATACACTTAGCATCCTCTTAATGCTAGCAATGTATTACTTCATAAAAAAATTTGATGCAAATTTCTAAAAAATAAATTATTTATTGATGCAAATTTTCAATTTTCAGACTTGAAATTATTGTAGCCACTGAGCTGTTTTTTCTAGAGAACACATTATAAATAACTTCGATTGGAAGTTCTGGTTTTTAAAGAAATGTCATTCTAGTTCATAATCTGGTTGGATCATTTGGTCAAGTCCTTAAAGCACTTCCTTTATTTAGTAAAATACTATCACATCATGGAATTCTCTCTTATATGGATATACTGTGGCCTTTCGTGCCAATTCTTGTTCTCTCTGTGGCTTTGCCTTGCAGCACCTGTTATTGCTATTGTTAATTGCAATACATGCTAAATTCATGTGAGCTAATTGTGTTAAACACGATTTGCCTTTTAACTGGGATCAATTTTTATCACTCATGTTATGGATTTCACTGCCTATAACAAGTTACAGCAGCAGGTGTATCTTCTTACCCATATTTTGATTGGTCATTTGTCTACTCTCACACAAAAAAAGAAAGCATGTTCACCTGTGCACATCCTAACCTATTCTCGTGCTTGGTTGGGAGGAGCAAGTCCTTATTCATTTTGTTGCATTTAAAAAGATTTCAATCATCAAATAGCACATCATACTGAAGTATATATAACCATCTCTTGCTTTTGGTGCCTTGCAAGTTGGTTAGAGTTCTATGCGAACAGTGATTTTGACAGGTTTGAGAAGCTCCACGAAGGACTTTAGCTTATCAAAAAGAAATTTAAGAACAAAAGAAAAAGTAAATACCTAATGTGAAATTTGGAGTAACTTTTGTATCCAGGAAGCTATTTTTTTGTATACTGTTTAGTGCATGAGGAGGTGTCGGAAAAATTCAAGTGCACTTAAAATTGAGTTGGGGAAAAGCTACCAGAGGTGTAAGGGTCTTTTGAAGATGAGAAATCATCCTTGTAAAAAGTTTTCAGTAAAGATTGGATTTGTTAACTGAATTGCTTTCTTTAAGTGCTTACTGAAGCTCTAGGATGATATGATTAATTTCAGGTCAATGCTGCTGGGGATCTCTGTGCTATATGCCAGGAGAAAATGCATACACCAATCTTACTACGCTGTAAACATATATTCTGTGAAGACTGTGTGTCTGAATGGTAATTTATCTGCACTTCTCTTCAGCCATTTGTGCTTTGACTCACTTTAAGCATGAGCCATGCATGCTGGAATAACCTTTTGTTAAAATGAAGTTATCTCCCTTCTCTCATTAGTCATTAGTCACCTATAGTTTTAAAAGTAATGAGCACTTCATGTATAACCTAAGATTGCAAATAGCATATGAACTATGCACAAGCAATATTTGATATCCCTTGTTTCAGTTTCCTTGAGCTTATTCACCTTGAATTGGTCACAGACTTCCTTACGTCTAAGGCTAGGACCTTTCCTCCTACCCAAGTGAAAGGATAATTTAGTTTATCAAATTTACTGAATAGAAATACTCAAGCTAAAGTAGATGTATGATGTGTTTCTTCTTTGAATAGGATAAACTTCATCCTCCAACCCAGGAGCCAACAATTGCCCTATCCCAATTAGCTCCTCTATTGGCTCGAACCTACTGTAGGAAGTGAAGTGGGGTCTTATCAGAGGCTGTTTTGCTATTCTCCCTTATCAAAGTTAGATTGACGCAGTGTTATCTATTATGGAATGAAATAGGATGGCATCTTCCTTGCCATTGTTTTTTTGTTGACTTATTTTCTGTTGACTTTCCATTTTGCAAATTAATATTGTGCAATATGCTTTCTCCTGATTCTGAATAACTACTTGTTTCCTCTGTCTTATTTCATGCCTAAAGAACAAGCATGGAATAGTTCTATTGAATGAAAATTAGGAAGATTGCATTTTTTGTTGATTTATTCTTTATCTCAATAGGCTTATGTAAAATGCGATTCTTTGGTTGCTTGATGGCTCTTATTTGTGCTGCCAGGTTTGAGAGGGAAAGGACGTGCCCTCTTTGCAGGTCTTTAGTAAAACCTGCCGATCTAAAATCATTTGGTGACGGTTCAACTAGTCTCTTTTTCCAGTTATTCTGAAGAAATAGTTGTCGATGAGAGGGGGAGTCTCTTCAAAGCTGCCAACTTCACCAAGAGCAGCTATAGCTGAACGACCATCCACAGAAAGCATATTGACACACTTATTTCAGAATCCTGATCTGTTGCCTCCCGGAAGTATTATTTGGCTCAACGCAGTCTCTGAGGCCATTGTTTATACACAGTTCCACTCAAGGAGCGGGCTATTGTTCATACGTTTGCGAGGAGAAAATGTTTGTGTCAGTCCATTAATCAACAGAATTGTCAAGTGTACAATGTATGAAATAGTGTTGTAGTTAGATATATCATTTTATCCCCATGGCCAGTTACGTTTCATCCCCTAAACAAACCTATTCAGAAAAATACTTATTACGCCAATGGTGTTTAAGCTGGCATCTTTTGGAAAAAGCATAATATTGGGTGGTTCGAAGATTTTGGGACCATTATTTAAGTCATATCCGCAATGCATAAAAAATTGTAAGTTTATCTTTTTTTACTTTCAGAGATATATTATTTTGAAGTTTTATATGACTGAAGTTAAAACACATGGTTAACATTGCATGTACAAAAAAAATCATTATAAACTAATATAAATTATTTTTTCCTTTGATTTATTCTTTCGAAATCAATAAATTTGACACATGGAATTCTGTTCTCCTTTTGTCACCACAAATATTATATAATTAAATCAAATGTCTACATAGAATTAGTAAGAATAGAGTATATTATATAGGTATACAGCACACACATTAATTTTATATGTAGAAAAGTATCCCACATTTAATTGGAAATAAAATATTACAACCAAAAATACTCTTCTCAATCATTAGAAAATTTAGTACCGAGTTTATTCTTGTAAAAACAGATATGGAGTATCATTTTTGTAGAATTCACAGCTCAATCATGGAGTATATCATAATTTTATTATACTTTTCCGTTTCACTTTTACTTGTCACATTTCATATATCAATATTTTAAAATATATATTTTTATCATAGATTACAACTTATATAATTTTAAATATTTAAATTAATTTAATTTCAAAGATTAGTCAAATATGAAAAATTAATTAATTAGAGTACATGGGGACTACTAACCCTTTTCCACAGTTCATCCCACTGTTTCATCTCCTTTTTGTCTCTTGGCATTCACTTTACTACTTCTCCTCTCTCTCCTCTTCTCACACCACTTCTTCATCTTCAAGAAAATCTCCATTTTCCTTGCTTTTTTTATGCTCTTTCATACCTAACTCATTCATCCTTTCCTTGTTTTTTTTCTAAATACTAGCTTTTTGGAACAATGCCAACTTGGATTTGAAGTAATTCCTCACATTTTTTGAGACCCATTTTTGGTACAATGCCAACTTCTGCTGTCTGAGCTTTCTTCTCCTGTATCAGCTGAAGTGTTTGACGTCAATTCAATCCTGGTAAATTTTCATTTTATCATTCAAACAGAATAAGAAGTTTGCATTTTTCACCTGTGAAAAATCATTGAAATTGCAAAAAACTTGCTTTTAGGGGTTAGGAATTGGTTAGCAAATTGATGGATCTGGGTTGGTTTCAAGGGAATTAAGTTCATTATTTGACTCCAGTCTACTTTTGTGCAAGAATTACTAAAAGGTGTTGGGAATTATCGACTTTTCAACGTGTTAAAGTATCAAGTATACTTGCTTTTTCATACTGTTACCGTTGTATTTGTTTTGCAGTATCAGATTCTTCAATGAATTTAAAGTACCTAAAGTGTGAACCTCAAGTCTGTTTGAGATATTAAAGTGCTAGAGTTTTCGTTTTTCGTTTACTGGATTCATTTTGGATCTGAGAACTCATCACTATATAAGTTGTAACATTTTGGGGCTTGTAGGCTTTAGCTGATTAGTTTGGTGCTTGGAAGCAAGCATAGACAATATTGTTACCGAGAATAAGAAGTTGTGTTTGCGGATTGACATTGTTGTGACTTGTGGATCTGCAGTGTGAATTAGGGAAGTTGTGAAGCATGATGAGGCTTCTTGGAAGTCTCACGATGCTTCACCTTCTAATGTGGCTGTTTTGGTTGCCGCGATTAGGCAGCTCTCAGCTAACTGACATTTCTCTGGGGGCTGCACGGGCACTAGATGCACTCCTCCAAGATTATGCTTATCGTGCATTTGATAGCCCGAGAATTAGAACAGGTGTTATCTATGATGGAAATGTCCCCTCGAATTTTACAGGGATTAAGGTGTCTGGATTGAGGTTTAGGAGTGGCAGCTTAAGGAAACGAGGATTTGAAATGTATAAAGAGTTCAAAATACCTGTTGGTGTTGTTGAACAGCCTTTCGTTGAGAGGCTTGTTCTGGTCTACCAAAATTTGGGCAGTTTTTCTGCAACGTATTACAACTTATCTGGATACATGTACTTAGCTCCTGTATTGGGTCTTCTTGCTTATGATGCTTCAAATTTGGCAGCAACTAACTTGTCTGAGTTGGATATCAAAGCTTCCGGTCAACCCATCTCGATACGTTTTTCAGATGTCAAGCCATTGCCTGTTGGATCATCTCCGAAGTGCGTTTCAATTGATTTACAAGGATCTCTGAATTTCAGCAATGTTTTGTCAGATAACACATGCACGACCTTTCAACAAGGACATTTCTCTATTGTGATCGAGTCAATTGCTCCTGCTCCTGCTCCTGCTCCAACAGAAACACCCATAAGTCATCATAAGGGAAAGAAGAACAAATCGAAAGTTTGGATAATTGTTGGTTCGATAGTAGGAGGATTATTATTGATGTTTCTTTTAGGTCTACTTATAGTGTGCGCGAGCAAGTACAAACACAAGAAGAAAATGCAACAAATGGAGAGGGCTACGGAAGTTGGAGAGTCATTACAAATGACTAAAGTCGGAACCACGAAAGCACCGGCTGCTACTGTAACACGAACACAACCTACATTAGAAACTGAGTACAGACCCTGATTTTTCCCATCTGCACAAGCTCTGGTTCACATGTCGACATTCTTGTTTTGTTGCTGTTATATATTCTTCCAACCACACTCCTTTTTCTTGGTGTTGCTTTATTCAATTATTTAGTAGGTTTATGATAGCAATGTGAATAGTAACATGGTTATTGTGTAAACAATAATCTTTTAGCTTTCACATTAGCCATTAATATTTGTGGTGGTTTGTCATGGTGTGCATTTATTCTTTTAGCATATGTTAGAGGTCATTGTGATGAAAGTTTGTACAATTCATTGACAAGAAATAAAATATTTTGATAGGTTTTTTTTCTTTGCTTATTATGAATTCTTTTCTGACACCAAAAATATCACATCTAAAGCAAGATGATAGTGATTCAGTGAATGACTTGCTTTTTCCTTCAGGTTAACAAGTACAAATGCAGAATTATTCAGACACCAAACACTCTTAGGGGTCGTTTGGTAGCTGGATAGAGTTATGCATGTATTAGTAATGTGGGTATTAGTTTTGTAGGTATTAGTTATACATGTATTAGTTATGCAGAGTTCAGTTATACATGTATTAGTTATGCAGGGTTTAGTTATACATGTATTAGTCATGTAGGTATTAGTTATGCAGGGTTTAGTTATACATGTATTAGTTATGTAGGTATTAGTTATGTAGAGATTACAATACATTAGTGGGCTAATTTTTATTTCTTAATTCCAAAAAATAATTAGTGAGCTAATATTTATTATAACCATTTAAATAACCAAATATATAAATAACACATTAAAATTAAATAAGTACTAATAGCTAAAAATAATAAAGTAAATAACAAATAACTAAAAGTAATTAAGTAATTTGTATTCAATATGATTAAACAATTTAGCAATAGATAGTTTAAATTCAAATAACTAAAAAATTAAAATGTGTATTGGTAGTGCGTCGTAGAGAAACTATGCAAATAAATTAATTAGAATTAATAGTCACAACCTTACCACCAAAGAAAACAATTAATAAGAATTTAAGCAAAGAAACTAGAAGTAATTAAGCAATTAAGAAGACAAAAAATTCAAAGCAAAAAAACTCATAATGCTTTTTTTTTACATGTACTAATTATTTGATTTGTTGTAAATTAATATATATTTAAAAGTAAATTGATAGGGGCAAATATGTAATTTACTATTTAATATATATATAACAATACACACATAACTTATTCCACCTTCTATCACGCATAAATTATACATAGATTCCCTCATAAGTTATATAAGTATTAATTATGTAGGATTACAAAAAGCGCAATACAACATTTGAAAAGCTACCAACCAAACATTGTATAAAATTAATACATGAATAACTTTTATATAATGTTTGGAAACTTACCAACCAAACGTTGTATAAAATTAATACGTGAATAACTTTTATCCTATTTGCAAACCATACATGGTTTAAAAGTAACGCATGAATAACTTTGTTATTCATGTATTAGAGGTTGCTTAAACCAGCTACCAAACGACCCCTTATTGTTAAAGGCAAAGGAATCCAATTCACAATTGTACACATTTAGCAGTCCATTTTGCACTTTTATGATTATAACATAGATGGAAAACACTATTAACAAAATAAAAGTTTATAATGGAAAGGGTCCAAGTTCCCATATGTCTTGTTTAACTTGTAGTGGCACTAAAATAAAACTTAAATATTGATCTAGTGATCGATGAAATGAAACAAAACGAACCTTGGAGATGAGGGTTGCAAAAAAACACTAGTGACTCGTTTGATTGGGAAAACTTATCCTGGGATTAACTATCTTAGGATAAGTTATCCCACCATGTATATGAGATAATTTATTTCATCATAGGGATAAATAATTCTAGGACTACCTAATACCTCCAACCAAATACAAAATAAAATAATCCTACATTTTATCTTGAGATTATTATACCTTTTACCTCACATCAAACAACTCCTAGGTGATAAAGAGATGAGGAATGTGTTTTTGGGAAACAAAACAAAGGAGTTCTGATTAATTGGCTAGACTTGCTGTATATGTTATTAACAATTTTTGAAGGAAAGGGCCAAGTGGAAGAAGCTGGAATAGACAGATAGAGTGGAAGCCATGAACCACTCATTATTTATCATAATTGGCTGAATGCTGATGAGTGATGAAAATATGAATATATAGTGTGGACTGTGGACTCTACTTCCCACTACATCTGTATTGCACTCTTAAGCACGTCACCAGGAGGTCACAGGTTAAAGCTGTAAAAACTACTTCTTATAGAAAATACAAAATAAGGCTGTACAATAGACTCTTGTGCAGTTGGCGGAGGTAGAAGCCTAGTTACAAGTTCGATTGAATTCAGTAACTTTTGTGCATTCAAGTTAGAATCTAGTTATTAATTCTTGAAATCAATCGTTCTAAAATTCTTCAATCCTAAAGTTGAGATCCTAGCTTCGCCTCCGATTCTTTACCAGCTCACTTTTTTTTAGCATTTTTTGTATACATACAGAGAGTCAGAGACAAACTTCTTTCAGTCTGGCTGTGGGCATACTACTTACAACTGTATTGCTACAGAATGCAGTATTTAATGAAATCAAAGGGTAATTAATTCAAACTGAAATTGACTTTGGTATCTATTTAGTCAAAGATCCAAATACTTCAACTGAGGAATTTAATAAAGAAAGGAAAATTCCAACATATAAATGCCCCTATTGTTTCCAAAAAACAACATTGATTTTCAAGTGGTCCCTTGTGGGGACTGGGACTGGCCAGGGGCGGAGTCACGTAGAATCTGGGGATCACTTGAATTTTTTTTAAATGAAAAATTTTCTCTAAAAATCGAAATTCTTGATTAATGAAGGAACAATATTACCATTTTTGTACAGTAAAATATCTAAGTGGATGATTGATTCATTCCATGCTAGAAATAATCGCACGAAGTTCTTTGATAACTTGAATTTCTATAGCCATTTCATTATTAGTTTTTACCCAATTTAAAAGTTAAGAAATTAATCACATCTTCACTTTAGACTGGTGAATTTGGTAAGATAGGTTTTCCCTTAGCTTTAATCTCTTTTCCCCGCCTGTTCAAGGCACCTTGATACTTCACTTCCGCTTTTAATAAAAAAATATTTTTTTATATATGTATAATAAATGTTGAACCTTCGTTAACTTTTTCATATTTTAAATTCCTTAATAAAAATCTTGATTTCACCATTACAATTGGCCATGGATACTTGGATAGTATGTAAAAACCCTGATCTCCCTTTCAGTAGATATTTTAAAAAATATTTTTTTTGCTATAATCCCCAAAAGACACGCCTACATTAACCAATAAATAAAGATACGTATTTAATTAAATGAAATATAATTGAGTTATTAATTGAGGGTTAATTTAAGTCTGAAAATATGTAAATTTGATTCAATATATGGACGAAGGGTATTTTAAATCATTTTTTAAATATGTTAAAGATATTTTTTATTCAATAAGTGAAAGAAGGGCTAAATTTGATCTAATAGATGAACAAAAATATATATTTTAAAGTCATTTCTAATATATTTCGAACATTTTTGTTCTTTTTCCATCAATAATTAAGCTTAGGGTGGCGTTATTATCATACCTGCAGGTCGCTATATATACTAGGCATAATACATAAATATGCTTTTTAGCTTGACCTCATGTGATATTTATATCCTTCATTTTGGGGTGTGCATAAATATGCCCTTAAACTTATATAGAATTGAACAAGTAGACACATGCCTTCTATTTGCCATCCTATGTCACAATTCACGTCCTACGCGACATCCTACATGCATTATGCCACGTATGACACACGTGTTTACAAATTCAATCTTATACAAATTTAAATATCTACATGTGTGCACCTAAAATTAAAAAATATAGATATCAGCTAAAACCAAGTTAAAGTGCATATTTATATATTGTGCTTGTATACTACATCCAATCATCCATGTTTAATTTGCTGCAAATATAGATGGATGAGTGTAAATATTCTGAGTTCATTCAATTTAATAATTTTGACCCAAATGTGATTTATGAATAGAAATTTTTACCAAACAAATATAAATAAAAGTTTTGAGTCAAGTAAAAGTAAAATAAAAAAGAATATGATAAAATTTTGAATTTAACTTATAAAGTTTAAATTCTGAATTAAACCCACATTTGTTTTCTCTGATCTTCCTCTAAATCATCATTAATTAGCTCATACAAACAAACAATAATCATAACAATTAAGAAGGAATCTTTTGTTGTCATAATTCTAAACTTTGCATGATTAACTTACAAATTCTCCCATCCAATTTATCCTCTCTTTTTTGTCACTTGGCACAATGGAATCTGTATGAACATAATCTGAGGAGAATCTATGATTTAAATTTATGGGTTTTCATTAAAATAATTAATAGTATTAAATTGATTTGAAGTTAAAGTTTTATTCGAATATGTAATTTAGATTTTTTAAATTATATATTTTTTTTTCATAAACATAAAATATCCACAATTTATGAAAATTATCAGAACTTCCTCAACTCTTATATAATCTTATCACATGAACAAATCACAGTTTATAAACAAGACATCAGAATATGTTAAGACATTAAAAATCTCATATCTCCATATTGCTTTTATAAATAAATGCTTGCACTTACGTATTATTACAAACTTTCAAATTTACACAATTTTACAAAGATTCACTGAGCCAATAAATCAATAGTAGTAACTAGCTATTATTTGATATAATCTTTTCATATGGTGCAAATAATTTTTTTCACGACGAGCATAAATCTCTTTTTACAAAATTTAAATTTATGGAATTATTTCTAATTTTAAATCAAAACTTCAAATTGAAGTCCCAAATCCTATGACAAAAGTCAAAACACTTGCTAATAATGAAGAAATAAAAATTTTCATTTAGGAATTCAGAATATAGCCGAGGGTCTTTCGGAAATATCTTCTCTATCTCTATGAATGATAAAATTTGCGTATAATATACTCTCCCAGAATCCACATAGTGAGATTTCACTGAGCATAATGTTATAAAAAAGATATTTATAGTATAATGAAATTTCAACATTACAAGATATTTATGTGGCAATGTTTGATTGATCGCAAAAATTTTAAAAAAATAATTTTTTTTGATATTTATGATTTAAAATAAATTATAGATATTTATATAATTAAAAATTAAACATAAAATATAAATAAAAATTAAATTTAATATATAAAAAACTGTCATTCTTACAAAGTAAAAAAAAGAAGAAGAAATTTAATACAAACATACAACCATTACTATCTAGTAAAATAATTCATCCATGATCCATTTACTGTGTATTTTGGTTTATTACTACTATTAATATTAATAGTATCTTGAAAATATTTCTTACACTATCAAATTAATTTCTTTATGGAATATAAATTACTTACATCATAGATATAAATGACTTACTTACATTTATCGTAAAAGATTATACAGTCTCCAACTTAAAGACTAATTTGACTCCTAATCTCTAATTAGCAAGGTAAAAGTAGCTCAATCTAGCTTTGAAGGTAGAGATTAGGTTATTTTCGATAGACATTGGCTTAAATTAAAAATCATATCAAAGTAGATACAAAAAAGTAGAAGAAAATAAATCATGATAAAATATTATAGAAATCATTAAAAAACATTTCGAGAATAGTAAATACAACAAAATAGTGTGATAATCAAAATACAAGAGACAATAGATACTAACAGAAATCCAAGGACAAGAAACTATAAAAAAAATAAAAATACTATAACTAGCTGAAAGGATAAGTAAGACAACACTCTACTGCCTAAGTATAAGCAAGACAACTCTTTACTACTTACTAACCTTCTACCCTAATCTATATCCTCCACAATCTCCTATCTAAGGTCACGTCCTCAGTAAACTTTAACTACATACATCATATCATGCCTAATTACCTTCCCCAATACTTTTTCGGCTTACTTCTACTTCTCCTGAAATTATCCATAGCTAACCACTTACATCTCACCATTAGAGCATCTTGTGCATCTCGTCTTCACATGTCTGAACTATCTCAGTTCCATTTCGCGCATGTTGATATCCACTGAGACAACTCCTAACTTGTCCCTGATATTTTCATTCCTAATCCTATTTCTCTTGATATTCCCATACATCTACCGCAACATCCCCAATTCCACAAATTTCATCTTTTGAATGTAAAAGCTTTTGACAGGCCAACGCTTTGCTTCATACAACATAATTTCCCTATCAATTGGACCTAATATTTTTTATTAGTAAAATAAATATATTTATATATATAGTTTTATAAAAACTGATTTAATGGAATAAATGATACATATATGTCGAAAGGAGATTCTTCAGTAGAATTATCCTACCATATATATATATTTAAAAAATATAAATGCAAATAAATCAAAAAGTGTTAAAACTGTACTATTCCATTTTGGTCCTTTCTTTTTTGGTCTAATTGATTCATATATTATATACATTACATGATAGACTCTGAATATAAAACTCACACATCTTATATGCTAATTCATATCGAGAGTAAGGCTGAGATCATAGCCTATATGGGATTCAATCACATCAATTACAACATCTCAACCAATTTTTTGCAAAATCAAATTATGATTATGTACCTATTATGAAAAACTTGGTTGTGCAATTCATTACAAATAAGTAAATTTTTAATGATAATTTAACTTTTTAACACACATAAAAAATTGTTTTCTGATATTACTTTGTGCCTTTGTGGCAAGTCAGGCAACTAATTTGATTGAGTTAGACTATAATTTATAATATTTGAAACAAGAGTGATTCAGTGAATAACATTTGATTTTTGTTCATGACTTCAAGTTATCTATTGAAGTTTTCTTTTTTCCTCCAGGTTAAAAAATACAATATATAGAATATTCATCTATCAAACACCCTAGTTTCTTCTAAAAATAATTTCTAACCAACCAGGGTATACCTAATTAGGCTTAAGTTAAACTAAATAGGAGTCATTTGTCGGGATATGTATTAAAAAAAAAATGTATATATTATTTTTGGTATTATTATTTCTTTGTTTGATATTATTTTATGTATAACTAATACGTATATCATAATCATGATATTAATAATATAAAAATTATCAATACATGCATAAGCAGGTTATCTACGTTATTAATCTCAACATTTCTAATATATCCTATTAAATACTGTTCTTATACACTTTATCAAACAATCAAAGAAACAATATTGTTATATTGCAAGCAACCAAAAGCCCGTATCATTTGTACCCTATAAACAGTGGCGGAGCCACACATACTTGAGTGGTATCGACAGACAAATCTTTGTCAAGAGATAATATTGTGTAGTTAGATAAATAAATATTATATATATATATATTCTGACTCCGCCACTACCTATTAAAAGCTGCACAAATTAGAGCCATTTCTCAATCACCATCTTAATTGGACCAGACATGAGTATTGCCCAGCACAATTCATGTCAATCATATCAGCCAACTAAGATCCCAAGGACATGGAGATAACGCGACAATCTGGAATTTTGTACTATCTCAATGGTATAATTTGGACATTTTATAAAATATATATCATTGTTTTTTAGATTATTCTATTTCATAGAGCTAAAAATTAAACTTTTTGAAATTGTTTCATTATCTAAATTTTTCTTCGATATCGGTATAATTTGATTAGGTTTTCATATTTTCTTAAAATAAAAATAAATTAGAACACACTATCGTGTATACTTGTGTATGACTTTGGTAAAATCTCTTTAGATATTTTTACTGGTTAAAAAGTGACAGAATCAAAAAAACATGAAACAAAACAAGAATATAGATTCATCTCATTATATTATGATGTAAAAAAATATTAATCAAAGGCAAAAAAAATATAATTCACATCACACGAGAGGGAAGAAATCAATTAAAATGAAAATAAAAAACTGAGTCAACTTATTTTAAGTATCCAAATAAGAGAAATTTGAACTATAAGAGTGGAAAAATATCTAATAACTTGTAGCTTGTTACTCAAGATCGTTAGAATGCCTTGTAGTTTACTAGTTACTACCTGAGAGTCGAGATGTTAGAACTAATGTAATTTCGATCCGAGTAGTATAAGAAATTTCAATGTTAGAATTTTGAGTGTTAATTATGTTGTCGCTTGTAGTCACTTTCATTATCATGGGTCTAAAGCAAAAATAATTGGTATTTTATTATTTTAAACGTAATATATAAAATATATTTAACACATATATTATTCGATATTTCTTTGATTAATTTTTATAAAATAAAAAATCTACGTATTACCTGGTACGTCATAAATTTATATGCAAACCGTCGATTTTTTTTTTTTTTTAAACTAAAAATCATTTCAATACGATTCGATTCGAACGATTAAGTCTATTTTTAAAAGTCATCAACCCCCTACATACCAACAATAGATGATAAGTAAGGTATGGTGCCATTTAAGTCACATATATTATTACTTGTCTCACTACTAATGTATTGTGATAAATGAAATTTCTTCATCTTTAACTCAAGGTTCATTTTTTTTTTTTTAGAAAATCAAAAAAATTGATAGGAATTATTTTTTTATAAATGGACCCAATGAGTAGGAATGCTCAAATAAAATCGTAAAATCAAACTGAATCGATAAACTGAATCAAATTGAAAAAATAAACCGATTTATGATAATTGTAGTTTGTGTTGTATTTGGTTCTGTTTAAACTTTCTAAAGCTACAAAACTGAACAATTTTGAGTATAGGGAATCTGTTTCATTTTTTTTTGTTTTTCATTCGGTGTCCAAACCCACATTGGTGTCTGACTAAATTTGTTTTTGATTTCTCACTTGGTGTTCAGTACCAAATTTGAAGCCCGACTAAAATTGGATTCGCGCCGGGAAGTCTAACCCGACTAAATCGGGAGTCCCACATTGGGGGTAAAGCACTTCCTAACAAAGGCGACTTCGTACTTAAGAGGGATTAAATCCGAGATGTCTTGGTTAAAGATGAAATAGTACTTACCACACGACCACAACCCTGGTGGCAATTTGTGTCACGCCCCAAGTCTACACCCTGGACGTGACCGACACTTGAGAACCATTGATGATCCCCAAGCGAACTCTTGGCCTGGCTCACTACTCAGCGGGAGACTTAACTCGAGCCTATAAGGCTCCTAACATAGCACAAGTAAACTCACAAACTTAAATGAACAGTGAAAATTGTTAAAGTCTGGAAAATACTCCATTCTCATAAAACGGGAAATATTAGTCAAACTCAACATAGGGAAGTAAGAATAATCATGGAAAAACTCATCAACTCTAGACCTGTCTATGAAGCCTCTAAATACTCAGACGGGTGTCGGGACAGACCCCACGACACCTCGACAAAACTAAACAACAGAAATAACGGAAATGAAATAATGCGGATCCTCCAGAAGTACTAGGAGGCTCACCACAACTGCTATCTGGAATGTGAACGGGATCAACAGAGCGCCTGCTGATGACCCTGAACACCTGTGTCTGCATCATAAAACGATGCAGGTCGAATGACATCAGTACATTGAATGCACTGGTATATAAAATGGTTGAATATAACAATAGTAGAAAAGAGAAGGCTCAAGGAAGTACTCACCTCAACTCAACTCAAAGCAAAACAACTCATAACTAACTCAAGTAAAATTGATACTCAAAACTAATTCAATGTAAAGCTTTTAAAAAAAAATAATACAAAAGCAACCTCAAGAATATGTGTAAAATATCATAAAGTAAGTGTTTACTCATATTTGGGAGATTCTCTAACCGACAACCATCACTCTGAGCTAAATGATGATACAACGTCTCGCCCACGCTGCCAGAACTGGCCTATACCTTGCCGGAGTATAAGACATCCTCAACTAAGTAGATCCACTAGGCTCTACCCGAAGGCATAAGGAAATCATCTAAAAAGTATGACTCATTTACCCATGTTGGCATACATGGTTTATGGGGAGTTGAATTGTCTGAACTCATCCCCATATCGGTGCTCAATACTACTCCCAATAAATATACTCATGCTCAAGTGAGTAAAAATATACTCTTCCTCTGGTTTTGAGATAATTACTCAAAATGTACTCTTTAAGAAATAGTGCCTCAACTCCTCTTCTCAAAACTCTCTTAGTTATTTTCTCAAATCAAAGTCCTCTTTCTCGCTCAAATATGATAGTTGGGAAATTAAAGTTTCATTTACAAGTTACTCAAACTGCCTCTTTAACTCTACTCACAACTCCCCTCTATTTTTGCTCAAAAGAAACCAATTTAAATTAATGGTTCAGTTTAAAAGACTCTCAAAATAATTCGGTAAATGCTCAATTCATAGGGTTCTTTGCAAAAAATAAAATATGGACAGTCAACTCAATAATTAGGGTTCATACCAAAATCTAAGCATGAACCATAGCAAGATAACTACTCAAGAACATGGATACAATACTCAAGAATTAACTGGAATTCGGTAACAATAGGCAAAAAACTCGAATATTTCTCAAGAACATGGGATGAAACCCTAGATTTCATTATTCTAAATTTTGAATGTAAATTGGCGTGTGAACGTACTAGCCCAATACTGAGGGAAGCCTTACATACCTGGAAGATCAAAGATCTTGGCGAAATCGCAAGCTCTTGGTTGAGGTTTTTGGAACCCTAGCCTTTTCTCCTCTTGAACGTCCTCTCAAATTTTTCTAAGTGTAATAATGTTTCCAGACTGTTTATGTTGTTTTTAGCCCGAAAATAATAGGAAAAAGTCGAGATTTGGGTTTAGCAGGGAGGGGAAAGGTCTAAAATACCCTTAATGAAAACTGTCGGCGCGACCTACGATCGTGACCTATGGTCCGTAAGTCGACCTACGGTCTGTCCTGTTCCTCCGTCGTTTGATTCAGAGAGTTTGCAACTTTGGCCTTCCAACTGACGATGCCCATGTACGGCTCGTCATCCGATCTACGGTCCGTACATGGCCACCGTAGATTAGGCCCTGAAAACTGGAATTCGACTAAGTCTGGAGGGCAACCTACGGGTCCTATCTATGATCCGTAGATCAGACTACGACCCGTACCTTTGGTCTGTAGAATCAACTCCTAAAACTTGACATTCTCCAACCTCAAACTGGTTTCTACGGTTGCCTTCCTACAGTCAGTAGAACCATCTACGGTCCGTAGGTCGGTCCCGTAGAACCAGTACTGCAGCAGTTTCTGCATTTTCTCTAACTCCAAGTTATGGGGTGTTACAATTTGTTTCTATTATGCATGCAAATCAGTGAGAATATATATCCTATGAAGAACGATTAAAAGACTATTTATATTTATACTCTAGAGTTTCATTTTCAAAAATCTCAACTTTATCAGATTCCATGATTGTATATTGAAGAGACTAAGCTGGATTATAAAAAGGGCCTAATATTCCCCCTCAACTTTGTCATTTAGAGCTGATATACCCCTCATTATGAAAGTGGTTCATATATACCCTTAACGTTATACAAATGGCTCACATATACCCTTAACGTTATACAAATGGCTCACATATACCCCTACCGTTACAAAAAGAGTTCACTATACCCTTCATCTAACGGAAGTGAAAAAGTTAGTTTTAAATTTATATTTTTGACTTTTAATTTTTTTGAAAATCGTGTAGGGGTATATATGACCATTGTTGCAAAGTTCAAGGTATATTTTAATCTTTTTCATACATATAAATTATTTTTTGACTTCTTTGATTATCATCATTTGAGTTTCTTATTCTTATTTTTTCTTTAATTCTTTAGTGTAAAGAAAAAAATTTAAAACTAACTATTTTGTGGCTATATTATAATTTAAAACTATTTTTTCGGCTATATTTTAATTTAGTTTTTGTATTTGTAAAAAAAAAATTGGGGCATCTATAATAAATTTTACAAGAAAATTAGTGAAACATAAAAAAAATTGACCATCAATATAATAAATTTAAATTAGTAATTGAAATAAAAAAGTAAAAAAAATTACGTGTGAGGAGGATCAAATATACCCCATATAGATTATATTTTTTTTAAAAAAATAATTAAAAAATTAAATTAAAATTAATCTTTTTTACTTCCGTTAGAGGAAAAGGGTATATGTGAGCCATTTCTTTAACAGTAGGGGTATATATAAGCCAGTTTCATAACAAGGGGTATATCAGCTCTAAATGAAAAAGTTGAGGGGTATATCAGGCTCTTTTCCCTTATATTTATGAGATATAAATCTAATTTGAAATTTGTATAATCTTATGAAGTTAGTTTTTTAATTTGGAGTAATTAATTTTTCGTATCATGAAGGAATCTTTATGTGGGAGCATTTACATGACAAATATTATATAGTAGCCAAGATCTTGATAAGAGCAAAATGATAAAATTCAATTAAAATTTGAAAATACAAATACTACAACAACAATTATAGGCCAACACAACCCATCTTAATATTACATTCGACATTATGATAATCCTGATCTAGCTAGCTACAACTAGAACTTAATTAGTCGTTTTATTTAATTTTTCAACGAAGAAAGTTCAGAAAAGAAAAACACACATAATTGACCATATTGTATTGGCTAGACATGAATTATTTTTTAACCACAACCATAGGTATGACGAATAACATCATAGTAACAATATTTGCAATATTTATCATAACAATCACTATTCATTCGACAGTATCCACCACAACCACCTTGCAAGCTTTGGCCAGTTAGTTTTGATTTGAGTTCTGATAAGTCTCTCACACCAAGGATTTTCACTTTTGGAGAATGAGCCAAGTAAACTATAATCCATACAAAAGAAAAAAAAATGATCAATATATGTGTAAAAGATTATACATATATTTGGATATATGTAATAATAAAACTTACATAGATATATATACTTTAATTGTTTCATTTTATGTGCTTTAGGCGTTTGGATTTGAGTATATATCTGAATATTAAGATGTTGCATTAAGATCTGATCAATAACAAATGAGGCCTTAGTCTGACTGGTATAATTTTTTTAAAAGTAAGATTATTTTTTTCTAATCTTATAAGCTTAAACTAAAAATATGTATGATGCACTAATTAAAATAATGTTCATTAAATCTTGTGATCGCAAATATGTCATGTGAAATATTATTGATATAGGCGGAGTCAGAATTTTGAACTTTATGAGTTCTAGATCCTAAGATAGCGATATCACGTGTCATTAATTGATACCAAATTCATTCTTTTGTGCGTATATTTAATGAATTTCTTATTGTATTAGAAATAAAGATTTTTTCCACCACGAATTAGAAAAAATTTTATGCTATAGATCATGATTTTTCCACTTATTTTTCGCCGAACTAACTTACAGGAAAAATGCACGATGGGAAACATATTCTCACTAAAATAGTTGGAGACTTCCTAATTTTTTCATATGAAAATATTACTATTTTTTTCTTTTCCCACCGATTCAATAAAAAAATATGTGAGAATAGCCACTGAACGTTTTTTAGTGAAAAAATAATGATTTTTTAGTAGTGTTAATCAATACAAATAAAATATTTGAACTGAAGTTACTTAGTTCAACTGAATCCATACGTTAGCTTCTAGTTATGCCCCTAGATATTGAAATTCAAAAGCTATATAAGAAATATTCTTTTTAAAATAGACGAAAAATAGAAATAAGACATAAAAATTAAAACAGAGAAACTACCAAATAAAAAGAGAGTGAGGTATAAAAAAAAAGTCATTTACCAGATATCACCAAAAGTGCAACAGTGAAATAGAAAGCATAATTGCGAGCCATGACAACAATACTATGTGTTATGAAAGAAATTACTATGTGTTATTATTGCAATGTGATATTTTTGCTTCATGAAGGGCCATGAATTTATAGGCCTCTTTCCCAAATATTTCTCCCTATTTAATTTACAACTTGTCTTTAACTAACATAGTTTTACCAAGTTGAATCAATTTTATTAAAGATTAAAGAGGAGGATTAAGTCTAGGTGATGAATACCTATTTAATTAGTAGAGATTCCCCAATTAATGGCATGTTAATTAGTTATCAAGGGGGGTAATATATAGATTTTGATTTCACTTAGATTAATAATTTTGACAAAAAAAAAAAACCTAGATTAACAACTAAAATAGTATTACAAGTGGCTTAATTCTTGCAACCCTAACACTTTGTTTTGGATAGTTGTTATGTATTGTTTCATAATATATCGTATTGTAATGTATTGTGTTGTATTGTATTGTACTGCATTGTTTTAATAAATACAATGTTTGGATAAATTGTATCTTTCTCCGTCATTATATAATGTCACACATCCATAATTTGAATGATAAACCTATAAGAAAAGTAGGGTATGGGTAGAGGTACGATGAAAAGATAGGTAAAAGATGAAATATAATTATTAAATAATAAATAAAGACAAAATGAGAAGAAAATATTAAGGTAACGATGCAATCACACCAAATCGGTCATTACATAAAATGAATCTTTTTGTTGTTACCTAACGATGGATTTAAACGATTCGATACAATAGAATTTAAGTAACAATCAAAACAGACATTGTATTTAAACTAACAATACAATACAATACGATACAATACAATACAATACAACAGGTAACAACAATCCAAACAAGGTGTACTAAAAGTTTAACTTTACCTAAAGAAGAAGAAAAAGGCAAGCAAAAGAAACTAAAAATCCAATTTCTGGTTTTTTTTCCACTTCGAACTTTACTTGTAAATTCAAACTCTCCACTTCAATTTTGAAAAATAGACATTATCCCGTTACATGTCAATTTACTTTTTAAAATGCTCATTCTACTCTTAATATATATCATCAATCTTTATTTTATTTTTATTTCTTTAAAATTATGATACTTTTTTTTAAAAAAAAAAATCTATGTAATAAACTTACCTATAGAAAAATAAATATTATTTTCAAGATGAAAAAAACTGAGAAATATTAATTAAGTGTATAAGTTAATAATATTTTATAACAAAAATAAATTAGCAGAATAAGATAAATTAACATTATTATTAATAATAATCAAAACTCTAATATCTACTCAAACACGTGAAAATAATAGAAAGTCACGACTTTATAAACATATTTGAATGTAGGTGATATAATTTTTTTTACAATTAATAATATAAAAATAATTAATAAAAATAGAGGTATATTTTACAATAGCTTTCTAAAATATTATTTATTTATATAGTAAATAAAGTTTCAATTATAATTTAAAAATATTTTATTAATGACAATCAAAACTCATTTATTTATAAACAATAGAAAAAGTGAAACTTAAATATACACATGCGCATGCATGCATCTATATACATAAATATTTATACATACTTAATATATGTAATATTAAAATAAGAATCATAAAACAATAAAATTAGATTTTATAACAAATTCATAAAAAGACTATTCTGCTTATAATGCTGATGAACTTAAATAAAAATTTATGATAAAATATAAAAATTATTTAAACTACATGTCAATACCAAGGTTAAAAAATCAAATATTTATATGATATAAAAAGGTACTACATAGATGGTGATTAAAAATATCAAGAGTATAATAGATATTACATGAGATAAAGAGGGAAAGATATTAAATTTGTTAAAACTTGAGGGAGAGAGTTTGATTTTTAAAGCTACACTTAACTCCCTTAAATCTTTTGAGTTTAGGAAACACCCCCTTTACCATTTGAATGAGATAATAAACCCCTTGATCTTTATAAATCAATGATTAATAATAAGTTGGGACATTACATGTATTTATAAAATAATGTCAAAAATGATCTAACAATACTTTGTTAAATAATTTTAAAAAGAATTAAGCAATATACATTTATATAAAAATTAAATTGTCATAACTCATATTTTTTTCCTTTAGATTTTTTATTTTTTTGGAATTTTCAAAGCCTCATATTGCTACTTGATGGATCTTTTTTAGTAGAGCATCAAATTATCTTGATAGATTTTATTACTTAATTATATATTATAGCTAGAATTGTAATTTATCTTTAACTATTTAATTTTGTATAAGCATTTATTTATTAATTACATATCATTCTTACATAACCAAAGGTAGAAAGGGTATATATTATTTTCCAAAATAGAAAGGTTAATAGGGTAAAGTGAAATTTATTCTTGAAAGAAAGTGCAGGGAAATTACTGGAGATTTCGAAAAAAAAAATCAACTTGATTAATGAAACAAAAGTACTGGTAATTAAATTTGGCAACTTTATTTATTTCAAGTATTGGTAATTAAAAAATCAACTGATCAATTGACTAACGTGCATCGATTGGATCTTCAGTTTAAAAGTATTTAACTAATCCTAGTACTTCGTGCATATGACTTCTATAGTTCTTTTTTCAAAATTTTAAAACAGAAAAGAGTAATATTTATTCGGACAGTTCAGATTGAATATGAAAATTTTCGATTTGAATTTTTGAGTGAAGATATTACAATTAAAATATATTTGAATTGGATTGGATCAGATCAACTTTTAAGCTCGATTTTGAATTAATCGATTTGGATATTTTGAATCTTTGATAGTGTATGGCCACATGCAAATGACTTTTGGAGGTAACACAGTTTTTATTATCTTTTTGTTAAAGCGTATGTTGTATCATGAATTGGATATATCTATGACATAGCTTTATTAGTTGGTAAATTTCATTTGTTGTGAAAATATTTTTACGTATTAAAAAATTTCATGTGACAACTAAAGAAACACTAACTTCTTCCGAATTACATCTTCACAAGTTACAGTTAACAAAATGCAAGACCAAATATAGCCAAGAGTTCAAACTATGTAAATTTGCTCATTCAATTGTCAGGTACAGTCTTTCATTGACTCTTTTCATGAACTTTATCAACACATATTTTCATCGATTCTCCTTATAGCTCTATTTTCTACTTGGTGCAGATCAATTGAGACCTGATTTAAAAATCAAAAGACAAATAAATATTATAATAACTTTTACATTGTTAGGTGTTCGTCTTTCTCAGTTGTGAAATTAAGTTGATCACATTTTTAAAAGTCGACAATATAGTGGTCTATTCAAGAAGTAGACAGAACAATATGAGTACCATGCTTAACTGATTGAGCAAGAATTCAAGAAATTGTTTGTTGATTGGTCAATGGTGTACTTCATTTATGAATTGAACAAATTCTGAAATGTGTATACTGAAGTGTGGTACAACTACGCTTTATTTTTTATAGTGTTTTCGGAACACTACATAGTATATGCGACTTCTTCTCTATCATCGCGGTATATTTTTGAATTTTTCCTTTTTATTCTCTTTATAGCATCAAATTTTCTTACTTAGATGATGAAATTTGCATAATGAACTTGTATGTATCAATTTAGTTTTTATTTTTCAGGCATGATAATTAACTTTTGAAGGTAAATACTTATAGTAACATCAAATTTGCAAGATTTTCTAACATCAATTTATGAGTTGCTGTTGTTGTTGTTTGTTTTCATTTTGATTTTTTAGCACAGAAAAAATATAATAATATATGCATCATTAAAAATTTATCATTTTCAATACAAATTTTATATTAAGTATTTTAAGATAAACTTGCAATGCACCTTTTATGCTGATTTTTCTATAAACAAAAATAAATTAATTTTTTAAAAAAATATTTACACAAGTGGCGGCGTGTGTTATACAACCAACCAACTTACCTGGTTGAAGATGCCAAGTCAGCATAAAAAGTGTAAGAAAACAGAGAAACAATGAGTTCGAATTAATAGATTTCTAGTTAACTTAAGGTGTGTCGCTGAAATTTTTTTAAAATTAAATTTGGATCATGGTCCGATTTTATTAAAGGAAATACCCGTTGGACTCAAAGTAAGCCCAATAAACAAAAAGCCCAAGCTGAAACAATATATACAGAAGATCGGGAACCCTAAAAGGTAGGGTTTCCTAAAGTGGACCTCAGCTTCTTCTTCTCCCCTCATCGCCATTCTCCGCCGCAGAGGATGTTTCTGTGGAGTCCTAACTTGAGCTTCAGCCTCCTTCGCTTCTGGGTCATCAATATTCTTCATTGTGGACAAGACACATCTTTCTTAATCAGTTGTCAAAGGTAGCCAGCCATCTCTTCATTTTAATCTTCCTCATTTCTTCCAGATAATCCTGAGTGAGCCTTCTGTTCTGTAGGTATACCATCCAGTGGGGGTTTGTGAGTTTGTAAGAAATTCATAGAGGGCCAGAATCATGTGTATTCAGCTTCATAGATCTGTGTAAGTATTATCTATCCCCTTCTTTGTGTTTTACCGACCATTTTCCTAAGTGATACCTCCTCCACAGTTGAAGACAAGATGGAGAAAAACAAGTTGCTCCCAAGTATCTTCCTACTGATCTCTTAGCTGGACACAAAGACTTCATATCAGACCTGATTCCACGACTCGAGCTTTTTGCTGGTATTTATATCACTTTTTATTGCCTAACATACCTTATGCTAGTTATTTTTCGCATACCTATTTTGCATGTGGTGTGTCCATAAACATTTACGTAAATATAATAGCTATGTGACTCTATGGTCTTTCCTTTGTTCATCATGGTATGACTGCTAGTGTTGGTGATTTTCCTTGTTCTAATTCTGATTGCTGGTATCTGCTGCTTGTTCATGTTTAGTATCTTTCTTGCCCTACTTGGTAACTAATTGAAACTTGTTATGAATTTATCTTCCCAACGAAAGTTGTGGGGTCAAGTTATAAGCTTATAGATTTCTCATGAAAACAACATAAACATGTAACAAACCTCTCTATACTATATTTCTCCGTCGTGTTTTTTATTCACAAAATCCTCTGCCATGTAAAAAGCTTCACACCACCATTTTCAACAAATAATTTTTTTTCATTGATTTCTCCTTTTTTTGTTGATTCAAGTAGAACCCATTTTCAACCTTTTGATAATAGCGCCTTTGAAGAACTCATCAATCCCACAATTACTATCATTCTTATAGAAAAAATACTTCGTTGAAGAGAAAGACTTGTCTTTTATACAAGGAATTTTAATGGATCGTGAAGAAAATTTCAAGATTGATTTGGAAAATATGAACAAATTTTGAGGAAGAAAAGAGGGTGGATTGAATGAAGGTATAAGAAGATATTAGCAGACCATTATACCTTCCTTCAATCCCCCTCTTTTGTGTTAGGGTTTTGCCCTGATTTTCTTACCTTATTTGAAGTTTATTTTTTTCTAAAAGAAAAGTCAAAGTATTACCATAAATGCTTTAACTTTTTCTAAAAAGAATTTTTTTTTCCATATTTGGCTGATTCCTTCCTTAGAGGAGAAACTTGGAACTCTATAGATTGAAGACCCTCTTCTCATATCAAGAACACAATAGCATCCACAATGTGGACATTTAAGAGTTTAGTTTATGGGGAGATTAATCTCCCAATATAATTTATGTTTTTTTAATATTAGTTTTCAATATATAGGTCGCTTGACCAAACCATATTGATAATATGTTTTTAGTATGCTTTTATTTGTCATCTAATTTATCAACTCTATGACTTGCAATTGTACGCTTCTGCATGACGTCATAATCACTTTCGAACCCAACAAGTGGTATCAGAGCACATGGTCCAATGATCCCATGGTTAGATGGTCTTATGGTTCAATGAGATTGAAGACAGGCTCAAGATGGTTTCAAATCAATTTGATGATAATGAAGATTTTTGTCTACATGTGGAAAAGAAGTTTCAAAACCATATTTTCAACATTCCTGTTGCTGCAATTTTAAAAATAAAACAAAATATTTTAAAACCATTTTTAACCCATATATTTTAAACTTTATTTTTAACCATGACAAGCAGTAGTAATGAAGATTTTGTGAAGAACAAGATTATCAAGCATATGAAGAAAGCAGATCAAGTTTTGTCAAGAAAATCCAGACAAAAGGGGAGATTTGTTAGGGTTTTGCCCTGATTTTCTTACTTTATTTGAAGTTTATTTTTTTCTAAAAGAAAAGTCAAAGTATTACCATAAATGCTTTAACTTTTTCTAAAAGGAAAATATTTTTTTTCTTCATATTTGGCTTATTCCTTCCTTAGAGGAGAAACTTGGAACTCTATAGATTGAAGACCCTCTTCTCATCTCAAGAACACAATAGCGTCCACAATGTAGACATTTAAGAGTTTAGTTTATGGGGAGATTAATCTCCCAATAGAATTTATGTTTTTTTAATATTAATTTTCAGTATATAGGTCGCTTGACCAAACCATATTGATAATATGTTTTTAGTATGCTTTTATTTGTCATCTGATTTATCAACTCTATGACTTGCAATTGTACGCTTCCGCATGACGTCATAATCACTTTTGAACCTAATATTTTGTTCCTCAATTTTTTTTTCACATTTTCCATCTCAATCTTGAAATTTTCTTCACGATCTATTAAAATACCTTGCATAAAAGATAAGTCTTTGTCTTGAACAAAGTATTTTTTTTCCCTCAAGAATGAAAGCATCTCTGGGATTGATGAGTTCTTCAATGGCTCCATTATCAAAAAGTTGAAAATGAATTCTGCTTGAATCAGCAAAAAAAGGAGAAATCAAGAAAAGAAATCTTGTTTGTTGAAAATGGTAGTGTAAAGCTTTTTACATGGAAGAGGGTTTTGTGAATTAGAAAATGACTGCGAAGAAACATAATATAGAGAGGTTTGTTACCCGTTTATGTTGTTTTTAGGAGAAATCTATAGACTTATAAGTTGACCCCACAACTGACCTTGGAAAGATAAATTCATAAGATTTTTTTTAAAACTATAATCGTAATTTCAGCAACACATCTTAATTTAATTAGAAACCTATTAATTCAAACTTATTTTTTAAATATATTTTCATACACTTTTTGTGCTGATGTGTCACCTTCAACCAGATTTGTTGGTTGCGTTGTATAACACATGCCGCCACGTGTGTAAATATTTTTGAATTTTTTATAAATATCTGCACCTTTTGTGCTGATTTTTTCTATTAAAAATGTCCAATATTTAATATTTTATTTGTCTCAATTTATGTGACATGGATGAAATTAGGAGAGCCAACTAAAATTGTGTATGATTTTTAAATTGTTAATAATTGTGATTTATGGTACTTTTAACATAGTTTTCAAATAATATATTTTATTTTTTGTCTCTCAATTTATGTGACACAGGTGAAATTTTGAGAGTTGATCAAAATTTTAATTTATTTTAACAATATTGTAATTTATAGTACTTTTAACGTAATTTTCAAATAATATATGTTATACATCTATCCGAATTTATGTGACATAGGTGAAATTTTGAGAATTAACTAAATTTGTAATAAATATTTCAAGTTATTAATTATTGTGATTTATAGCACTGCTTTTTAGATAATTTTTAAATACATAATAGAATATAAATAGAGGAATATGAAGCTGAAGGGCAAATCGGTCAATTGACCGACTAACCCTAAGCTTCTCTATTATACTTTTTTATTGTGCACTTTTCCACTTTCAATACACCACTTTAATTTAATGAAGGGAACGGGAAGTCATTTGATACGTATATTGAAATTTACTGATCAAAAACTATTTTAATAAAAATGTAAAATAAGATATTGATGCCCAGATTGAAGTTTCATTAATTTACTATTCCTAGAAAAAATATATAGTACAAAATCGTATTCAATAAATTTAATACAAATTTTATATGATTTAATAGAAGTATAATATGTAGAAATTTGACTGATTTGCTCCAAATTAAAATGAAATTCGTACTATGTAACTGATTTGCTCCAAATTAAAATGAAATTCGTACTATGTAATGTTGTTATTCATCTAACATCATTAAGATAAAAGGCAATACTCTAATAATATGCACGTTATAGCATAAGATACTTTTTAAAATTTTCCCTTTGTTATATTTTTCAAATCTTTTTCTCAATTCATACCAAATATCCATTTTAAAAAGTAACGCGAGTTTGAAGAGAATAGAATATACACAAATCTTATTTTATCTTGTAATATAGAACTATTTTTAAAAGTAACGCGAGTTTGAAGAAATAAAGTGTATACAAATTTTATTTTATCTTGTAATATAGAAATAATCTTTTTTAATAGATCATTAACTCAACACGTTAAATAAATATGGATATAAAACAAAAATAAAAATATTGGTCAGCTGATAATATGACTTCTTATTCCCTTCATTACATTTTTTACTATGCACTTTTCCACTTTCAATACATCATTTTAGTTTATTTAATTGAATTTGACGCGGATCCCACAATTTTCTTGCAATTCCCACTCAAACTTTACATTCTCTCTTCTTTTGGTCTCATTTACCGCTTTAACTAATAGCTTGGCCCCACAATACACATGTCGAAAAATTAGTGGATCCTCATACAAATTTTGTTGGTTGTACCTTGCTCAAAATAAAATTGGTCCTTAAACTTGGATGTATTTACCAAAATGTAAGAGGACAAATCATGAAATAAACTGAAACATCATGGGCAAAAGATACTCTAGAAAACACCATACTGCACAAAGTGGAAATAAAATATTTAATTATGATATTTTTGTCCAAATGATAGGCACATTCAACTTCAATAGCACCGAGTACAATCACCACCTGCATGAAATACCACATAAATAACCAAACTAGCCTCAAACTTCATTGTAATTCTCTTAAGCACACATGTTTACGGGAAGCACGTCAATTGTGGCACTAGTTAAGTCAAACTAATAAGTGATAGTTTAGGTATGAAACTCACACTCCCAATAATTTAGGTATTAAATTAAAAAAAAGGATAATTTAGATGTGTTTTTGATACTTCACTCAAAAATAAATAAAAGATATAGCATTTTAAATTTTGTAAGAAGATTCAAGTTCAATGTGAAGATATTGTTTGTACCATGTGATATGATTACATTAAAGAAAAAGTAGTTACTACTATTATTGACTAATAAATTTTTATAAAATTATATGTATTTGAAATTTTACTTAACTAGAGTCTTGAAAAAAATGGGACAACTCACAGACTTCAGATTCCACCTAATATGTAAGAAACAGGCTTTCAATCATCTCATAATTGCTGATGATTAGATGATATTTAGAAAAGGGCATAAAGAGTCAATGCAAAGGATTGTAGAAGCTTTAAATCACTTCTCCAGAGTAACAGGACTGATAGCCAATATTAATAAATCAAGTATTTTTATAGCTGAGGTAGCTGATGTTGTCAAAGAAAGACTGCAAAAAATAACTGGTTATGTTGGAGGTGATTTTTCTATCAGATATCTGGGACTCCCATTGTCACCAAAAAGATAGTCTAAACTAGAGTGCAATCAACTATACCAAAAGATTACAGAAAAAATCTGATCAGTGTCAAATAGGCACTTATCTTATGCAGAGAAGTTGCAGGTTTTACATCTATCCTATTTTCCATCCATAATTTTTGGAGGGTTGTATTTTTTTTGCCTCAAAGTGTAGTTAAAGAGATAGATGAAAAATGTAGGGAGTACCTTTGTAAGTCAACAAGAAAACTGCTCTAGTAGCTTGGGATAACATTTGTAAGCCTAAACAACTTAAGTATCAAAAGTTGTAAACACTGAAATGTGACATCAGTTGGAAAACATATTTGGTTATTAATTAAAAAAAATGATGTTCTATGGGTGAATGAATTATATATGAAACATGATTGTGACATTTGGACAAGTAAACCTCTTGGAGATTGCAGCTGATACTGAAAAACACAAATTGAAGATAAGGGCATGGTATAACAATGATCACTATTGTTTATCAGGGAATGGTGAGTATTCAACATTTTTGGGCTATGAAAGTCTAATTGGCAATGTACCTAAATTGAAAATAGCTAATCAGTTATAGAACAGAATCACAATACCTAAACGTCGATTAATCAATTGGCTTGTTGTATGGGGTAGACTACTTACGAAAGACAAAGTACAAAAGATGGGGTTAGGGACAAGAAATACTGAATGCAATCTATGTAGTAATGTGACACTGAAAAATGTTGATCATCTATTTGTTCAATGCTCATGGAGTACAGAGGTATGGATGAATGTGCAACATTGATTGGGGACTAGCTTACCATGTAAAGAGGTCAAGTAGATGCTTATGCTGATCAACAATAAACATTGAAAAAGGGGAGAAAAGAAGTGATTGCTGCAACTTATGAAGTTGTAATCTACTACATATGACTAACTCACAATCAAGTGATATATATGAAGACAAAAGTTGATAGTATATTTGTAGTCCAACAAATAAAGCATATCATCAGGAAGAAAGTACTGAATATGCAGAATGCACGACATATGATTAAATATATGGATTTAATTCAGAGAATTTGTAATTAGATGTTGATTGAGGCCTACTAATCTGATGTCAGGATGTTGGAAACTAGATTATAGATGCTCTTAGGTGTATTTTTGGTTATTGGTATGGTAATAGTTCACATTTTATTGCAAAAAAAAAAAAATGTAATCGAAAACATCTCTTTTTAAAAGGAATATGAAGATATGTCATTTATTATTCTGATATCTTGTTTATGAACTATGAATTGCTCATTAGATAAGATTGTATAAGAATTGAATATTTTTAATAGTTTTCACAACTCGTGAGGTTTTCTTGTTTATGAGAAAAAATATAACTTAGAAAATTCAAAAAATATGGCCAAACAAAAACTTCAACTTCCAATCAATTGGATTTCAAATCACGTTTAGACGAAGCCTTTAATTTGCATCTATCGTCTAATCAATTTATGACAAATATTTTCATATAAACTTATTATATTTTATCTTAACATCTAATCACAAGTAATTGTAAATGGTAAAGCTTAGATAAATATACTGAAAAAAATATATAATATGTTAAGTTATACACCACAAACATTCTTTATACCATAAATGCATACTCCCTCCGTCTCATTTTATTTGAGGTAGTTTGACTCGGCATGGAGTTTAAGAAAGAAATGAAGACTTTTAAAATTTGTGGTCTAAAATGAATGATAGAAATTTGTGTGGCTATAAATCATTTCATTAAAGGTAAAATGGACATTTTAAAGTTCAATTGTTATTTAATATAGAAATGTGTCATTCTTTTTTTAACTGACTAAAAATGAAAGTAAGTTATATAAATTGGGACTGATGGAGTATATTTTTGTAGTACTTAGTCAAGATTGATCTGTCCTGCTTGCAAATCAGCCCTTGCTTAGAGAAGGGTCAATAATCCCCTTTCATTATAGCAAAAAAGGGGATAGATGTACCCTCAATCGCATTTTGGTCCAAAAATGCCCTTGCCATTACTCAAGTAGCCCATTTATAGCCATCAAAACTGATGAACCTCCAAGACTAAAGGTGCGCGTAGTTCTCATAGCTAGGGGTGTTCACGGTTTGGATAAAAATAGATCCAAACCGAAAAATCGAACCAAACTGATTTTATTTGGTTTTGGTTTTGGTTTGGTTTGATTTTAGATTTTTAAAAATCGATAGTATTTGGGTTGGTTATGGTTTTGTTCAAAAAATCGAAGAAATAACCGAACAGACAAATTATATGCATATATTTTATTATTGTACATACATAATATATTATTTTTATAAACAAATTTAAAGATCTTATATATGTTTTCATCAAAATTTATTTATAATTTACTTATGAAAGCAAAAATGCCCAAGCTGAGAACATTTATCTTATTGGTTTCATGTATATGAGTGTCTATGACAATTCTTTGTGGGACTGAAAATGTCACTGTCTCTTCCTTCTAGGCCAAAATAATGAATTTTGAAATTTTATTCTTTGTAAATTTAATTATCGAAAGTTATGTTATATCAACCATTCTAAATATTATTCATTTTGAATGGATTGTTGTCACTTTTTTCACGTTTTGAATGAATAGTTTCTTTTATTTTTGTCTATGGTTAATAACCGAATAACCGAACCGAAACCGATAACAACCAAATCGATAAATATATATTATATTTTATTTGGTTTGGTTTTGATAATTTTAAAACCGATTAAGTTGATTAGATTTTAATTTTGACCAATAATCGATCCAAATCGACCTGTGAACACCCCCAACTCATAGCTTCTAAGAATTATCGTAGGATTTATGTTCCTGATGGACATCCTCTCAAATTTGAGACTAAGGAGACATTAAGAGTTAATGTTCTATTTCAGCATATTCAGAATATGTTGTTTGGTGAATGTTGGCTAAATCCATATGACTAACATTAAAGATAGATAATACATATTTGCACTATAAATCTATGATCCATAATAAAATTATACACTATGCTCATGTTGGGCCTGGGCAAAGCCCGGGCTACCGTTACTAATATATATATATATATATATATGTACAAAGGAAAAACATAGAGAAGGTGATGTGGCACCTCTCTATGGCCTCCATTCATATTTATTTTTTTTCTCTTTTTTCGATCATTTTTTCCTTTATTATTTATTTATTTTATTTTTAATATCTCAAAAAGTCTTCACATTCAATCACTCAACTTTTCACCTACCACTATAATATATATTTAATATCTTTAATAAAATAAGAAATAACTACTAATAACTCACACATCTTCAATTTATACTCTTAATAATATTCATAACTCCCTTTTTTTAATCTTTATAACCCCCAAAATTTAATTTCTTAGTTTATTACACCTTATGGTATTCCTCCTCTTTGTGTATATAAATTCATATTTTGTATCAAGAAATTTTTCATTCAAAATTATTCTTTCATTTCTCCATCACTATATCATACATTAGGGTAAGGAAGAAAATGCTAATCATCACATCATATGGTTGTTTTCAACAAAGTCGTAAAGAATCTATGGGTAAGAGTGTTTCTTTTAATTTTTCATATTATATGTTTTTTGCTTTAATTTATGTAATACTCTTTATTTTTTTGAATCAATTTGACTAATCTTTGAAACTAAATTGAATAAACTCATGGAGTAACCAACAATTTCAAATAAGTATTGTCACGACCCAAAAATCGGGTGTGATGACATCTATCCTATCCCACTAGGACAAGTCAGCCTAAACCCAACAAAGCGAAAAATAAGCTACATAAAGGAAAACAATATAAGCGGAAGTCTCCAAACTTAAACAATCCTCCCCAAGACTGGTTGTCATATGTACAAGCCACTAACACAGAATTGAAATGAAATTACAAGTCTCAATATCTTTGTATCTCAAATAGAAACAAAGCATAAAGTAAAAAGGGTCGAGAGAGATCGTCAACATCGAACAGCTACCTCTCAAGTTTCCTCAAAAACCTCGGAGTAAGAAGAAGAGAAAACTAGATCACGGTCCGGGCTCGGAACCTACACAAGTGTAGAGGCAAGGGTGAGTACCAACAACATGGTACCCTACAAATCAACTAACAAAACAAGGCAAATCTAATAAAATCCACGAACTCCCTTACTTCCAACCGAACCCCCATAACTACAGCTTGCACAGAAATCTGTCCAACCTAAACTACACAGTTCATATAATACAAAGGTCAACAATAACTCAACAGCTTCACCGAAATAACACCCATCAGTATCAAGTATATCAATTCCAGAGTCACAAGGCATAAACACAACTCCACAATGACAAGAATAAGACAATGTAATGCAATGCAATGTCAAGTAGAGTGATGCATGTCTTTCCTACGATACACATCCGCTGAATCTCAGATCGGAACCCATGGGGGCCACACATGGACCATGTATCCGCCGGAACCATATCCCTTCGGCATCGCCGGAACCATTTCACATCGGCATAATCATCAATCGCCGGAATCATTTCCCATCGGCTAATCATCAAAGTGTCTCATCATAGTGTTTCAGAACCAATGCACATAAGCATGTTCACACATATAATGAGAAAAATGATAGTGTTCACAGTCACAACACAATTCATATCAACGCAAATCTCGTCACACTATCAACAATATATCAACATCAACAATTACATCATATACAACAAGATCAATTGCCTAGTCTCCGATTCACTACTCCTTTCATCACAAGTAGGATTACTCACTAAGCAAAAATTTCAAGTCTAGTCCCATAATTCGCAATGAGCAAATGACATATTCATCAAGTTCACAATCACATCGAAACTTCATAGCATTTTTCCAATTACACATCAATATCAAGATCACGGCCTATCACATCTCGGCCTACTACTTTAGCACACAAAGCCATTTTATTCACCCCGTCGGTCAATTTAGATTGATTCATACAAGAATTCAACCCATACCTCAATCCCATTACTCCCCAACAAAATCAAGAAAGAGAAAGTTGGAATTCTACAAGATTCGCATAGTTTTAGAAGTTCACTTGCCTTAACCGAAATCGCAATCAATCAACAACTGGAGCTTTTCCCTTTCGAAAGCAATCCAAAGCAACACAATCTATTCAAATTATGAATTACAATCAAATTTTGGAACCAACAACACAAAGAACACGAAATTTGAGCAAAGGGGTCCAAATGGCTCAAAATTCCAATTTCGAAAACAAGGTTTGAATCCGGAATTTCTCACGTGAAAATGATCCTGAAAGAATTAGGAATCCATAAGTGAAAACCATTTTGAAAAAGGAGTTCAAATCAGTCCACAATCGCCATTTGATCAAAAATTCGGAATTCATGCAAAACCCAAAATCTAACTTTTAAAACCCAAATTTCAAGTTGAAATCATGATAAAATCGATAGGTAATCAAGGTTTAGAGTTAAAATCAATTACCCAATAGGTTTCCATGAAAATTTCTCTTTCAAATCGCCTTCCCGAGCTTCAAAATGTCAAAAATGATGAAAATGGAAACTTTCCTGAATTTACACTGTTCAGACATAAGTAAACCTCTGCAAACACAGCTCACTTAGCCCGTGAACGTGGAGGTCAAGGGGACCACTCTCCGTGAACGCGCCTACTCCCCGCGAACACAGAGACCAATACACCGAGCTTCCACGAACGCGGAAGCCAAGGGAGCAGGGGACCCTCCGCGAATGCACCAAAGCCTCCGCGAACGTGGAGACCAAAACAAGGGCCCTCTACGAACGCGGGCAACAACCCTCCGCGAAGCGGTGGCCAAGGCACCTGGCACCAGACCTCAGACATCAGCAAACACTCAATGTAAACAAATATCCGAATGGACCCACTAGATTTGTTCAAAATCCCGTGTACACAAACCAAAATGCTACCCTACTAAAATCGACATTTCGGACTCAATGAAACCGTCAGAATTCAAATTCGAGGTCTCCTTGACCCGGAACCCAATAAAGCACAACTAAACTAACTTAAGCCTCAAAAACTCAAATCAAGCTCGGGACCTCTAAAAATTCAACCAAGGCTACTCCTAGGCCTAAGATCATCCCCCGAATCCAACGGAGTTATCGAAATCAAATTTTGAGCATCCAATCTTCAAATGTTGACCTAAGTCAACTCTATAATAAAAATTTTACAATTTTCCAATTCAAGGCCTCAAATCCACGATACAGCCCCAAATCTGATTCCGTCAACTCTCTTTGACCAAATTCCACATTCCGGAGCTGATGGAATCGACGGAATCCCCATCCGAGGTCAGAAACTCCAAATGACCCCAAAAACCACATTTTGATAACTTAAGCCTTTAGAATTCAAAACTTTCCAAAAACCAAAACTTAACAAGAATTTCACAAAACTAACTTCGGGTATCAACCAAACATGACTTGAGGCAACTCTCGGGAGGGGTAAAAGGGTCATTTTACAAAAATTACCAAAAATGACCTTCAGGGTCATTGCATTATCCACCACTAAAAACCATGTTCGTCCTCGAACATAAAGTAAAAGAAGTACCTAAGCCTCGAAAAGCTAAGAATATCTGGCACGTATTTCGGACTCAGACTCCCAAGTAGCGTCTCCAACTGAACAGTGACCCCATTGCACCTTCACTGAAGCAATCTCATTGGTCCTAAGCTTATGGACCTGCCTATCTAGAATAGATGTAGGCTCCTCCTCATAAGTCAAATCAGGACCCAACTCCACCGAATCGAGTGTAATCACATGAGACTCAATCGGGATGTACTTCCGAAGCATAGAAACATGAAACACATGATGCACGGCTGACAAGCTAGGTGGCAAGGCCAACTTATAGGCCACCTCTCCCACTCGGTCGAAATCTCAAAAGGACCAATGAATCTAGGACTAAGCTTGCCCTTCTTTTCGAACCGCATAACACCTTTCATGGGTGACACTCGGAGCCAAACATGATCTCCCTCCATGAATACTAGGTCTCGGACTCTCCGATCGGCATAACTCTTCTGCCGACTCTGAGCAGTCAACAACCTACTATGAATCAAACGAACCTGCTCCATGGCATCTCTAAGCAAGTCAGTGTCTAAGGAATCCATCTCCGTCGAATCAAACCATCCAATCGGCGATCTATACCGTCTGCCATACAACGCCTCAAATAAGGCCATCAGAATGCTGGAATGATAGTTGTTGTTGTAGGCAAACTCCGCTAGGGGCAAATGCTGATCCCACCTAGCACCAAAGTCAATCACACAAGCACGGGGCATATCCTCGAGCACCTGAATCATTCGCTCGGACTGACCATCTGTTTGAGGGTGAAATGTTGTACTTATATCTAAACGAGTACCCAACCCATGTTTCAAAGCCCTCCAAAAGTGCGAAGTGAACAATGAACCTCGATCCGAGACTATAGATATCGGCACCCCATAAAGTCTTACAATCTAACTGATGTAGATCTGGGCTAACTTCTCCGCTATATTCTTCACCCGAACTGAAATGAAATGAGCAGACTTAGTCAGCCTATCAACGACCACCCAAATAGAATCATAACCACCCACGGTGGTAGGTAGTCCCACAACGAAAACCATAGTGATCCGCTCCCACTTCCAAGTAGTAATGGGCATAATTTGAGACACACCTCCGGGCTGCTGGTGCTCAAACTTGACCTGTTGACAGGTCAAACATATAGATACACAGTCTGCAATATCCCTCTTCATACCACACCACCAGTAATGCTGACTCAGATCATAATATATCTTCGTTGTTCCCGGATGAATAGAATATCTAGAACAATGGGCCTCTTCTAGAATCAGTCTAATTAGCTCGCCTACCTTGGGCACACAAATCCGACCTCCAATCCTCAAAACTCCATCAGAATTAAGTGCAGCATCCTTGGCTTCACCTTTCATCACCTTGTCTCGAATAAGACACAACTTCTCATCCTCGAACTGGCGCTCACGAATCTGCTCAACTAAGGAAGAACGGGCCTCATTGAACGTAATCAAACCATCGCTCTCCCTAGAAACCTGCAACCTGACAAAGTTGTTGGCTAACCTCTGAACATCCCTAGCAAAGGTCCTCATATCAACACTGATCGCGGCAAGACTCATCATATTAGGAGGCTTCCTACTCAAAGCATCAGCCACCATATTGGCCTTCCCAAAATGGTACAAAATGGTCATATCATAGTCCTTCAGCAACTTAAGCCATCCCTGTTGTCTCAAGTTCAGATCCCTCTGACTGAAAATGTACTGAAGACTCCGATGATCGGTGAAAACCTTACAATGAACCCCATACAAGTAGTGCCGCCAAAACTTAAGTACAAATACCACCGTCGCAAGCTCTAAGTCGTGGGTAGGATAGTTTTTCTCATAAGCCTTCAACTGTCTAGAAGCATACGCAATAACCTTTCCTTTTGCATCAACACACCTCCCAACCCAACTCTGGAGGCATCACAATATACGGTAAAACCCACACCCTCCTCGGGCAAAGTCAACACAAGAGCAGAAGTCAACAAAGTCTTAAGCTTTTGAAAGCTCGCCTCACACTCATCGAACCAATGAAAATCCATGGCCTTCTGATTCAATCTAGTTAACGGCGCTGCAATGGTAGAGAAGCTCTGCACAAACCGTATGTAGTAGCCTGCCAACCCTATAAAACTCCAAATCTCGGTGGGAGAAGTAGGTCTCGTCCAGCTCTTAGCTGCCTCAATCTTGGCTAGATCAACCCTAATACCCTCCCTGGACACCATATGTCTCAAGAATACCACATAATCAAGCCAAAACTCATACTTGGAGAACTTGGCATACAACTTCTGCTCTCTCAATCTCTGAAGCACCAACCTCAAGTGACGGACATGATCCTCCTCAGTCTTGGAATATATCAAAATGTCATCGAAGAACAAGATCACGACGGAATCCAAGTACGAATGGAACACTCCGTTCATCAACTCCATAAACGCCGCAGGGGAGTTAGTCAGCCCAAAAGACATCACTAAGAACTCGTAGAGGCCATAATGAGTCTGAAAAGCTGTCTTAGGAATATCCGATGGCCTAATCTTCAACTGGTGATAACCGAACCTCAAGTCAATCTTAGAAAAGAAAACAACGTCGCACCGTGAAGCTGATCAAACAAATCATCAATGCGAGAAAGGGGATATTTGTTCTTAATAGTTACCTTGTTCAACTGCCTATAATCAATACATATCCTCATAGAGCCATCTTTTTTTAACAAAAAGAACCGAATCTCCCCAAGGTGACACATTACGGAGAATAAACCCTTTGCTCAACAAGTATTGCAACTGATCTTTTAACTCCTCCAACTCAGCCGGAGCCATACGATATGGGGCAATAGAAATGGCCTTAGTGCCCGGCTCCAAGTCAATAGCAAAATCAATGTCCCTATCCGGAGGGATACTAGGAAGATCAGTAGGGAACATATCAGCAAACTCCTGAACCACGAGAATGGACTCCATGGAAGGCGAATCAACACCAATATCCCAAATAAAAGCAAAATAGGACAAACACCCTCCATCAATCAACCTCTGGGCTCGGATGTAGGAGATAACCTTACTAGAGTAAGAACCACTAGTACCCTTCCACTCTACCCTCGAAACACCAAGCATCGCTAAAGTGACAGTCTTAGCATGACAATCAAGGAGCGCATAGTAGGGAGAAAGACAATCCATACCCAATATTACATCGAAATCTACCATCCCCAGAATAATCAAGTCTACCCAAGTGTCATACCCAGCCAAAGAAACAGGACAAGATCGATACACTTGACCCACCACTAAGGGCTCACCCATGGGTGTAGAAACATGCACAGACACAGGCATACTATCACATACCAAATCAAATCCAAATGCAAAGTAGGTAGACACATAGGAGAAAGTAGACCCTGAATCAAATAATACAGATGCAGATCGTTGGCAGACTGGACAATACATGTGATGACTTCATCATAAGACTCAGCCTCAGGTCTCCCTGGAAAAGCTTAACACTGGGCTCCTCTACCACCTCCTGTCTGAGCCATACCTCTACCTCCACGCTAAGCCACAACACCACTACCAGAAGCTCTGTCGCCTCTACCCGCTGTCTGACCCTACCTCGACCTCTAGCCGGAGGTGCTGGATCTCTCTCTAGAACTGCTGAGTGAGTACGATGGGGCCCTGTATAAGTCTGTAGAGGGCACTGTCACATCAAATGACTCGGATCCTCACAACTATAATACGACCTCAGAATGGTGATATGCTGTGACGAACCAGATGAAGTACCACGAACACCCTGGCCAGAACTGTGAGACCCACGGGACACCTGCCCACTCTCATCCAATGGCATGGAAACATGTACCGGCCTCTGACGTTGAAATGAGCTAGCACCCCTTTGAGAATCTCTGCCTCCAGATAAGGCACCAGAAAATTGACCACTAAAACGGGCCTTCTTAGGGTCCCCAAACTCCTCTCGAACCAACAACTCTGCCTCCCTGGCGATGCTCACAATGGACAGGAAGGAAGCACCCTCACGGGATGATCTGAACACATATGATCTGATGGAGAAAGTCAAACCCCTCACAAATCTGCGGACCCTCTCCGCCTCATCTTGAACCAAAGATGAGGCATGACGAGATAGCTTACAAAAACGTGCCTCGTACTCCGCAACGGACATGCCACTCTAAGTCAAACCCTCAAACCTCAACCTGCTCTCCTCACGCACACTCCAAGGAATGAAGCGATCCCGAAAAGCACTAGAGAAAGCATCCCACTCAACTAGAGGAGATCCCATATTGGCATGGACTCCACATAAGACCTCCACCACTCCCTAGCTGGCCCATGGAGCTGGAGAGCAACAAAACAGACACCTCTCGCATTCACCATCCTCACAGCCTCAAACATCTCACGGCACAAGGTCAGAAACTCATGATCATCCTCGTTCTTACCAACCTGAAATTGGGGTGGTTTCATCCTCTGAAACTTCTCATAACACTTCTGGTCCTCCACTGTCAGAACTACATCTGGGGCATCCTGTGCACCAACAGATGGCACGGGAACCAATGGTGGCTAGCCCATTAGATCCTGAACACCCAGACCCTGATACTGCTCTAGGGTCTGTGCCCCTACTCTAGTCTGTGAACCCTGAGGCGTGCCCGTAGGTCCCATAACTCCCAGCATCCTCACTAAGGTCTCCTGATGTAATGGCCCTGAAGATCATTTTTGATAATTTTTACAAAATGACCGTTTTGTCCCTCCCGTGAGTTGCTCCGAGTCACTTTTGAAATGTTTTCAAGTTTAGTTTTGTTAAAGTTGTGTTAAAAATGAAGATTTTGAAAAGTTTTGATTTTAAAGTCTTAAGTTGGCAATTTGTGGTTTTTGAGGTTATTCAGAGTATAGGGACTCAGATGGGAATTTCGTCGATTCCATCAGTTCCAGAATGTGAATTTTGGCCTAGGAGAGTTGACGGGGTCAGTTTTGGGGATGTTTCATAGAATTGAGGTCTTGAGTTGGAAAATTGGGAAATTTTGATCAATGGGCTGACTTTGGTCAACATTCGGAGATCCGATGTTCAAATGTCGATTCCGACAACTCCGTTGGATTTGGGGGATAATTTTAGGTCTAAGGGTGGCCTTGGTTGAAATTTTAAAGGTCCCGAGCTCATTTTGAGTTGTTGAGGCTTGAGTTAGTTTTGTTGTGTTTCATCAGGTTCCGGGTCAAGGAGACCTCGAATCCAAAATTCGATAGTTCCATTGAGTCTGGAATGTTGAATTTAGTAGGGTTGCATAACTGGTTTGTATGCACAGGGTTCTGAACAAATCCCGAGGGTCCATTTGGAGACTTGTGAAATTATTGTTTTGCTGTTATCTGAGTTCCGGTGCAAGCTTCTTCGCGTTCGCGGAGGCTTGACTGCGTTTGCGAAGAAGGCTGTGTTTAGACCTCCGCATTCACATGGTCTTGCCACGTTCGCGAAGGGTGTGAACCTAGACCTCTGCGTTTGCGGAGGATTGGGCGCGTTCGCGGAGCGTCCCTTATCTATTCTCCGCGTTCGCGAAGTTAGTCGCCGCGTTCGCGGAGAAGGTTTTTGACCTGAACAATGTTAAGTCAGGAATTAGCCATTTTCATCATTTTGGAGCTCTCTTGGGCGATTTTTTAAGTTATTTTCGTGTGAATCAGTGTGGGTAAGTGATTTTAACCCTTGGCCTTGATTACCCAATGCTTTAAACATGATTTTAAATTGGAATTTGGGATTTTCAAATGTGTTTTTGGAGATTTTGGAAGAACTCCGAAAATTTGATAAAATGGGAATGGAGGGCTGTCTTGGGATTCCTTTACAAATGGGTTTTTCACCATTTAACTCCTATGGTATTGAGGATGATTTTTATGAAAGAAATCCCGGATTCAAACCCCATTTTCGAAATCGGATTTTTGAGTTGTTTTGCCTTTTCTTTTCGAATTTCGTGTTCTAGGCATTGATAGACCCGAATTGTGATTGGGTTTCTATATTTGATTAGATTGTGTTGCTTTGGATTGCTTACGAAGGGAAAAGCTCTGATTATTGATTGATTTCAATTCGATTAAGGCAAGTGAACTCTTAAAACCTTGTAAATCTTTTAGAATTTTGACTTCCTTACTTGATTGCGTTATGGAGTAATGGGATTGAGGTAATGGGTGAATTCTTGCATGAATCAATCTAATTAATGACCGAGGGGGTTAATAAAATGGCTTGTATGCTAATGTGATAGGCCAACGTGTGATTGGGCCATGGACTTGATATTGTTGTAAGTTTGATGCATTGCTATGATAGTCTCGATGTGATTATGAACGTGTTGAATATGTCTTTTGCTCATTGTTGATTTGGGACTAGACTTGAGAATATCTTGTTAGCGATTGATCCTACTTGTGATGAAATGAGTAGAGAAATGGAGACCAGGCAATTGACATCATTGATATGTTGTGGATATTGAGATTTTCACTATTGTTATTTATATATTGATGATAGTGTGACGTGATTTGCATTGATATGAATTGTGTTGTGATTGTGAACACTATCATTCATTCTCATTATTTGTGTGAACATGTTTGTGTGCATTGGTTCTGGAAACACTATGATGAGACACTTGATGATTTATGCCAAAAGGAAGTGGTTCCGACAGATATGTGGTCCATGTGTGGCCAGTGATGATTTATGCCGATGGGAAATGGTTCCGGCGAATATGTGGTCCATGTGTGGCCAGTGATGATTTATGCCGATAGGAAATGGTTCCGACGGATGTGTGGTCCATGTGTGGCCAGTGATGATTTATCCCGATGGAAAATGATTTTGGTGGATACATGGTCCATGTGTGGCCCCCATGAGTACCGATCTGAGATTCAACGGTTATGTATCGTAGGACAGACATGCATTCTCTACTTGGCATTGCATTGATCCTTATTATTGTGGTGTTATATTTTGCCTTAAAACTCTAATTAAGTTGTTGATATTTGAATTGAGCTTCTTTGTGGACTGTTGTTGAACTGTTGTTGTCTTGTATCATTTGAACTGTGGTCTGGAAATCTGTTAGGTTGGGCTGAGTTTCTGTGCAGGTTGTAGTTATCGGAGGTTCGGTTGGAAGTCAGAGTTTCGTGATCCTTTTAGATCTGCTTCATTTTATTAGTTGATTTGCTGGGTACCGTGTTATTTGGTACTCACCCTTACTTCTACACTTGTGTAGGTTCCGATCCCGGACCGTGAGCTAGTTCTTCCTTCTTCCTTCTCTGAGGCTTTTAAGGATACTTGAGAGGTAGCGGTTTGATGTTGGTGAACTATCTTGACCCTTTTACTTATGTTTGTTCTATTTGAGATACAGGCATCGAGACTTGAAGTTTTTCATTCAAATTCTATAATAGAGGCTTGTACATGTGACAACCAGTCTTGGGTTGGTTTTATAGATGAAGTTTTTCCACTTTTAGCTTTTTCTTTCGTTATTTCTGTTGATTTCTTCCTCTTGTTGGGTTTAAGGCTGACTTGTCCTGGTGGTATAGGACAAGTGCCATCACACTCAATTTTTGGGTCGTGACAAATGGTATCAGAGCCTAGGTTTCATAGGTCTCATGTGTAAAAGCCAACATTAGGTAGAGTCTCGTGGATCGATACGGAGACGTTTGTACTTATCTTCGAGAGGATATGGAGACTGTTATAAATCTTCTTTCATTTCATTCTCTCTTATCGTTCGTGGTTCTTATCACTTGTGTTGAGTGTCGCGTGTTGTCTTGGCAAATGCCGAGAACCAGAGCTTCAGTTTCGAGCGATGGAAGGGAGGCAGTCCCCGAGGCAGCAGTTGAGGCCCCAGTCAGAGTTCGGGGTAGGGCCCGAGTTGGAGGCCGTGCTCGTGGAGTGGCATGTGGTAAAGGCCGTGCCCAAGGAGCGGCACCTGCTAGAGGCTGTAGTCAAGAGGCTTCTCCAGAGCCACAGATTGTGGTTGGCCAGGGTCAGGTCCCTCCAGGATTCTCAGCACTGTTTTTTCAAGAGACCTTATTGAGGATGTTGGGAGTGATGGAGAGTTTTACTCAAGGTGCTGCAGGCATGCCTCAGGGTTCACAGACCAGAGCAGGGGCACAAATCCTAGGGCAACATCAAGGTCTGGTTGTTCAGGAACCAGTGGGTCAGCCACCATAGGTTCTCACACCAGTTGTAGGTGCATAGGATGATCAGGATGTAGTTCTGACGGTAGAGGAAAAGAAGTGTTATGAGAGGTTTCAGAAGATGAGACCACCCCTATTTCAGGGTGGTAAGAGTGAGGATGCTCATGAGTTTCTGACCTTGTGCCGTGAGATGCTTGGGGTGGTGAGGATGGGGGATGCTAGGGGCGTCCGTTTTGTTTCTCTCTAGCTCCGTGGGCCAGCCAGGGAGTGGTGGAGATCTTGGACGGAGTCCCTGCCTGTGAAGTCTCCTCCGGTTGAGTGGGATGCTTTCTCCCGTGCTTTTCGTGATCATTTCATCCCTTGGAGTGTGCGTAAGGAGAGCAGGCTAAGGTTTGAGGGTTTGACTTAGGGTAGTATGTCCGTTGTGGAGTACGAGGCCCGTTTCTGTCAGCTGTCTCATCATGCTACGGATGTGATTCCTGATGAGGAGGAGAAGGTCCGCAGGTTTGACTTTCTCCATCAGATTGTATGTGTTCAGATCATCCCGTGAGGGTGCTTTCTTCCAGTCCATTGTGAGTATCGCCAGAGAGGCAGATTTGATAGTTCGAGAGGAGTTTGGAGACTCCAAGAGGGCCCGTTCTAGTGGTCAGTTTTATGGTGCCTCGTCTGGAAGCAGGTGGTTCTCAGAGAGGTGGTACTTCTTTCTAGCGTCAGAGGCCGGTACATGCTTTCATGCCAGCAGCTGAAGGGGGACAGGTGTCCCGTGGATCTCATGGTTCTTGTCAGGGTAGCCGCGGTAGTTCATCTGGATCATCACAGCAGATCACTATTTTGAGGTCTTATTATACTTGTGGGGATCCGGGTCATCTAATGCGACAGTGTCCTTTTCAGACTCATTTAGGGCCCCAACGTACTTATTCTGCAGCTCCAGAGAGAGATTCAGTGCCTCTGGCTAGAGGTCGGGGTAGGGGTCAGTCAGCTGGTAGGGGTGGTAGAGTGTCAGGTAGTGGAGTTGTGGCTCAGTATGGAGGTAGAGTTACGGATCTGACTGGGGGTGGTAGAGGGGCTCAGTGTTATGTTTTTCCGGGGAGACCCGAGGTTGAGTCTTCTGCTGCAGTCATCACAGGTATTGTTCCAGTCTGTCATCGAGATGCTTCTGTATTATTTGATCCAGGGTCTACTTTCTCCTATGTGTCTGCCTACTTTGTATCTGAGTTTGTATGTAATCGTATGCTTGCGCCTATGCATGTTTCTACACCCGTGGGTGAGCCCTTAGTGGTAGATCGAGTGTATCGATCTTGTCATGTTTCTTTGGATGGGTATGACACTTGGGTAAACTTGATTATTCTGGGGATGGTAGATTTTGATGTGATTTTGGGAATGGATTGGCTTTCTCCCTATCATGCGATTCTGGATTGTCATGCTAAGACTGTCACTTTAACGATGCCTGGTGTTCCGAGGGTAGAGTGGAAGGGTACTAGTGGTTCTTACCCTAATAAGGTGATCTCCTATATCTGATCCCAAAGATTGATTGATAGAGGGTGTTTGTCCTATTTGGCTTTTATTCGGGATACTAGTGTTGAGCCACCTCCCATGGAGTCCATTCCTGTGGTTCAAGAGTTTGCTCATGTGTTCCCTACTGATCTTCCTGGTGTTCCTCCAGATAGGGACATTGATTTTGCTATTGACTTGGAGTCGGGCACTAAGCCCATCTTTATTGCCCCGTATCGTATGGCTCCGACTGAGTTGAAGGATCAGTTACAGGACTTGTTGAGCAAGGGATTTATTCATCCTAGTGTGTCACCTTGGGGAGCACCGGTTCTATTCGTTAGGAAGAAAGATGGCTCTATGAGGATGTGCATTGACTATAGAGAGTTGAACAAGGTAACTGTTAAGAACATTTATCCTCTTCCTCGCATTGATGATTTATTTGATCAGCTTCAGGGTGCGGCGTTGTTTTCTAAGATTGATTTAAGGTCTGGCTATCACCAGTTGAAGATTAGGCCATATGATATTCCTAAGACAACTTTTCGGACTCGTTATGGCCACTATGAGTTCTTGGTGATGTCGTTCGGGTTAACTAACGCTCCTGCGGCATTTATGGAGTTGATAAACGGAGTATTCCGTCCGTACTTGGATTCCTTCATGATCGTATTCATTGATGACATTCTAATATATTTTCGGACCGAGGAAGATCATGTCCGTCATTTGAGGTTGGCACTTCAGACCTTGAGGGAGCAAAAATTGTACGCCAAGCTCTCCAAGTGTAAGTTTTGGCTCGAGTCTTTGGCATTCTTGGGACACGTGGTGTCCAAAGAGGGTGTTCGGGTTGATCCATCCAAGATTGAAGCAGTGAAGGGTTGGATAAGACCTACTAATCCTTCTGAGATTCATAGTTTCGTGGGGTTAGGAGGCTACTATCGACGGTTTGTAAAGGGTTTCTCCACCATTGCAGCGCTATTGACTAGATTGACTTAGAAGACTGTAGATTTTCATTGGTCCGATGAGTGTGAGGCGAGCTTTTAAAAGCTCAAGGCTTTGTTGACTTCTGCTCATGTGTTGACCTTGCCCGAGGAAGGTGTGGGTTTCACCGTATATAGTAATACCTCCGGAGTTGGTTTAGGAGGTGTATTAATGTAGAAAGGGAAGGTTAGTGCCTATGCTTCGAGACAGTTGAAGGCTCATGAGAAGAACTACCCTACTCACGACCTAGAGCTTGAAGTGGTGGTGTTTGTGCTTAAGTTGTGGCGGCATTACTCTTATGGGGTTCATTATGAGGTCTTCACCGATCATCAGAGTCTTCAGTATATTTTCAGTCAAAGGGATCTGAACTTGAGACAGCGCAGATGGCTTGAGCTACTGAAGGACTATGATATGACCATTCTGTACCATCCTAGGAAGGCCAATGTGGTGGCCGATGCTTACTGTAGGAAGGCTCCTAGTATGGGGAGTCTCGCAGCGATCAGTGTTGATATGAGGCCCTTGGCTAGAGATGTTCAGAGTGTGCCAATAGTTTTGTTACGTTGTGGGTTTCTGAGGAGAGCGGTGGTTTGATTGCATTCATTGAAGCTCGTTCTTCCTTAGTTGAGCAGATTCATGAGCGCCAGTTTAAGGATGCGTCTCATTCGAGACAAGGTGATGAGAGGTAAAGCCAAGGAGGCTGCACTTGATTCCGATGGAGTTTTGAGGATCAGAGGTCAGATTTGTGTGCCCAAGGTGGGTGAGCTTATTAGACTGATTCTAGAGGAGGCCCTTTGCTCTAGATATTCTATCCATCCGGGGACAGCGAAGATGTATCATGATCTGAGTCAGTACTACTGGTGGTATGGTATGAAGAGAGATACTGCAGACTTTGTCTCTAGATGTTTGACCTGTCAACAGGTCAAGCGTGAGCACCAGCGGTCTGGAGGTGTGTCTCAGAGGATGCCCATTCCTACTTGGAAGTGGGAGCGGATCACTATGGATTTTGTTGTGGGTTTACCTACCACCGTGGGTGGTTATGATTCTATTTGGGTGGTTGTTGATAGGTTGGCTAAGTCCTCTCATTTCATTCCAGTTCGGGTGAAGCATACAACGGAGAAGTTAGCCCAGCTCTATATCAGTCAGATTGTTAGACTTCATGGAGTGCAAGTATCTATAGTCTCGGATCAAGGTTCTTTGTTCACCTCGCATTTATGGAGAGCTTGGCAGCATGGTTTGGATACTCGGCTAGATATGAGCACAACCTTTCACCCTCATACTGATGGTCAGTCCGAGCGGACGATTCAAGTGCTTGAGGACATGCTCCGTGCTTGTGTGATTGACTTTGGTGCTAGATGGGATCAGCATTTGACCCTAGCGGAGTTCGCCTATAACAACAGTTATCATTCCAGCATTCAGATGGCTCCATTTGAGGCCTTGTATGGAAGACGGTGTATATCACCGATTGGTTTGATTCGACGGAGATGGATTCCTTAGACACTGACTTGCTTAGAGATGCCATGGAGCAGGTTCGTTTGATTCAGAGTAAGTTGTTGATCCCTCAGAGTCGACAGAAGAGTTATGCTGATCGGAGAGTTCGTGACCTAGTATTCATGGAGGGTGATCATGTTTGGCTCCGAGTGTCACCCATGAAGGGTGTTATGCGGTTCGAAAAGAAGGGCAAGCTTAAACCTAGGTTTGTTGGTCCTTTTGAGATTTTGAGTCGTGTGGGAGAGGTGGCCTATAAGTTTGCCTTGCCACCTAGTTTGTCAGTTGTGCATCCGGTGTTTCATGTTTCCATGCTTCGAAAGTACATCCCGGATTAGTCTCATGTGATTATACTTGATTATGTGGAGTTAGGTCCTTATTTGACTTTTGAGGAGGAGCCTACAACTATTCTTGATAGGCCGGTCCGTAAGCTTAGGACTAAGGAGATTGCTTCAGTGAAGGTGCAGTGGGGTCACCGTTCAACTGGAAAGGCTACTTGGGAGTCCGAGTCTGACATGCGTGCCAGATACCCCCGGCTTTTCGAGGCTCCAGGTACTTTCTTTTACTTTATGTTCGAGGACGAATATGGTTTTTAGTGGTGGATAATGTAATGACCTTGAAGGTCATTTTGGTAATTTTTGCAAAATGACCATTTGTTCCTCCCCTGAGTTGCCCCGAGTCACTTTTGAAATGTTTCCAAGTTTGGTTTTGTGAAAGTTGTGTTAAAAATGAAGATTTTGAAAAGTTTTGATTTTAAAGGCTTAAGTAGGCAATTTGTGGTTTTTGATGTCATTCAAAGTTTCGGGACCCGGATGGGAATTCCGTCAATTCCATCAGTTTTGGAATGTGGATTTTGGCCTAGGAGAGTTGATGGGGTCAGTTTTGGGGATATTTCGTGGAATTGAGATTTTAAGTTGGAAAATTATGGAATTTTAATCAATGGGTTGACTTTAGTCAACATTAGGAGATCCGATGCTCGGATGTCGATTCTGAAAACTCCGTTGGATTCGGGAGATGATTTTCGGTCTAGGGGTGGCCTTGGTTTAATTTTTAGAGGTCCCGAGCTCGTTTTGAGTTGTTCAGGCTTGAATTAGTTTTGTTGTGTTTTATCGGGTTCCGGGTCAAGGAGACCTCGAATCCAAATTTCGATGGTTCCATTGAGTCCAGAACGTCAAATTTTGTAGGGTTGCATAATTGGTTTGTGTGTACGGGGTTCCTAATGAATCCCGAGGATTCATTCGGAGACTTGTGAAATTGTTGTTTTGCTGTAATCTTGACTGCGTTCACCAAGAAGGTTGTGTAGACCTCCGCGTTCGCGTGGTCTGGCCGCTTTCGCGGAGGGTGTGAACATGGACCTCCGCGTTCGCGGAGATTTGGGCGGGTTCGCGGAGGGTCCCTTATCTGTACTCCACATTCGCGGAGTTAGTAGCCGCGTTCGCCGAGAAAGTTTTTGACCTGAACAGTGTTAAGTCGAAAATTAGCCCATTTTCATCATTTTAGAGCTCTCTTGGGTGATTTTTGAAAGGAATTTTCGTGGGAATCAGTGTGAGTAAGTGATTTTAACCCTTGGCCTTCATTACCCAATGCTTTAAACATGATTTTGAATTGGATTTTGGGATTTTCAAATGTGTTTTTGGTGATTTTGGAAGAACTCCAAAAATTTGATAAAATGGGAATGGAGGGCTATTTTGAGCTTCCTTTTCAAATGGGTTTTTCACCATTGACCTCCATTGGTATTGAGGATGATTTTCATGAACTAAATCCCGAATTCAAACCCCGTTTTTGAAATCAGATTTTTGAGTTGTTTTACCTTTTCTTTCCAAATTTTGTGTTTGTGGCATTGATAGACCCGAATTGTGATTGGGTTTCTATATTTGAATAGATTGTGTTGCGTAGGATTGCTTACGGAAGGGAAAAGCTCTGATTGTTGATTGATTTCGATTCGATTAAGGCAATGGAACTCTTAAAACCTTGTAAATCTTTTAGAATTTCGACCTCCTTACTTGATTGCGTTATGGAGTAATGGGATTGAGGTAATAGGTGAATTCTTGCATGAATCAATCTAATTAATGACCGAGGGGGTTAATAAAATGGCTTGTATGCTAATGTGATAGGCCAACGTGTGATTGGGCCATGGACTTGATATTGTTGTAAGTTTGATGCATTGCTATGATAGTCTCGATGTGATTATGAATGTGTTGAATATGTCTTTTGCTCATTGTTGATTTGGGACTAGACATATCTTGTTAGCGATTGATCCTACTTGTGATGAAATTAGTAGAGAAATGGAGACCAGGCAATTGACATCATTGATATGTTGTGGATATTGAGATTTTCACTATTGTTATTTATATATTGATGATAGTGTGACGTGATTTGCATTGATATGAATTGCGTTGTGATTGTGAACACTATCATTCATTCTCATTATTTGTGTGAACATGCTTGTGTGCATTGGTTCTGGAAACACTATGATGAGACACTGATGATTTATGCCGAAAGGAAGTGGTTCTGACAGATATATGGTCCATGTGTGGCTAGTGATGATTTATGCCGATGGGAAATGGTTCCGGCGAATATGTGGTCCATGTGTGGCCAGTGATGATTTATGCCGATGGGAAATGGTTCCGGCGGATATGTGGTCCATGTGTGGCCAATGATGATTTGTGTCGATGGGAAATGGTTTTGGTGGATACATGGTCCATGTGTGACCCCCATGGGTACCGATCTGAGATTCAGTGGTTGTGTATCATAGGACAGACATGCATTCTCTACTTGGCATTGCATTGCATTATATTGTTTGATCCTTGTTATTGTGGTGTTATATTATGCCTTAAAACTCTGATTCAGTTGTTGATATTTGAATTGAGCTTCTTTGTGGACTGTTGTTGAACTGTTGTTGTCTTGTATCATTTGAAATGTGGTCTGGAAATCTGTTAGGTTGGGCTGAGTTTCTGTGCAGGTTGTAGTTATCGGAGGTTCGGTTGGAAGTCAGGGTTTCATGATCCTTTTAGATTTGCTTCGTTTTATTAGTTGATTTGCTGGGCACCGTGTTGTTTGGTACTCACCCTTGCTTCTACACTTGTGTAGGTTCTGAGCCTGGACCGTGAGCTAGTTCTTCCTTCTTCCTTCTCCGAGGCTTTTAAGGATACTTTAGAGGTAGTTGTTTGATGTTGGCGAACTCTCTTGGCCCTTTTACTTATGTTTGTTCTATTTGAGATACAGACATCGAGACTTGAAATTTTTCATTCAAATTCTGTAATAGAGGCTTGTACATGTGATAACCAGTTTTGGGTTGGTTTTATAGATGAAATTTTTCCGCTTTTAGCTTTTTCTTTAGTTATTTCTATTGTTTTCTTCCGCTTGTTGGGTTTTAGGCTGACTTGTCCTGGTGGGATAGGACAAGTGCCATCACACCCGGTTTTTAGGTCGTGACACCTGAAACAACGGTACTGTGAACCTTGGAGGAACCTGGTCCTCACCCACCGCAACTTGTGGCTCTGGGGAAGCCTTTCTACCACGACCTATAGCAGCTACTGCTCCTCGGGCACGGCCTCTACCACGTGCTGCCCCACAAGCATGACCCCCAACTCGGGCCCTACCCTTACCTCTGGCCGAGGCTTCAACAGCTGCCTCGGGGACTACCTTCCCTCCATCGCTCGAAACAGAAGCTCTGGTCCTCGGCATCTGCCAAAACAATACACGACACTTAGAACAGCGATAGGAACTATGCACGATAAGAAAGAATGAAATAAAGAAAGTTTCCTAACAGTCCTCATAGCCTCTCAAAGATAAGTACAGATGTCTCTGTACCGATCCTCGAGAATCTACTTAGACTTGGCTTGTACACATGAGACCTATGAAACCTGGCTCTGATACCATTTGTCACGACCCAAAAATCGGGTGTGATGGCACTTATCCTATCCCACCAGGACAAGTGAGCCTAAACCCAACAAAGTGGAAAATAAGCAACATAAAGGAAAACAATATAAGCGAAAGTCTCCAAACTTAAACAATCCTCCCCAAGACTGGTTGTCACATGTACAAGCCACTAACACAGAATTGTAATGAAATTACAAGTCTCAATATCTTTGTATCTCAAATAGAAACAAAACATAAAGTAAAAAGGGTCGAGAGAGATCACCAACATCGAAGAGCTACCTCTTAAGTTTCCTCAAAAGCCTCGGAGTAAGAAGAAGAGAGAACTAGATCACAGTCCAGGCTCGGAACCTACACAAGTGTAGAAGCAAGTGTGAGTACCAAAAAACACGGTACCCAGCAAATCAACTAACAAAACAAGGCAAATCTAATAAAATCCACGAACTCCCTTACTTTCAACCGAACCTCCATAACTATAACCTACATAGAAATCAGCCCAACCTAAACTACACAGTTCATATAATACAAAGGTCAACAACAACTCAACAGCATCACCGAAACAACACCCATCAGTATCAAGTATATCAATCCCAGAGTCACATGGCATAAAAACAACTCCACAATGACAAGAATAAGACAATGTAATGCAATGCAATGTCAAGTAAAGTGATGCATGTCTGTCCTACGATACACATCCGTTGAATCTCAGACCAGAACCCATGGGAGCCACACATGGACCATGTATCCATCGAAACTATTTCCCATCGGCATAATCATCAATCGCTGGAACCATTTCCCATCGGCATAATCATCAATCGCCAGAGCCATTTTCCATCGGCATCACCGAAACCATTTCCCATCGACATAATCATCAATCCCCAGAACCATTTCCCATCGGCATAATCATCAAAGTGTCTCATCATAGTGTTTCAGAACCAATGCACATAAGCATGTTCACAGAAATAATGAGAAAAATGATAGTGTTCACAGTCATAACGCAATTCATATCAATGCAAATCACATCACACTATCAATAATATATCAATATCAACAATTACATCATTTACAACAAGATCAATTGCCTAGTCTCCGATTCATTACTCCTTTCATCACAAGTAGGATTAATCACTAAGCAAGAATTTCAAGTCTAGTCCCATAATCCACAATGAGCAAATGACATATTCATCAAGTTCACAATCACATCGAAACTTCATAGCATTTTCCCAATTACACATCAATATCAAGATCACGGCCTATCACATCTCGGCCTACTACTTTAGCACACAAAGCCATTTTATCAACCCCGCCAGTCAATTTAGATTGATTCAATCAAGAATTCAACCCATACCTCAATCCCATTACTTCCAAACACAATCAAGAAAGAGAAATCTGGAATTCTACAAGATTCGCAAGGTTTTAGAAGTTCACTTGCCTTAATCGAAATCACAATCAATCAACAACTGGAGCTTTTCCCTTCCGAAAGCAATCAATAGCAACACAATCTATTCAAATTAGGAATTACAATCAAATTTTGGAACCAAGAACACGAAATTCGGGCAAAGGAGTCCAAATGGCTCAAAATTTCGATTTTGAAAACAAGGTTTGAATCTGGAATTTCTCACATGAAAATGATCCTCAAAGCAATAAGAATCCATTAGTGAAAATCATTTTGAAAAAGGAGTTCAAATTAGTCCACAATCACCATTTAATCAAAAATTCTGAGTTCATGCAAAAAGCCCAAAATTTAACTTTAAAAACCCAAATTTCACGTTGAAATCATGATAAAATCGATGGGTAATCAAGGTTTAGAGTTAAAATCAATTACCCAATAGGTTTCAATGAAGATCTCTTTTTCAAATTGCCTTCCCAAGCTTCAAAATGTCAAAAATGGTGAAAATGGGAAATTTCCTGAATTTACACTGCAAAATTAACCCTCCGCGAACGCGGCTCACTTAGCCCGTGAACGCGGAGGTCAAGGGGACCACTCTCTACGAACGCGGAGACCAACACACTGAGCTTTCACGAACGCGGAGGCTAAGGGAGCAGGGGACTCTCCGAGAACGCGGCACAGCCTCTGCGAACGCGGAGGCCAAGGCACCTGGCACCAAAACTCAGACATCAGCAAACACACAATGCAAACAAGTCTCCGAATGGATCCTCGGGATTCGTTTGGAACCCCGTGCACATAAACCATACATGCTACCCTACTAAAATCGACGTTCCGGACTCAATGGAACTATCAGAATTTGAATTCGAGGTCTCCTTGACCCGGAACCCGATAAAGCACAACTAAACAAACTTAAGCCTCCAAAACTCAAATCAAGCTCGGGACCTCTAAAAATCCAACCAAGGTCACTCTATGGCCTAAAATCATCCCCCGAATCCAACGGAGTTGTCGAAATCAAATTCCGAGCATCGATCTTCGAATGTTGACCAAAGTCAACTCTATGATCAAAATTTCACAATTTTCCAACTCAAGGCCTCAAATCCTTGATACAGCTCCAAATCTGATTCCGTCAATTCTCCTAGACCAAATTCCACATTCCGGAGCTGATGGAATCGACAGAACTCCCATCTGAGGCCCGAAACTCCGAATGACCCCAAAAATCACATTTGACAACTTAAGCCTTTAGAATTCAAAACTTTCCAAAAACCATAACTCAAGAATTTCACAAAACTAACTTCGGATATCAACCAAACATGACTTGGGGCAACTCTCAGGAGGGATAAAACGGTCATTTTATAAAAATTACCAAAAATGGCCTTAAGGATCATTACAAGTATATTCTTAATTTCATCACATCATATGGTTGTTTTCAACAAAGTCGTAAAGAATCTATGGGTAAGAATTTTTCTTTTAATTTTTTATATTATATGTTTTTTTACTTTAATCTTTGAAACTAAATTGAATAAACTCATGGAGTAACCAACAATTTCATATAAGTATATTTTAATTTGTGCTTGTAAGGATGAAGAAGAAAATTGAGGAAGATACAAAAGTAGAGAAAATTGTGAATTTCAGAAGAAGATGATGTAGAGTTTTACAATAAAATTATTATTATAGTAATTTTATCTCTTTAGTTTTTCTTTCCTCTTCTCTATTTTTCATTTATGTACTTTATTGAAAAACTTAAAATATATTTTCAAATTCTTTTAATTATACCTCCTTACATTCTTTTTTTCTTAAAGTTGTATTTTAAAAAATGTAATGGGAAGAGAATAAAATGTAAGTAAGGCAAATCAGAAGGCTGAGAAAGAGAAATTTGATAAAGAAATCTCTTTTTATTTTTTCTCTTTTTTATGTATGACTATAGTTGTACATACATAATTCATTAGGTTAAATTATGATTAGTTCTTGTGAATTTATATTATGATAGCTTCTTGCTGCATCCTAAAACGAACATTATGTACTTGACGTTACTGTTTATTTGCATGCTGAAGTGTATACCTAAATTCGATACTACGATTATAAGCATTTTAAAGAGCGAAAATTTGACAACTTACCAAAAAAAAGTGTTATCCAAGTAATGAATTAAAAAAATTGACAACAAATTAGAGTGTTTGTATAATTCTTAAGAAAAACTAAAGAAACTAAAATCATTATATGCAGTACTTTCGTATTCAAAAAAAAGAAGTAAAAGGAAGAAGACGATATATAAGGTCATAAAGTTATGTTTATATAAAACTTGAATATAATGAAACACCACTTCTTTTAAATTTATACTAGAAGACATAAGAATTTTTTATTTACTCTCACATTTTAATGCAATATTTATCTTATCTTCTTTTTTTCCTCCCTTTTTTGGCTTCTTCCTATTTGTATTTAACTAATATAAAAATTAATTAAAAAAATTAAAAAATATAAGAATTAATTCCTCAATTATCACTATTAATAACTTATAATTTTTCCTATTTCCTTACCATAACTCTCTCTCTCTCTCTCTCTCTCTCTATATATATATATATATATATATAAAAGGTGATATGTCACCTCTCTTTGCCAAAGATCATATTTACTTTTTTCTCATTTTTGATAAATTTCACTTTATTTTAATTTATTATTATTACAAAAAAAAGTATCAATTATTACTCTCTCCATTCATTTCTATTATTTATTGTAAAAACTTAAATGTCTCAAAATTTATTATTCCACTTATTCCTATTCTTTATTGTAAATTTAAAAGCCTAAATATTTATCACTTCAACCTTTCATTTCTCCATAAAGAATGAAAAATCTATATCTATTTATATATAATATAAAGCTAGTATCAAAAAAGTGATTTGACACCTATCTTTGGCGAATGATCCTATTTATCTTTTTTCTCATTTTTTTTGTTGTTGTAATTTTCACTATATTTCTATTCATTATTACTATTAAAAGAGTGTGTCAATTACTATTCCCTTCATTAATTTCTATTATTTATTGTAAAAATTTAAATATCTCAAACTTTACTATTTCACTTATTCCTTTTCTTAATCTTAATTTTCAAAATTTTAAAAAATATTTACGTAATTAGTCAATTAAAGAATAAGATAATTACTCACTAAATAGGTATTTTATTGGGATTTCTCTCTCACACACACAAAGAGAGAGAGAGAGAGAGAGTGTGTTTTTAGTGTTAGAATTTCTTAATGTACAATAATATGACCGCGCGGTGCGCAGTTTGGTTAACTAGTTTAATTAATAAAAGAGAAGGATCTTTAATCTTCATTCTAATAAACATAAATAAAAATATCTATATCCATATTTAAAGCCAAGAAATGTGTCACTTTCCACTCTTATTTTCTTCACAACTACATATTTATGATGAACCCAAAAGTCAAATTCATCATTAAAATAATATAATGTCAAATCAGTTACATATCTTTTCACCTTTTGTCTTTCCCCTTATTTTTTTTCTATTTATTATATATGTATATTATATTGATGAACGAAAAAGACATATTTTTGTTAAACATTATTTTCAAATCAGTTACAAACTAATATACTTTTCCTAATTTCTCCCATATATATATATTCCAACCCAATATTCATGTGTGTTTATTTCCTTTTATATTTTCTTCCTCGCGTTGGTTTCAATAATTTGACTTATTAGCTTTTTTTAATGATTTTGGGACTCAAAGTCAATTTAATATATATAATTTAAATTTAGTTTTGAGAATTTTATTTTTATTCGTGAGTAAGAAATTAAAATTGTAATAATATCATTATAATATTAATGCACTGAATTTTGATGTTGGAATAAATCTAGAGTAAATTATAATGCTATTATTCTACGTTCAAAGTATGGAAAATTTTCAAAAATTCAAAAATTATTAAATTTAAAAATTTTCAAATATTCAAAAGTTATTTAATTTTGAAGGCGAAATCCTTAAACTGTGATAAAGCATTATTGCCGACTTCCAACAGATCTGTATACCATTATTTTCCATTTAATATAAGTTCATGCAATCATATATCTTTTCTAATATTTATTATAGATAGATCATTGAGAAAACTTTTTTTTTTTGGTTTTCCATCGGGTGTCTGGAGCTCATATTGGAGCTCCGACTAAATTCAGATGCTCGGATTAAATTCGAATCACGCACTGCTGGGCCCATTCGGGGGTAGCACTCCCATCAGGATATTCTCCATACATAGGGCTCGAACTCAAGAAATTTGGTTAAGGGTGAAGTAATCCCATCACTGCACCACAACCCATGTTGGTAGATCATTGAGAAAACTTATTAGTGAATATCCTACATCTAAGAGGTCCACAATTGGTCCACAATTTTCAATTTTCACAATCCTTTTCCTTTCTAGTTCAACAGTTGTTACAAACTTAAAAGGTATAGCGGAAAGTGAAAATTCTCTTCCCATTAAATAGTAGGTTGACATTAAGGCCTTATTTATTTGCACTTAATGAAGGCCTGAATTTAAATGGGTCATTAAGTGTGTTTGTTTATCTACTTACAAATTCCTTAATGTGTTTGAAAGGATATGAATAAATCAGATCTGTGACAGAGCCTTATTCTCATTCAGAATCTTTTAAAGACACTTTTATTTTTTGGAAAAAAATTGTGCTTCATATTTTTTTCTTCAAAATTTTTTCAAACCTCTCTCCTTCTCCTACTTTATTAGTTATCTAAATTATTTTCCTTAAACTTTTAATTTATCAAGAATTGTAAAAATTTTATTTGACTAAAGTGCAAAATAACTTCATAAATATGTGTTGTAGAAATCGGACGATGATGCCTTTATAAGTTTGTTTAAAATCATTTGAATGTATCTTGGTCATTATTTATTTTAGAGAAGAAAAAATTCCTCAGACAAGTGTGAATACCATTCAATGATTGAAATTTGTGGAGATTACACAAAGGTACCAATCTAATTCAATCATGAATATACAAAACTATATAACATAAACAAAAAATAAACTTGAAATGGCCAAATTTATTCAGAAATCAAACAAAAACAACACTTAACAAACAAATGTTATATCCTTATTCTCCTCTTCATCCATTGTATCACTAAGTGTTCTTCCATTTGTTTCTGGCAAAAACACAACAAAACAACCACATGTAGCTATGCTCAAACCGAACACGCCAAAAGAAAGCCACTCGTTGTTCCTACCTATGGCGATTAGCATTGGACTAAAGGCTCCTCCGAGAACCATAGCTTGTCTTACCATTGCCACAGCAGAGTTTCTCACACACGTAGGGAAAAGTTCCAATGTGTAGATCAATAGAATGTTAAACGTTGTACACGCACTAAAATATGAAATCATTTCAACACATATTTGCAATCTTTCCAATTTTCCTCCATCAATCATAACACAACCAATGCTAAAAACTCCACTTAGCATAGCAAATCCTAGTAGTGAACATTTCCTATTAAGCTTCCCAATAAACAAGAGAATCAAAATCGAAGATGGCAATTCAGAGAACGCGTTTACTGTTATGCTTATGTAGAGATTGAAATTCAAACTTCCAACACCTAATGGCATACCATAGTAAGTCATGCCAATACCAAATCCAACACACATTACTGTCACTAATCGACGAAATGACCAATTTCTCTCCATTAACATCTTGATAGCTGAATATAAATCGATCGTGTTGTTGTTGAGTACTTCTTGATTTTCTAATTCCATGAATGATCCGAAAAAGCTTAAGGTTAAACTACTTCTTGTTGCTGGAGGTGCAATGCTTTTCAAAGTTTGGAGAAATCCCTCTTTGTTCCCTTTGATATAAAGCCATCTAGGAGATTCACTTACAGTAAAATGCACTAAGAATGAGTATAAAATTGTAGGCAAAGAAGTCCAAAGATAAAGAATTCGCCACGAAGATCCTCTGTTTATATAAGCCAAAGTTGGTAAAGAAAGAAACCCTGTTGTGAAACAGAGGAAACCAATGACTCCAACTTGGCCGCGCCAACGCTTTCCCACGAGCTCTGTGGACAAAACAAGCGCGCAAGTTCCAATTGTAGCTCTTCCGAATCCAGAAAGAAACCTCAAGAATGAATACATCCATATGTTGGTGGAATAAGCAGTGATTGCTCCAGTAACAGACATTAGAAGACATGACAAAATCAGGCTGTTTTTTCGACCAAGGGAGGAGTCAGCTAAGGTTGATAGAAGGAAACCTCCTGCAAGCAAAAGGCGAACCCCGAGTGTTGGGAGTGAATTCACTTGAACCCATGCTAAAAGAAAGATCATCAAAAGTAGTAAGAATGAACTTTTTTATCATGTGAATCTAAAAACAAATCATATCCCCAAGGGTAAAATGGGAATACTAAAAGTTTTAAGTAAGTTCCAAATATAGAAGAGATGCCATTCTTCTTATGACGAGCAGAAAAACAAAAGTGTACATGTCGAATAAAATTGGATAAAATGAAGTAAATGTTTGACTCGTTCTCAAATCACTAAACTCGTTAAATTCAAATCTTGAATCTGCATACCTATAAGACATCCCATGAAGAAGGAAGATGTAGGGAGGCCAGCGACAATCGATCCACCACATTGTAAAGACCACTCTGAAACAACTGAAATTTGGGCAGGTAAATCCCATGTCCATGTACCCTTTGGGAGAGTACAAAAATTGTTGTCAATAGATGAAGAAGAATTAGTACATGATATGCAATGCCACGAAGGTTGGGCGTCAGTGAAAACACTAATAAAAGTTTGCTGAGCATCAAAGAACCAAGCAAGAGATACAAAAATGGCTTGTAAGAATTGTGCCAATCCAAATTCACCTATGCAACTTTCTATTGTTTCATCAAGAGATGATCCTGCTTTTCTCTTTAACTTTCCATTACTTAGGAATGGTTCTGTTTGGTTAGCCATTTTGTAATTTGTTTAATTGTATCTAATTGATGAAAGTATATGAAAAAGTATGTATGGGAATGCCTATGTATATATATGGAAAAAGAATGGGTGGGAATGCCTATATTTGTGCAAAAGAATGTGTGGGTGCCACATTTATGCAAAAGAATGTGAGGGAATGCCTATATATATATATACCAACTTGCACAAGTTTGTAAATTCATTAAAGATTTAGTAGTTTTTGTAACGACCCACCACGTCATCACGCCATATAAGTGCCACGTAAGTATCACATAGCACAAAGTTTCTCATGTGGGCTTACATACGAAGAATGTTAGTCCTTAATAGAATATTCTAGAGATATGTGGAGTATTTTCTTGGAAGGCTTTACAATTTTATAGATTTACATGAAAAGTCCTTAGAATATTTTAGTTGTGTAAAGTATTTTAGAATGAGACTTATTTGTAAATATGTAGAGATTTGTTTAACAATTATTATTTACATAGTAACCCCTAAATAAGTAGTATAAATAGAGGGAAATTCATTTGTAAATTTATCAAACAAAAATCAAAGTTCTTTACAATACAATCTTTCCTAGCAATCCTCTTTTGTTCTCTCTTTCATGATCTCTTAGCGATTCATAGAGTTTTAGGGTGACTTGACATAGCAAGTAACAAGATCCTGAACAATTGGTGTAAGAACGCGAGCAATTTGTCATATGAAAACGTGGTCATTTAATTCTTGAAATCCAAATACGCCCACATAAATTAGAATCTAGAGAATATTAAAAGTAGAATATAAATTAGGACAGAGATTATTGAAAACATAGACTAAGATAGAGATGCAAGTTGTACAGGTAGAATGAGTTGGAAATGAGTCAAATGACTAGGATCCACGCGTTCGGATTTAAGTAAATTAAATTATATTTTATGAATTGTTTATTTTGAAAACGGAAAAAGGTTCATATTTGCTCCTGTACTCACTGAAAAGGGTTATATTTGCTTTTCATTATACTTTTTTTTGATATATTTGCTTATGTCATCCAACTTTATATACATATTTGCCCTTAAATAATTAAGTATGTCCCCTATTTTACTGTCCATAAAACCTAATTCCTAAATATCCACCTTATATGGTCACTTAACCAGGATAAAAACAAGACTCTGACAAAGAGTGGTAGGGCTGCTCATTGCTGGAAACTGATAGTTCAGTATCAAGTTGGAAACATGTTGATCTATCAATTCTGATTTGGAAAGTAAAGATTAGAGGTGTAAAAATGAGCCCAACTATATGTAATTCGTCCAGAATTTTAAGAGTTGGGCTTAAGATAATGTGAATTGGGTTTAATCTCAATCCATTTCAAAAGAATCCTCAATTGAGTCCAATTTTAATCCGTTTTAAGCCTCTTTATTTGCATTGATGTAATGTACGTTCCTATATTTTTTAAATTACTATCTATTTTACATCTTTTAGAATTTATCTATCCATTTGTAATCTTTTTAAAAAAAATTCTTGAGTTGAAATTCAAATTTTGGTTATAATATTTTAAAAAATAATATATTATAATTATTGAGATTAAGCGGGTCAAATTGGGCGGATCAAGACCCAACCCATTTTTAAGCCCATTTGAGCCCAACCCATTTGAATTCAAAGTAAACTTGGACGGATCAAAACTCAACCCAATTTCTAATTTAACCCATTTTAATATCTCCAATTTCAACTCAACCCGTTCATTTTACACCCTAGTAAAGATGGTATTCTTAAAAGATTAACAAAATATTTGAACTATACAAATCTATAGGAGCCGTATCCCAAAAAATTAAGCATGATTTCATCAATCTTTCAATACATTTCAGCACAATTTTAATACACAAAAATGCACCAGCAAATTAAGAACAACTTCAGCTCCATATCAACACAATTTCAACACCCTTTCAATACCATTTAAGCACAACTTAACCACCATTTCAACACACAAAAATCTTAACCACCATTTCAACACTATTTAATACAATTTTCAGCACTTTTTTTTTTTGCAACCTATCGACACAAATTATGACGAAGGGCAAATATAACCCTTTTCAAAGAGTACAGAAGTAAATATGATCTTTTTCCATTTTGAATATTCGAACTTAGATGATCCTATATCTTATCCATGTGAATTAAGAGTACCTATCTTATTGGTGTAGTTGAATTCTTCGATAGATCCTCTCATTTCTTCTTGAGAAGAAACTTTTTTTTTTCTTGAGAAGAAACTTAAATGATTAATAAATCTATCATGAGTATTTTCACCTTATTTATTTAACATAAATGGATCTTATGAATTGTATTAATCAGTATCATTACCACTTACTAAGTATATAAATGGCAAGTTGAATGTGAGTTTAAAATTAAGTCCTAAGCATTATTGACTAACTTCTTTCCCTTTTTTTTTCTTTTCCTTTTTCATGACAAGCATGCCTACATATGAATGCACAAGTTCTGATATGAATTTTTTTTCCTTTTTTTTTTCAAAAAATATATTGTATGTTTAAAACAATGTTTTTTTTTGTTACACATAAGAATGACTTTTTGGTATGTTTTTGATGATATCAACAACATATTCAGTAAAATTTCTCACAAGTAAGATTTGAGGAAGGTAGGTAGAGTGCACCTACCTCGTAAAGACAGAGAGATTATTTCCTTGTTGATATATGGTTACCAAAAATTCTTTCAATTATTTTTAATTAATTAATTATGAGCAAACAACACAAATATCATTAGTTTAGGATCTAATTACGTTTCTTCCCGTGTATTTTTGAAATTATCATTCGTGTCAGATTTTGATCCCCAGTACATGTATCTGGCGCATTCAGATACATGTATCTTGGATATATGGGGTCAAAATTAGATGTAATTTATTCTATATATAATATATCCAAGCGTGAGTCGCATGTATCTGATACACTGACTCTCTTGCTTGCCTCTATCCTTTTTTGCTAGTCTCTCTCCCTATTTATTTGTTTTCTCCAAGAGGAGTTTTTTTGGTACTAATTTAATTCACCTAAGTCTCTTAATTCTTAATCTGTTAATCAATGAAGTAGGCTAAAATAGAAAAAAAAATGAGCAAAATCTGGATTTAATCTGGGCTTGTTGAGCTTTGTGTCTAGACAACTCACATTTCATTAAAATAAAAAAGACTAAGACACTCCCTTCTTTATTCTAGACCCGCCTTCCTGACCTAAATATTAAAATAAAAAAGACTAAGATACTCCCTTCTTTATTCTAGACCCGCCTTCCTGACCTAAATCTATCTCACTTTTCCTTGGTCTCTTTCACGGATCGGTAGATTTGAAATAAAATGAATTCAATGATAAACTCGCCGAAATTTCATAATGTATTTGGTAGCAAAAACACATGTATATAGGTGTATCTGATATGAAACTATTAATTAGTGAGACACTATATAATTATTTCAAACTATATTAAGAATTATTGAATTAGTAAATAGTAAATACGATAGAAATATTCGTATAATTAAAGAGAGACCAGGCAAGGCCTATCAAGCAGTACAAAAATGGGCCTGGACCAAGCTATGGCCCAATTTTTACCTGTGAGAGTGAGTTTAGAGGTTATTGAACAAAAAAGGAATGGCAGCATCCATTTTCTGCAGAATTGGCTACTGCAAGTCAATCGGAAAAACAACGAGAGAGAGAGAAGAGAAAAAGGAACGAAAGGAAGATGAGTTTGAGGTGGTTAGAAGCTGTTCTTCCACTGGGAATCATCGCTGGTTTTCTTTGCGTTATGGGTAATGCTCAATATTTCATCCACAAAGCTGCTCATGGCAGGGTAATCCCCTTTTTGCCAGATCCAAGATTTGATCTTTTTCCCTTTTGGGTATTAGCTATCATTCTTTTTTCGGCTTATTTTGACACCCAAATTGTTTTCTTGGGTTAATATTTGCAGCCGAAGCACATTGGGAATGACATGTGGGACGTGGCAATGGAAAGAAGGGACAAGAAAATGATGGAGATGCTTGCTTCTCCTTCTTCTTCTTCGTCTTAGGCGTTGTATGGTACTTTAATCAGCTGCCCTTTTGATATTTTCATTTTGTTTTGATTCTAATGAGGAGGATTTCTTCTTGTCTGATGGGCAATTAGGATTTAGGGTTACTCGTTTGTTATGTTAATTGTTGTCAAATTTGCTTAATTTGGATTAAATTTTAATAAAGGGTGACCTTTGATGATGAAATTTTGTGCTTGAGCTTGCTTATGAGCTCGGATAATTGTCCAATCTAAGAATTGAAAAATCAGCTTTAATTATTCTTTTCATTCTAACCAGTGTTGTCCCTATTAGCTCATGCTGCATCTTGATTGTTTACCGGCTACCCCCAATCACATGTACCCGGTAACTCTTCCTGGATGGGAAATTAATCAATCACCTAGCAGTTTCTGCCTTGGTAGGATTTTAACCTTGATCTCTTGTGGTCGTCATCTCATTTCATTGATCATTAGATCACACCCTTGGATGCTTTTAAATAGACCTGCCATTCCTCCAACCTACCCAAAAGTTAATGAAACACAGAAGTTGCTGAGGGAAAATAATTCCAATAACTTTCCTAAATTGTGCTTTATATTTGGCCAATTGAGCTTTTTCGATCCAGCTGTAGCGAAGGGGCCAGTTTGTGTCATGGTAAAGTGTTAGATAGTCATGTAACTCTTAAAATGTTTTGGTTTATCAGACAGCTGGTTGCTAATAATTTGATGACTAATTATTCATAACGTAAGTAAGCAACTTTTATAAGAGTGGCATCATTTTCATTTTTTAAAAATAAGTAGTATCTATGATCACTGAGATTAGTACAACAACAACATACCCCTTGAAATCCCACAATCACTGAGATTAGGGTAAAATAAGACAAGGTTGTATCGATAAATAAATACATAAAGAATGGCTGAGACATGCTTTCACATTCTGATGCATTTTCATTGTGAACGTTCTGGCTAACTTTTGTAATCAGTAGAGTCAGAGTTTTCAGGGTGTCCGAGAGGAAAATTAACCTATGCTTAACTGATGTCACCATATCAACTAAAAATCCTTTAGGAATTATGTTCAGTTGAGAAAAGGTGGTGACTTTCAAATATTGGAGTATAAGAACAGTATTTGAAGGTTGGTGTGGCTGGTATCCGAGCAAGTATAGCTTGCATCTAATCAATCAATTTTGCACTTCAACAATGTAGTACTAAAAGAAGCCTCGCTTTATTTCCAATGTGGTTTAAAAGTTTCAACTTTAGATTGGTGCTTCTTTAGCCTCAGTTTGAGAAGCAATAGCTTCCATGTTGCGAGGAGAAACATTGTGTAGGTTAATCGTAACTTCTATTCCCATGTGATTACTGATTCACTCATAACCCATTAGATATATCACCTATAAAAATGATCTTTTCTTTGAGTCTATAACTTGGCATTTCGCGATGATGGGTTTCCTTAACAGTACTTTGTCTTTCTACTTTCTTATGATTAATGAATGTCCCAAAGCGGGTTTAAAGAATTTAGATGATTGACACCCTCTCCATGTGTTTTAACCTAAGCAATGAATGTTTTGACTGGGCCTCTCATGAATGACGAAGACAGATTTGTTGGGTGGTATATTTGGACGATGAAATGCCTATTTCTCACTAACACTATGGTGATGATACAGTGCGTTGCATGTTTAGTGATATTCATTGAAAAACAGTTTAGCTTCTAGGCTATCTCCTAGAGTTCGGAACTAAAATGATACTATAAACTGCGATATATAGCTCCATCCGGAATATCCCTGCTAGCGAGTGTTAAATCCATAACGGAGCTATATATTGCAGTTTTTAATATACGCTCCTTCTTTAAAACCCTCCAGCCCCGCTGACAGTGGCTAGAAAATGACCTAATCCTCCCATATCTTGCCATTAAAACCGGTGTAAAGCTTCTCCAAGCTTCCATTCTCCCATTTTTTGAACAAAATTTCACTAACATAACTGATATGCATAGCATATTGAACGTGTAGAACAAGATTTTGGGCTTGAAACCGGAAAGAGAATGGATTTTCTTCAAAAGAGATAATTTTAGATTTCGTAAATGAACTTATTGATTGTTGCTTCTCAAAGTGAGGCTAAAGAAGCTATAGACAGATGATCCTAAAGAGGAGCAATTGAAAAAAAAACACTAAAACATGCTTACTATTATGAAGTAATATCGACTATAATCAATAAATCTTGTTCTGCATCTGCAGTATGCTATGGATCTTAGTCTAAGAAAAATTTGTTTGATAAATGGGAGAATGGAAGTTTGGGGGAGTTATATCATAATGGTGAAATATGGGAGCCATTTAGTGGCCACTGACAGTCTGGATGTGACCGTATATCACAGTTTTTAATTGCGATAAACCCAGTTATGTTCAGTTAACATCTATTCGTCGGCCAATATTGATGATAGGGATGGATGTGGCACTTACAATGCCATGAATCATTTTGGGGTTATATGGAGCTATCAGAACTTGATTGTTTGTTATGCAAGTGTTAATTAGAGATGTGGTACCTTTTTAGTTTGGGGGGTGGGGGAAATTGTTTTTTTAAGGGTTTCCAAGGAATCCGGAAAATCCAGTGATTAAATGCTGAGTCATTCCAAAAATGAGTCAATAAAATTTGGAGATATGGATCTCATATGTTGGTGATCAGTTAACAAACAAGGAGTGTTAACCAAAATAAGAACAGTCGGATGCAATTATTTTTATCAACTCTTGTAAGTTCAGTTCCTTGTAAACTCTAGCTTTCTGATGAAACCTTGTAGTTAATATGACTTCTTACTGAAACATATCATTGTGTATGATTTATCGTGCAATCACATTGTTATCATATATTCTTTCATAATCTTACAAGCTATCACTTTGTACTTCTATTTCTCAAGAATGGTATCAGGGTTGTAGGCCTTGCAGTTCAGGCAAATGCCAGCTATTGACAAATTTCTCATTTCGTTGAACATAGAATCTGGAGGGGATTCGAGTATCATTTTTGAATCACTCTTTAGATTACCTTATTCAAAACTTAAAGAGCGAGATGTTTATGTGGTTTAGTTCATGTTAGCTACTTCCCCATTATTTTTTGGACCATGGTTTTTTTAAGCTCTATTTCTTTCCAAGTTGCTTCATCAATTTCAGAATTTTCTTCCAAGCTAAGTTGCGCGGACTCTTTACTTTTGATGCTGCATCCATGTCGGATTCTCCAAGAATACACTACTTTTGGCGAATCCGACATGCACTCCTTGACATTTTTGAAGAGTCCGAGCAACATAGCTTCCAAGTACTATGGGCTTCATCAGTATTGAAATTATCCATATGCATTTTTCTTCAATGTTCGAACTTGTGAATCCACTTAACTGATGATGAGCACTTTGTAAAGGCAATGAGCAAATAGTTGATGTGTAATGACTTTTAAGGCCTGGCTGCCTTGTTCCATCACCAAATATATGAGCCTGAACTCCTTTAATAATTGTCTCACAAACTAAATTCTACTATTTTACAAAGTGGTGGTTAGACTAGCTATGTTGTATGGGGCGGAGTGTTGCCAGTCAAGAACTCTCACATCCAGAAGATGAGGATGTTGCGATGGATGTGTGGGTTTACTAGGGAGAGATAGGGTTGAAAATGAGGATATCCGAGACAAGGTGGGGTGACTTCGATGGAAGACAAGATGTAGAAAGCGAGATTGAGATGGTTCGGGTATGTGATGAGGAGATGCATAGATGCTCTAGTGCTGAGGTGTGAGAGGTTTGCTATGGATTGATTCAGGAGAGGCAGAGGTAGACTGAAGAAGTATTGGGAAGAGGAGGACATGGTGCAGTTGCGACTTATGGAGGACATGACCTTCGATAGGAAGGTGTGGAGGATGCTAATTTGGGTAGAAGGTTAATAGGTAAGAGTGCGTCCATGCTAGTAGGTAGGACTTAGGAGTGTATTGGCTTGGTGCCTTTACTAGTAGTAAGTGCTATGTTTGTAGTTTCTTCTTCTTTGATTTTTATTGATATCCGTTGTTTTGTGTCGTTCAATTGTAGTATTATTTGGTTGCCTACTATCTCTTGTACATTCATCACATCTTTTTCTAGTTTGTTTTTGTCTTGAGCCGAGAGTCTATCCGAAACAATGAGGTAAAGGTCTGCGTACACTCTACCCTCTCTAGACCTTACTCTTTGGGAATACATTGGGTATGTTATTGTTGTAATTGACGAGATAGTTCATCAATTTTTAATCACTCGACTAAGGAAGCTCCTGAAAACAATTTATCCATAACACAAAAAAAGAAGCTATCAAAGACAAACTCTTCTTTATTTATTTGTTTTATTTTTGGGTGTGACCTTGTTAATTTGACTTTTATCATTGTAATTCTTCAAGTTCATCGTCATGCTTGTGTATTTTTGGAATTCCGTGGATTCCATTATTATGCTAGAATTGGAGGTGGCTCTTTTCGTATTTAGTTTCAAAATATTTGGCATGAATGAACATTGCATTGGTTAAGACTCTGCAACTTTCTGTTATGATTTATTCATGTGCATCAAACTTGTACTGATTTGTACATTGTCTTGCGGCCTTGCAGGAAATAACCTGCGTTTGGGAATAAAATGGTCTTATGAGGCTCGAGATCATGTGCAAAGTACCTTATTATCGTCTTTCTTCCTTCTCCTGTTGCTGGTTTTCCATAGCCTATGAGCTTTATAACAATGAGACAGTTGTGAAATGCTTCTTTGTTGAATCTGGTACAGTTGTTGGTTTGTGTTTTTGAACTTTTGTGGAATTTTCACTAGTATTCATTGACTCTCTACTTGAAAAGAGACTGGAATTTCTCTCTGTACCCACTAAAAGCATTGAAATCCTAGATTTGTTCCTAATAGAACAAGGGCTTTAGTTTTATGTTAACACCGATGCATGATGTGTGGGTTAGACGCAGTTACTGCCTTACTAGTGCAAATCCTACAACAAAATTTTTCTTAAATGAACGACGAAAAGGTGAAATTTAGATGATTAAAGGAGACGTAGATTGTAAATGACACTTTCACTAACAGGATGTATAATACATACAAAAGAAAAAACTTCACGTTATTTTTAATAATAAAAGTTTTATACTTAATAATATTATGTACACACAATAATTTATTATTAATTAATACGATATACACGCGTCAGCAATGTATAATTATTTGTAATACAATGTAGAGCGTCTAATGAAAGTGTCGGCCACTCTCTCTGTCCATCCCTCCAACTACGCTATGCAACGGGGGATAGTTTCGTCATTTTGCTAGTTGCATCATCATCGATAGTTCTTTCGTTTTAATTTGTCTGTCTGATTTTAACTCGACATAAAACTTAAAAAATATAGATAAGATTTTTATATTTTGTTTTAATCAACAATATGTAGAATGTATCAAAAAAATTATTTAATCTTATGATCTTAAATGTGTTACTAAATTATTAAATTGTCAAAAAAGGAAAAAAATTATTTTCTGAAACAAACTAAAGAAAAAGACGAGCAAATTTAAAGATATATACTACTTGATTCCTATATTAAATACAAATATTTCATTTTACTTCTCTAATTTAGAAAATTAAGAGATTACCTACTTCTTTCATTTTTATTTGTCACTTTTAACTTATTAAGGAAAAAAATTATTACATTAATATTAATTAATATAAATATTATAGTAAAATATTTATATAAACTTTTTTTTTAGAAAAAGTGTAAAATTAAAAATGAACAAATAAAAATTAAGGAATTAAGTACTCCCTCTCCCCTGTTCCTAATTACTTGTCCAAATTTGAATTGATATACCTACAAAGAAAACAATGATTGACATAGTGAGTTTACTATTTTACTCATATTAATCATAAAGTGGATGAATTGAAAATTTAAGATTTGAAAAAGTTCTATCTTTTTCAAAATTAATTAATTGAGGATATAATAAGTAAAAAAATTGTCCTTTCTTGAGTCGTCAAAATGGACAAGCAAAAGGGACAAGTAAATGTGAAATATTTCATGATTAAATTTGAGATAAAATTTATATTGCGTTTAGTGATTATTTAAATTTAGACAAATAATTAGTGACCGAGGGAGTACTATTTTAAGCCTACAAAAAAGGTGACAAATCCCACCTCGATTTTATCTACCTCGTATCATAAAGCAGTAAAAAAATCTTTTGCTTTTTCATATGCAATAATTGAATCTACTTTTCTCCATTTCTTATTTTAAAAATTAATTTTAGTAATGATTTTCTTTAATTCACACCACACATGACAGCGGATTCTTAGGTGACAATAGTCCAATTCATATACTATACAATTAGGATCATTTGGTTGGTGGGATGGGAATTATATGGTGGAATAATTAATTTTATTATTTTAAAATAAATAGTAGAATAAAATAATTTTGAAGAAAATTACTTTATTTGTCTCAAATTAGTTGACCATTTTTCTAAAAATAATTGTCTCATATTTAATTATTCACTTTACTAAATCAAGAAATCATTAATTAATTTTTTTCCTATATTACTTTGCAATTAATTTTTTTTGAAAGTGTTCATATTTATTTGGTTGGTGGGGGTGGGAATTATACGGTGAAATAATTACTTTTATTATTTAAAAATAAATAATAGAATAAAATAATTTTGGAGCTAATTAATATTCCTAATTAGATATATTATTATTATTTTTATTGAGTTGTGTTTATCAATTAAACGATCTCTTATTCTAAAATTATAATTTTAAGATTATAATTTCTGAATTAATTTATCGCGTTTAAGAGACGAGATAACGTAATTTCATTTTGGATGGTATAATGTGAGATACTTAATTATTAAGTCTGAGATAAAATTTATACTGCGTTTAGTTGATGGTTAAAATTTATTCTAAAATAAATTCTACGTCAATAATTTGAGATATTCCCATTTTATCCCACGTATGAAATGACCGTTATTATTTTTGTTTTTCATGCATGATTCGGTTAAATTTAACTTGTATTCGGAAAGTTTCATATGTGAGGCAAAAAACTTCCTCGTAAATGCGACTCCATAGTTCATAAGATTTGAATTCAAGACATCTGACTTAAAAATAAAAGAATATTTATCACTTTGCCGTGATCCTGATTGGTGTATCTATACAAAAAAAATTACATTTATGTATATACTCAAATTTAGGTATCTTTATTTACATATATACTTTCTTGGTGGATAGTGTATATTTATTTCAATTTATTTATGCAGCCACCAAATAGTGATGCTGTCAGTCAAGTCTGAGAAAAAGAGAAGATTTTGCTGCCTTTCTACCAATTTTCACAGACTTTTTGACACTTCTGTCTACTCTTTCTTTTTCTTTTTCTGTCTTGAGCCGCTATATACAGGGAACCCCATTTTATTTGACTCTTCTTCTGAGAAAAAAAAGCTATGTCAGGTTTATATAATCACAACTTTTCACCTTCAAGAGCTGCATCTCCTCAGATTAGAACTAATCCAGATGTTGAAAGGTATGTTGTTGGTTCTGTTTTTTTGATTTTTTTTGTTTAATCTTGGTGAATTCTGCATTTTCTTGATTTTGCTATGTGAGGTTGTGATCGTTGTGTGTTTCTTTTTCAGTAATCAGTACTTGTCTGAATTGTTGTCGGAGCATCAAAAGATTGGTCCTTTCATGCAAGTTCTTCCTATATGTAGCACACTCTTGAATCAAGGTAACATCTTTTTTGGTTTAGTCGCCATTTGTAGCACATTCTTGTGGTAAATCTGTAGTTTTTATGAGGTGGGGGTGGGTGTTTAGAGGTTTTGCTGCATTGGTTCTGATTTGTTGTGGTAAATCTGCACTTTTTATGAGGTGGGGTTTAGAGGTTTTGCTGCATTGGTTCTGATTTCTTGTGTTAAATCTGCACTTTCTTTTGCTGCATTGGTTCTGATTCCTTGTGTTGAATCTGCACTTTTTATGAGGTGGGGTTTAGTGGTTTTGCTGCATTGGTTCTGATTTCTTGTGTTAAATCTGCACTTTCTTTTGCTGCATTGGTTCTGATTCCTTGTGTTGAATCTGCACTTTTTATGAGGTGGGGTTTAGAGGTTTGCTGCATTGGTTCTGATTTCTTGTGTTAAATCTGCACTTTCTTTTGATGCATTGGTTTTGATTTCTTTTGGTAAATCTGCACTTTCTATAAGGTGGGGTTCAGAGGTTTTGCTGCATTGGTTCTGATTTGTTGTTGTTAAAAAGATGACAAGTTAGATCTGACTTTATTTTTTTTTTTAACCTTCATAGATCATCATTTGCTTTATTTTATCTGTTCTTGCTCAACTTTTCGTGACTACTTTGATTTGCTATGGTAGGGGTAACATCTGCATACACTCTACCCTCCCCAAACCTCACTTGTGGGATTCACGTGGGGTGTGTTGTTGTTGTTGCCCAGCTTCTCGCTGTGATGGGGTTGTGAATGTGGCCCAATAAAAGAAATTATCTTTTTTAGATTTTACCCCCTTTTTGGATCCTCTGTATACGTAATTAATCTTCATGTATAATGATTCTGTTGTTGGAATAGATTTGGTTAGCTAATCGGAAGAAATTTAATACTTAAGGCACTTGGGAGGCAGTTTACTCCTCGTGAAGAAGGTTCATTTGCACCTTGATGTTCATAAACAAGACTCTAATTTGCTAAATTATGCAAATGGCAGAAGGAAATGATACGTGCAAAAGATTGATTTTTTCTTAATGAAGTTGCATCTTTTCAAATGTTATACATGTTTACTCAACATGGCCAACTGATGTCCATGAAATTTTGTGCTATTATTTATCTTCAGAGGGATTTGCAAGGACATGGGAAAAAACTTTCCAGGGGGATTTGTAACTTTGACAGTTCCGTTACTACTTTTGGAAAATCTCAAATAATTAAAATAAGAAAAATATGATTTAGTTGATCAAACAGTGTTCTAGGGAATAACCTGGTTGAGAGTGGACATTTTTCGCTGATTTTTGCTTGAAAGAATATCTGGCCAGTCGACCCTTCGGGATGGCCCAGTGGTTTGGGCTTGGGACTTTCATGTTGTAGGTCTCAAGTTCGAAACCCCTTGCCAGCAACTGCAAGGGGTTTTCCTTCTGGGTCGAGCCTAGTGCGGATTACCTCTCTGGTGTGGTTTGCGAGTTTTTGCATAGGAACGGGGGTTTTACCTTGTGTGCACCTAAAGGGTAGCGGTTGCGGGTTTCCCTTGTCATTAAAAAAAAGAATATCTGGAAAGTTTCAAACTTGCTTAAATGCGAAATATTAAATGCATGTTCTTCATGTTAACATGCTTGATCTGTTTTAATTTTGGTGGATATGTCTCTTGAGTTATCACAAATTCAGAATTCGTGAGGTCAATTCAAATTGTCATCTTTTATTATCCAGAAACAGATAGTATAATATGTTTATTTCTTTTAACCTCATGGTACTTTTTTGGGTTTATTCCCAAGCTTTTGATGATCATGGTACCAATTTTATTGTTAAACTATGTTGTGCATTATAGTTGAACTGCTATTTAATTAATGCTTGATCACCATAACTAGATTCTGGTTTTCAGAGATCTTACAGGTAATTAACAATGTTTTGTCATAGTATCATGCTATTATTACAATGTTGATTTAGTGATCAGTTACCTTGACTACTTTTTGATTTTCAGAGATCATGAGGATATCAGGAATGATGCCGAACCAAGGTTTTGGTGAGCTAGATAGGTTTCGGCATAGAAGTCCCAGCCCTATGACTTCACCAAACCTTATGTCAAATGTTGGAGGAACAGGATTGGGTGGCTGGAGTGGACTTGCGCAGGAGGTAATTAGCTTTTTGACTTATATCTTTGTCCGCTTGCCCTATGTTGTATTTTTCTTCTTTTAACAGGATCGTCCCTTTACTCTCTCTGTGTCACATATACAAGCGGAAACACCCGTAATATCTGACCTATACAAATCTAGATCTAATGATTCAGCAAAAGTGTAGTAGGTGGCAGGGTTTCTATGGTTTTCCCAACAGTAGTATAACTTTGACGTAAGTTGCTGTTATTAAATGGATAAGCACTAAGCTCCAATCCTTCAAGAACTTAGTTTCTTAGCTTTCCATCCATACCATTAAAGAATTGGAGGTAGGAACTTGAACAGCTGGCTTTTTTTTTCTACTATCAGTCATTTGATGTTTAGCTGGTTAAATTTGTTTCGAGGTACTGCCATTGTTACGTAGCAGGGAAGGATGCTTGGTGATTACCCCAAAACGCTTCAGTTACTCTGAAGCATTTGGAGGATCACACAACACGACTAGCGAGTAGACCCAAGCCCAACTGTTTCAGACATTACAAATTTCCTTGAGACCTCTTCCTTTTTATAATAGTGGTGTTTGGGTCAACTTGCACATACCTCAACTAATCCACCTGACAGCCTGCTAGCCTACAAGCACAGGTACTAAGTAAACTTGCCACCAAGGTTGGAGCAGGTAGATTCACACTGAGTGTTAGCCAGTGGCGGAGGCAGAATATTCATCCAGGGGGTTTAATAATAGGTCGGGGTGACTAAGGAAAAGACTAACCTTAACTCCTACTCGCTCTATCATGGCTCTTTTAACATTTCTTTAATTTTTTGTTCTGCACCAGCGAGTTTCTTAAAAATATTTTGTGCATTTTAAAAATACCTTCTTGATTTTCTAAAAATATTTTGTTTTTAGAAACAGGTTTAAAAGACCAAAAAACACTTAAGAACACGGAGGGACTATATACTTGTTTCTTCATAAAATGAAATTTTCATAATTATAATTCAATGTATGAAAGCACAAACTTTTTCATTGAAAATCTTCAATCATTTTGTAAATATTTATAGTCTTCAAAGAAAAATTGTTAAATTCGTGGAAACGTCCAAAGCAAAGGAAGATTTTTTTTACAAATTTGTCCTATCTTTCAAAACTTAGTTCTAACACTAAATGATATAAAAGGATTTTAAATAGTAATAAAAGTTCATATCTATGTTTTCAATGTCCAAAATGCTTTGTTGAATCGAGGATATCGTGTATATAAAGTTGATTAGTTAAACAAATAGGAAGTTAATAATTTTCTTTTTACAATTTTAGGGTAATATTAGTAGGTTATATAATAAGAAAGAATTAAATTTAATTTTGACTCATAATTCATTTTATAAACTTTATTGTCATGGGGAACATTGTCTGGAGAAAAAAATTACAAGTTCAAATATATAACGACAATTAAATTTGATATGTTCAAATAAATAAAAACTTTACCATAGTTAAGCATAAAACAAAGAAGACAAAAATAAGTGAGGGAGTTTACTTTTATTAATGCTGGGAATGTAATTTAGAAAATGGGAATTTAATAGCTATTAATTATTATCTTTCTATTCTTTATAATAATTCACGATTCACAAGAATTTGTATCCATTGTAAGATGGTTGTGGCACGTGGGTAAACTAGAGACCTCTTGCAACATTTGAACCCCTTGACCGCTGAACCAAGCTTCAAGTCTATGTTGGAGGGGTTCATTTTATAATATCTATACCTAAAATGAAGATTTAACCTTATATATACAGTGTAGTTTTTTTGCGAAGGGGGTTCGGTTGAACCCCTGACCACCACGTAGCTCTGCCCCTGGTGTTAGCTAGGATTTGAACCTCAAATCTCCACATTTCTTTTAGATCCTTATTGCGCAATATATATTGCCTTGCAATAAAGATGGTCTAGATGAACGTACCATTACTGATTTTTATCATCCTTGAGGTGTTTTATTATTGAAACTCTGTAGCCACCTTTACCTAAGCTGAGGGTCGATCAGAAACAACCTCTCTACCTCCACGGGGTAAGGTCTACGTACACACCACCCTCCCCAAACCCCACTTGTGGGATTACACTGGGTATATTGTTGTTGTTGTTGTAAACTCTGCAGCCACCTAACTTGTTGTCTGACTGAAAATGATTAACCAAAGCACTGCATGTCAGATGAGAAGGATCTTGTCACTGACTTAATAATATCAAGTGAAGCAGCTAGTGGCCTAGTGCCTAGCGAGCTCTAAATGGTTCCTGAAATGCATAATGCTGCTCGATATAATACAGGATATATTTAAATTTTATGCATACTTTTGGTGGGAATTGCTGTGAGAATTTGATAAAGAACAAGTGAATGACATATTGTGCACAATGGAGATTACTTTGGACCAAAATGGTTAACATGTTACATGTGTAGCTAATACTCAGATCACCAAGCAGAGTTACTTCCATTGTATGAAAATGGCGAATATATGACAAATAGCCTTGATTTAGAATTCAACTAGAATTACTGATGAACTTGATTCTTTCACATTTATGCACTTTTAATAATGTCTTCGCTGAATTTTATGAATCATTGAAGTAAGCTGACTTTGTAATGAACTTGGAAAATATCCTAGATAAAAATATTTCAATTTCTAGTTTCTGTTAGCCTCTTGGGATGTTACATTATGTGCACAGACATGCATTTTATTACTTTTAATAATCAACTTTTCTTGTTTTCTTTGTTGGTATTTACTATTTGGATTGGTTTGGGTTTATCTAAGTTCTGCGTCGTGAAGTTCATTGGTGACAGAGTGAAGTAGATACATAAGATTATAGAACTGTTTGAGTTGCTATATATAGTGAGCAAGTCGTTTTGGCAATTGGCATGTGAGATGCAATGTAATTCAATCTGTCTTATAACTGTGTGCATCTTTAGTTTGCCCATACTGGTGATGCATTTGATAATTGATTTCTAATCTATAGATATTTTTGTCTTTTTGCCTCTTTAAGTGTCAAGCACTTCGTGTCGTGTGTTAACTGGTCTTAGTTTTCCTCCCACTTATTGTGTTTATTTATTTGTGGCAGAGATTAAGTGGAGCTCCTGGAATGTCAATGGACTGGCACGGGGCAACAGCAAGTCCTAGTTCATACACAGTGAAAAGGATATTGCGCTTAGAAATTCCATTGGAAACTTACCCAAATGTAAGGGTTTATTTATTGTTTTCACACACTGGCTATCAGTGCTATATAGTTTAATTTGGGGCCAATGAACCCTTGATGAACTAACTTTTCGGTGGATTTCAGTTCAATTTTGTTGGGCGACTTCTCGGTCCCAGGGGCAATTCTTTGAAACAGGTGGAGGCTACTACAGGATGTCGTGTGTATATTAGAGGAAGAGGGTCAATAAAGGACCCGGATCAGGTAATGCTAGTATTGTATTCTATCTCAGTCCTGTTGAATTGTCTGATTGATTAGCTCTAGCTGCATATGTAATTATCAGACGTACGAGTTGCCAAGTCACGAAGAAGCTTTTATTGAGTACAACTTTCTTTCATAAATAGTTTAGAACAAAAACATCTCATGTGTTTTCATCATCTCAATCAGATATGACAATTTTAAGTTAATGCTTGTCCTGCAGAACTTCCACAAAACTATGTTCATCTTCCCTTTTTATTAATATCTATACAGTTTTCTGGCCTTGCTTCTCCCAGTATCTTCATATAAGAAGGATTATATTAAACTTGTAGCCTAGGTCAGTAGATCATTTGGAGTAGGTATGATGTAGTTCACCATTCTATTTGATTATCGACGGGAGGCAAAGTACCTACTTCGTTGATTTGTGTTATGGACCAAAATTGCATAGGGATAGTTTTATCTATACTGATCAATTAGTACCAACTTAGACTCACGCCTGTGCAGTAGACTGTAAAGTTATAGCTCTGCTAATATCAACTTGCTCCTTCGACTTCATGTAAATCAGATATTTATTTTTGAAGATTTCATTGACTAACTTAACAGGCTTTTATGCGAGTTGATCTCTGGAGTTCTAATGTATTTTTATGTTTGATAATCTCAAGGAGGAGAACCTGCGTGGAATACCAGGATATGAGCACCTGAATGAACCACTCCACATTTTAGTTGAGGCAGAATTACCAGCCAATATCGTGGATATTAGATTGAGACGGGCACAAGAAATAATAGAGGAGTTGCTCAAGCCAGTGGTATGTATCCCGATTTAATCCTTCATTAAACACATTTAGGAGTTTATGCTACTAATTAAACTACGCATGATTCTTTTTTGTATGTTTGATGTCATCCCATTCCTCACAAAAAGGATACAATTCTCAAAATATTAAGTATTTGACACCACAACAACTTATTGAATAGTAGACAAAAGTAATTCAAAGAAAAAGTATCTTGAACTTAAGCTTAGTCTCTATTTTTTCTGCATATTCAGAAGTCATGTGGCAGGTTCTAGTCCGGTCTTATCTATTTCGTTCACATTTTTTATGAGTAAAAATCTCTCTTAGAAGTCACACCTCTTTTCTGAAACATGATGAGTTTGTTTTATTTAATTAGGCACATTTCAAGATAAACCAGTTTGTATTTTCACATAATCTTTACTACCTCATACTTATACAATGCTACCATTTACAGGACGAGTCACAGGATTATATAAAGAGACAACAATTGCAAGAACTTGCCATGCTAAATTCAAATCTCAATGAAGAGAGTCCTGGACCAAGTGGCAGTGTCTCTCCTTTCAATAGCGGTGGATTGAAACGTCCCAAGACTGGTCGTTGAGAAGTTCAGACATTCAATGATACCATATCCGCGTAGCTACCTAAACTCGAGATATGAATAGAAAATGAGGTCACTTACGCGGGTGGCGTTGTGGCTGGCTTGTGGGTTTTATTTATTTTTCCAGCAGAAGAAACAGAAAGAAAGGGAATATATATATACTATATACAGAAAGGATACATCTTGTGGGTTATAGTTGGATCTTTGGATTAACTTTTTGTCATGCCAGTGGTTATCAACTTCTTCTATTGGATTTATTTATGTGTTATTGATTGTGGTATGAAATATTCTATTTCTGTCTCATAATTGTGCTAGTGGTTTGAAAGCCTATACTAATAGCAAATCATAGGCATTTTTTTTTATTCGGTGTTCGGTGCCCGTATTAGAGTTCCGACTAAATTCAAATTTCATACTGCAGGGCTCATTTTGGGGGGTGACGCTTCCAATAGAATTTTCTCCATATTCAGAATTCAAACCTGAGATCTCATCACTACACCACAACCCATATTTGGTTTAGGCATATTTTTTGCTCTGAAGCAAATATGAATTGTTTAGAATGGGTCACCCCCCATTTCTTAGGAAGTATTTTAACTTTTATGTGGTCAGGGGCAGATCTAGGGGGACGGACCGGTGTTTACTCGAATCCTTTGAGCAAAAAATTACACTGTATATATAAGGTAATTTTTATTTTCTTATTTTTTTTATGTATATATAAAGAATCCCTTGAACACAAGAGTAGAGGTTAGTTTAGTGAGTTAGGGGGTTCAAAATTCATTTTGAGGTTATAAGTCAAATTTTACAGATTATATTTTTATTTTTTGAACCCTGTTATTTGCATATTATTATTATTTGTATATTTTCTTTGTGACTGCTTATATTATATGGGGAATATATTTGGTACTTTTTTGAAATATTCTACAATTTAGGAAAAATATCCCAAATAGAATAGCTTTGGTGGCTTAGACAAATCTTTTGTGATGTTGATGTTGTGGGTTCATGTATCATCATTCTACATTATCAGTTTGGGTTTGATTTCAATGAAAATTCAAGAAAAGAACAAAAAAACAACTCAACTTTGACTTTCCAGGCTAGTTTGGTACGAGGTATAATAACTCATTCTGAAATTACTTAGAATAAATTTATTCATGTTTAGTTAGATTAAAATCATCCGATAACTTATCCTGGAATTGCAATATTATTTTTATTTCACATTGAGACAATCCTAAAGTAATTAATATTAAAATAAATAATCACGAGATAACTTATTCATGTATAGCTAGACTTCGAAAATGTAACAATCAAAGTTTGGACGGGTCTATAAGGCAGCGTGTGCTGGTATATACATGTTGCTTGTTGAAAAAATAAAATAAAATGCATGTTGCTTTCGGTTTTGTTTGTTTGTTTTTTTAAAATTGAGAAGAGGTTGAAGTAATTCTTTTTTCGTTTCATTTTATACGATGATATTTAATTATACGCAATTCTAAGAAAATGACTTGTATGACATTTCTATACTTATAAGAATCTAAACAGGAGAAAATGACCATACATTAATCTGATCTCGTTGTATTATTTTAAGATATTTTACGTATAAAAATAAAAATATTTCAAAATATTTGATATAATTTTTTTGAAAAGTATAATAAATTACAAAATCAGTTGACCATATATATGTATGTCAAATTCTGAAAAAGTGACATGTAAAAAAAAACAGAAAAGTATATCTTTATTAAGTCTAAAAAATTCTGTTCTAGTAAAATTTGAATGACAATTTTTTATATTGATTCAAAATAGAAAAGTACATCGCTATTTATAAGTAACTAAAAAATATATGTTATTTTTCTCATAAATACTAAATTAAAAGAAAATTAAATATTCTACTTATCAATATACAATCTCAAGAGAAAAATAAACATTTTAAAATATAAAAATATTATATCAATATATAAAGTATTCAATAATATATTTTTAAATATTAAATTCATAAACTTATTTTCTAAATCCGCCTCATAATTAGTTCAAAGCCACCAACCTGGAGCAATATATTGTAGTAGGTGCTGATTGATGACTGAAAATGTCAAACCAACAACCATTTTTGCCATTTCCCATCGTTAAAATTCTACTCATATTAGGCCCAGTGGAGACATACCAACACCTACCATAAATCAAACACTATTTCAAATCTCAAAATTTAAATAATTTTTATTATATATATATTTTTAAAATATTTTAAAATATCAATTATTGTAACTTATACTACTTCAACATAAGTTCCAAATTCACAATTAAAACTAAATTATTTAACTTTTGAAATTCGAACCGTGTCAGCTTTTTTTGGTTTCTCACCCAATGTCCCAAGTATGCATTGGAGCCTCGATTAAATCTAAACTGTGCCCGGTAGGTTCCCTTTTCGAACCCAAAATATCTAGTTAAGAGTGAAGCAATTTCACCGCAACAGGACAACCCTGGTTGGTTTGTTCCTTCTTTGTTTTGCTGCTACGTGCAAGTTTAAAAGAGATACTTATTTTAGACACCGTCCATTTGTCATATTCCCCTATTGTTTTTGTTTAACTTCGGCCCTGCCGCCCGTATTTATTTTAGGTCATAAAGATTCGCCTTATTTATAAATCTCTCCATTTTCATGCAGATCCTCATTTTAGTCACTTTAGCCTAGTATAGCCGCTGCTGCCATCTTTTTGCTCTGCTCATCTCAGATCACTTGATGTGCAGCCCCTGAACACATCTCTTCATAAAAGGTAACCCCTTTTCCTTTTCTTGATTTATTGTTAACTGTGTTGCATCTTTTTTGTTGTGTGTATGTATATATATTTTTTGTCTGAAACAAAACCCCTTTCTTGATCTTTTAGTGAATCTTTGTTTGTTTAGTGTTGATTCCATTTTTGATCATTTTTTTAGGTTGGTTGGTAGAAAATGGTGGCGATGTCTCAGCTTCGCTATACCCCTCTTACGGGTTACTATCAGAATCATAATCAAAGTCGTGATCTTTCTGGTGTTTCAGCCAGATTTTCTGATAATAGGCTCTGTTTTAACCCTATGAAAATATGGTATATTGGTTCTAAACAATTGGATCACCTGAAGTATCAAGTTCCTTGTGTTGGGGGAGGTGATGGAGGAAGTATTGGGATTGGAAGGGGTAGTGGGGGTGGTGGGGGTGGTGGTGATTGGAGTAAGGGTGGGGATTCAGATGATTCAAAGTCTTCTTGGGATGGGATTGGACCAATTGGTGCTTTTGTTAATGGATGGAGATCAAGGGTTGCTGCAGATCCACAGTTTCCTTTTAAGGTTCTTATGGAGGAATTGGTTGGTGTAAGTGCTAATGTTCTTGGAGATATGGCATCAAGGCCTAATTTTGGGCTTAATGAACTAGATTTTGTGTTTTCAACGCTTGTTGTTGGTTCGATTATGAATTTTGTGTTGATGTATCTGTTGGCACCAACGGCGTCTGCATCGATCCAAACTCTCCCTTTGATGTTCGCCAGTTGTCCACCGAGCCACATGTTTCAGTCTGGTTCTTATGGTTTATTGAGTAGGCTTGGTACATTTGTGTACAAAGGAACTCAGTTTGCTGCAGTTGGATTTGCAGCAGGGCTTGTTGGGACTGCATTATCTAATGGTTTAATCAAGTTGAGGAAGAAGATGGATCCTAATTTCGAAACACCAAACAAGCCACCTCCAACACTTTTAAATGCTGCAACATGGGCAATACATATGGGTATCAGTAGTAATTTAAGATATCAAACACTTAACGGTGTTGAGTTTGTGCTTGCTAAAGGTCTTCCTCCTTTGGTATTTAAGACCTCCGTTATTGCTTTGAGATGCGCGAATAACATTCTTGGGGGAATGACATTCGTCATGTTAGCTAAGCTCACAGGATCACAGAAAGTGGATAAACCAGATGAAGGAGAGGTTGTTCGTGTTGAAGACACACTAGTTGGAGAGAAAGAGAGGCTGCTGGACCAGAATGACAGTATGCATACTGCTGATGCTGCTTCAAAGTGATTCTCAATATTTGTTTCAAATATGCACCAATCCAAAACCGGCTCCCTCCCTCCCTCTCGGTAGAGCCATTTCCCCGCTGTTCTCTTACTATGATCTATAAATAAAAATGAACTTTGCTGTCTATTTAGTCCTAGAGATAGTCTTTCCGACGACTTCTTGTAGGAGCTTGGAGTGAGTCACCATGTCTAACTTTGGTTCCATAGAACAAAACAGGAGTTTGCTCATATTGATTCAAGGATTTGTTTTCTGTTCCTTTGTGTGGTTTAAGATGACATGTTATGTGATCTAAAGATGACATTACTTCAAAACTAATGAGTTTTCCCTGTTTTGTTGTATGAGACTCTCATTGTAGCCATAGCTCAGATAATATTTCTCTTTCTTTTTGGTAATGATGTTGGATTACAAGAGGGTTCATCATTTATATAGATAAAAAAACGACCTTTTATATACACTGATTTTCTGGCGATGAACCCCCTTCCGCCTCTTTAGCTCTGCCCCTGTCTGCTGGTTGTCAGTTGTTTTGAGGAATTGGTGGTGCCAGTAACTTGCAAACAGATAGCAGTACCTATGTTTTGATGATGCCAAGTTAACGACCTCCTACATTTAGCCAATTTTTACCTTTTTGGATTGTAAAAGAATAAACATATACTGTACTAGTACAAAAAAGGGCAGTCCGAGTGCACAAACGATTCTGCGTTAGCAGGATTCGGGGAAGGCCACACCCAAGAGGTGTGATGTAGATCGTCTACCCTAATACTAATGTTCGACTGTACAGTACATGTCATACAAATCCTAATGAGAAGCTACCTCTTCTTATAGTAAAAAGCTCAATAATTGCTATGATAAAGAGGTTCTTATTAACAAATCCTTGAAATATACATATATATAACAGAAGCTATATGGTATAACTCTCTATTCTACATGCTAATTTTTCTAGTACAAAAGATGAGCAACTACTCAGTTAGCGTGGCATAGTAAGACTGACACCACTGATACTGTAAGCTCCCGACATATTGGAGGACGATAAAAACGCGTCTTTGCTAGTGCAATCAGAAAATGAAGACGATGTCTTTGGTTCGTTAAATTTTGCTTTAGAATCTACTGAATCAGCGTCAGTATCTGGTATCATGTTGAGAATAGACTGAATAGTCTCCAGCTCCCTGACCACATCCAACATTGAAGGTCTGTCTTCTGGTTTGTCTTCACAACACTTAAGGGCCAAAGCTACAAACTTTTCCACACATTCGGAAGGATAAGGTCCCATTGTACTGTCCATGACTGAGAACATCTTCTCAGAGCCATGAGCCAAATTTACCTGCCATTGATGGTTCAAGGTTGTCATTCAATATTTCCGAAAGGCACTACTAAGCACGGTGGAGCTAGATTCGAGGAGTGAAGCTTCATAGCCAGAAATGCAAGGAAAGATTGCGTAAAAAATATGTTCACATTTCTCCTAGCCCTTCTCTGCCCAGAGGAGGACGCACCATAAAAAATGATGGGTTCAAACACAAATATAACATACATATGTAAAATCACTAAAATATATCAACAAAAAATAAATTCTAAAAGATGGTAAGAACTAAAAGCATTACAAGTTTAATTTTTGAATCTGTCTCTATCCCTACCGGTGCATCAGTTAGGAGTATTTCACTTTGTGTGTGCGGATAAATCATATATCAAACATATGCACGCGATAAGACATGGAAATTAGGAAGTTGACAATGAGAGAAATACCTCGCGGACAATGTTTTTCCCATGTGAGATGGGATGCATTCCGGTTAAGATTTCTAGAAACACAACTCCAAGGCTATAAACATCACTTTTATCTGTTAATTTACGGGTCAAGAAGTATTCGGGATCAAGATAACCCTGCATATACAAGTAGAGTCTCAATACATCAAATTTAAATGATACTAGTGAGGTCAAATAGAACATAATGATGTAGTGAAGGACTTACAGGTGTTCCCTTCACAATAGTTGAAACATGATTAGGTAGTACACCTTCATCATCCTGGACAGGTGCAAGCCTAGACAATCCAAAATCAGCAACTTTAGCTGTCATTTTTGAGTCGAGAAGAATATTGCTGGCTTTGATGTCCCTATGGAATATAGGTGGATGAGCTTCTGTATGGAGGTAAAGAATGCCCTTTGCTGCACCTAGTACAATCTCTAATCTTGTAGCAAACGACAAGGTTCCTTTACAATAAGCTGTCAAAAAATGATATCAACTGTTACAACAACAACAACATACTTAGTGTAGTCCCACAAAATGGGGTCTGGGGAGGGTATACTGTATACGCAGACTAACTTACCCCTACCTTAGAGGTAGAGAGGCTGTTTCTGATGGATCCTCGACTCAAGGGAAAAATTGTCCAAAGTAGTACAGAAAAAGAAGTAACAGAAGTACAAAAAACAACACATAGTAACAAAAACAACAGATAGTAACGGAGCAGTAACTACAACAAAATAATCTAGATTAGGTGATATCCATATAGACATACAGTTATTAGATCAAAGTTTGCTTCTTGACATCTGATCTCCATTTATAGACATACAAAAACAATATTTTAGAGCATATAACCAGTTTAGTGTACCAGTTCAAAGATACTACTACTATTTGTGTAAGGAACATAGAAGGGTGGCCTAGTGGTGGTAGATTTGGAGTAACAAACTTGGCAATCAAAGTTGGAACGCCAACAGAGGTGAGCCATCTTCCTAAACCTTGGAGGACAGAGTTATCTGATACTTGTGCTGGTGGGAGGTAGCACATTCAATAGATTAGTCAAAGTGCGAGCAAGTTGACTCAGACAACACAATTATTAGAAGAATGATAAATATCAAATTCTTCTCCCTGGCTCTATAGCTCCCCTAATCAAAATTAAGAAAATGAAGATGATGAATCAGAATCAACCAGGGAACTATTTTCTTACCTGAAAGCCAGTTCCGCAAAGTTCCATTACACATGAATTCATAAACCAGCATCTGCAAATACATAAACAGGAACACGCTAATTGCTTCACATGGATGATATACTAAAGAGATATTAGAACGAATGACAAAAGATTGGAACGGAGCGAAAAAGAAGCTATATCATACAATGTGAGCCTGAACTACACATATGACCGGGGAAAGGATCAACATGTTGAATTGCATGTTAATGAGTAGATTCAAAAAGATTTGGAATTTTGAAGTTTTGAGGTTTATGATACCTGTTCTCCTTCTTCATCACAGTACCCTAGCAATGAAACTAGATTCCGGTGATGTACCCTTGATAACAAGGATATCTCAGTCAAAAATTCCTTTTGCCCTTGTACTGATCCTTCTTTTGCTCGTTTGATAGCAACAACTGTTTTGTCAGCTAAAATTCCCTTAAAGACAGCCCCATATCCTCCTTCACCAACTTGATTTGAGTGATCAAAGTTGTTAGTGGCCAAGGTCATTTCTCTGAAAGTGAAGCTTCTAAGGCCGTCCAATTTTATAGAGAGCTTTGCGGCTGGCATTATGAAATTAAACATTTATGCTCGTCAATTTTGCGGAAAGAATTGAAAGAAACATATTCTTATGAATTAAAGGTAGCTTATAACCAAAATGGGAGAACTTACATAGCCGTTTCCTTGATAGGATCCTTCGGTATTTGGCATGTCGTTTTTTGATTAACACAGTTACAATTGCTGAAAGAAATGCAGCAAAAACACCTGATACAATGATAGCTATGATAGCACCTTTGTTTTTATGTTTAGCTTGAATATCAGGATTCACTGCAGAAAAACACGGATCATATGATAAACCAAAATTCTGAGTAAGGAAGATACTAATCATGATAACAAAGATCAACCATGAAGCGCAATGAAGCGCTGAGAACTTACAGTAGGAATAAGGTCCCTGCAGAGTGAAACTAAGGAGCTCATAAGGTCCAAAAAGGTCAACTACAGAGATTTCCCAATATTGCAGAATGTCGCTGATACGAATGACCTCACTTTTATTAAATGTACTGGCCCCAACTACTGGGAAAAGCTTCAATTGCATTCGTAGACGAGGTCCTTCTTCCCAAGAATTTGACTCAATCAAAATTTGGTAAAGGTCCAAATGAAGATCTCTAGCCATATACTGCTCAAATTGACGCTCATATGGATCAAAGTAAGAAAAACTAGGACTTTTCAGCCGCCAGCCAACTATGAGAGGTGAGGCACAAGTGCAAGGAACAGGTGAGTTTGGAACATATTCATAATAGTTATCCTTTGGGCATGCAGCAATAGGACAAACACCAGTTACAATCACCGAGTTATTCGTTTTATGTTCTGCTCCGGCTTCAGAGCCACAGAATTTGATGATGTTAATTACATTCTCATTTCTGCAGACAGGATTGCCCTGCAACCTGAAAATTGTCTGATAACGTTAGGAGCAGAAGAATCGCCAAAAGTTAGCACAAATCACTTACTGAGGCACATAATGTTTTTTATTATTGAAAATGTGGACATGAAGTGATAGTCAGATCATAAAATGAGAAATTCAATGGCTTCTCTTAGGTTTTGTCGTTGAATATGGAAAGAAAAACCTTACCTTAGAGTGACATTCAGAGGAGGTTCAAGAGTACCGGAAATGTCCGAAAGTGAATTATTCCGAAGATCACTAGGTTTGCAAAGAAGATAGAAGGGTTAATAAGACGACTCCATATAAAATCCAGACTTCTGTGTAAATGATAGTACATTTCATATAAGATATTTGATGTTACAATTTAGAATCAGGTCTTACATCAACAACGACGACGTTGAAGTAGACTTGTTTTGCCAAATGTCAGTAGAAAAGGAACCATTCAAAAGGTTGTTATCCATTGTCCTGTGACAAGTCCGTCGAATCAATTTGTTATACACAAAATTGAGCTTTGAAATGTTAAAGAAACAGTACTAAAAGAGAAAGCATTACAAGACACAGTGAAGATCCTCACAGTTTCTGCAACAAAGGAAGAGATGAGAAACTCTTCGGAATAGATCCATCAAGACGATTGTGTGACAGAATACTGCATGAGAATGTACGACAACACATTGGATTAGGGAAAATGACAGGAAAACACACAGAAATGTGCAATCATGATAAAAATTATGTTTAACTTGTGTTATGGATGTTGGGCCTAACTCAACCCCAAAGGCTCTTCAGTATTGTTTCTTAAAGGGCCGATGTGGGAGTCTTCACAACATGAAATAATGAACTAACACAAAATATGGCTGAACTAAGACTCTGTAGCATGAAAATAGAAAGCATACATAGCTGTCATATTGTTCGAAAGCTTATTTGGTAAAGATCCAGACAGTTGATTCCAGCTGAGATCACTGTACAAGTAGTAAACAAGTGAAACACTTTAGAAGATCTTATAAACATGTAGCATGAAGTATAAAGGTCATAATCAAAGGAAACAATTTCAGAACATGAACTTACAGATAGCGTAGACTCTGTACTCTGCTAAGATCAGGAATGGATCCTTGCAACGTGCAATTTCTGAGACTTCTGCAATATTATCAGAAGCATTGAATCTCCATTTGAGTAGGTGACAGTAGTATTCAACTATTACATCTTATTCTATCTACCTGACCCATCATAATAAGATGTCCTGAACATTCTCTCTTTCATATACATTGTGCACAATGAATATATGCTTATGTTTGTACATATTATTTACTATTGTTGTCCTTCAAATATAAAACTTATAATGCTGAATCATAGAGGATACGAGAAGAACAAAACAGCGGAATATTTTCAAGGAGCACTTACAGTTTCACTAATGATGACATGTTCCCGTAAGAAGCTGGAATCTCGGAACGGCTGAAATTGTTGTTATCAAGTTGTCTGCATAAGAAAATTCAAAACTTTATCATAAATTTCAACCCATGCACTTCTCAGTGGAACTGCAAATCGCATAGCAGTTATTGTATGACAAGGATTACTATATCTGTCTGATGTAAAATCAATTTTTTTAGCATTGGATATTACAAGCAAAGATTATCGATGAATTTTATAATCAACAGAAAGATCTGAAGATAGATCTATAACGAAATGTTCTTCAGCTTCAGTTGTTCGATCATTTGGCCAACAACGCCACTTCAACTAAGACAAACATAGACAGTCTCACTCATAGGTAGTAAAGAATCAGCATTCCTTCAAATTTATTACTAGTTACTTCAGAAAGTTCAGTTTAAAGGTTGCCCCTGAATAACGATTGTTTCTTGTAACAGTATAGTTATATCTCTTGAGCAAAATACAGCTAATGAAAGTTGCATATGAGGTTCAATATATGAATATCATATATGTGTGTGTGTATAGGGACATACATTATTCGAAGATGCGGTAATATTGAAAACTCAGCTGGAAGGTATCCTGAAAGATTGTTGTTGTCCATAAGCCTGTTGACAAAAAGAAAGTATCATCACAAAAACATTACTCCATTAGTTTACAGGCATCAGCAGAGATAAAGGTCATTTTAGAAGTTACAAAAACATGCTTCGCCCTAACCTCTACTGAGATTATGCATGTCTATTGAAGAAGAGAAACTAAGAAACTTACATGTGAAGCAGAGTGGACAAATTGGAAAGCTCGGGAGGGATTTGGCCAATCAGTGTGTTGTTGTTGAAGTGGCTGCAGACACATGATATATCACATAAGATTACAAAGGTAGAACCTTATACTTGTTCCAATGTTAATAACAATCAAATGAGTTGCACTCACATATGTTGGACACTGTTTAAATTGGAAAAGGTTTTAGGAATTCTTCCGGATATCTGGTTCTCATCTATCTGGAATATTCTCAGGTTCGGAAGATACCCAAGCTGATCAGACAAAGATCCTGAAAGTCGGTTTCCAGTCAAGAGCCTGCATGACATAATTGCTAAGGGATTAAACCAATCGACAGTCATGATCTTTCCAAGCATTAGGCTTTACTTCTTGAAAAAATCTTACATTAAGCACAATTTTCAGGAGAAATTCAAGAAAAAAAATGTTTCTCTATGCTATCCAGTGGCGGATGAAGCATGTTATTAACAGGTTCAACTGAACTCAACATTTCCGACAGGAAGCACGGATATATATGTGATAAATCACCAAAATTTTAAAAATATTGAACTTTGAACCCCTAGTTTTGAAAATGTAATAGACTCAATGGCAAGAACGTAAAGATTGAAACCATCAAACTTAAAATCATAAATCCGCCTGTCTCTATCCAACATAAAGTATATCTCCATCATAGCCAAATGATTATCTAGATCTCCTCGATGAGATAGTTCAGGGTTCATAGCATTTGGGGAAACATGTAGGGTGAGTGCAAAATCAAGAAGATGGGACCACAAAAAAAGGGATCAAATTTCGTTCAACTTACAGAAGTTTCAAAGGCTTGATGTTTCCAATTTCTTCCGGTATACTCCCAGTCAAATCATTCCACATGAAATTCCTTTCAGAAAGAGAATTATAAGTAAAACAGATAGAAAAATCAGTAAAACTCTACTATATCTTAATATCAAAATATCTGTACAATGTAGTAATATGTGTAACAACTCACAGAAAATGAAGATGAGATAGTTGTCCAAGCTCAGTTGTTAAACTTCCAGAAAGATTCATCGCCATCATACGGCTGCACAAAGAAGGAATACAATGTGCTTAATGCCATTTCATTTATTTCAAGATAACTTAGTTATTCATCCCCTTATCGTTAGCAAATTGTTGAGCTAAGCTTAAATTGGTTTTGATGATCGACAAACCACTATGAAAGAACCAGGTCCCTAAGAGATACTAGTTATGCTGCAAACTGTATTGCAGGAATAGTATGCAGATATCGAAAGAACCAAGTCTCTTTTTTTTCTGTTAATGCTAGAGGAACTCCAACTTGAAACATAACGAAAGGTAATTTCTTAACCACAATCAAAAACATAGGGGTAAATTTAGACCTTTTTCCTGATATTTTCTTACACGTGAAATCCACCGCACTGGAACTCGATTAAAGATACAAGGATTCTCTAACCCAAAGTAGAGGTGTACATAGGCAAGGTTGGTTCGAGTTTTTCAAACACCAAACCAAACTTTGCTAGAGTAAATTGGCTTTGAATCTGGGTGAAAAAAAATTGGCTTTGAATCTACCTAATTACAACAACAACATACTCAGTGAAATCCCACAAGTGGGGCTTGGAAAGGGTAGAGTGTATGCAGGTCTTACCACTACCTAGTGGAAGTAGAGAGGTTGCTTCCAAGACACCCTCGGCTCAAGTGGAACAATTTCAGGTATAAAGAAGACGAAAACACAACAACTAATAAGAGAGAAGAATAACATACAGTTCCTTGACATGCAAGTAGCCATTGGCTCCAACTTTGTTGAAACAATGAATTCCTGTCCAGTTAGATGTACATGGATCACCCTTCTCCCAATCTTTCAGGTAATTCATATTATCAACCAAACCATTCTTTATTGATACCAAAGCTGATACTGCAAATGCCAACAAAAATCACAACTTTGTTAGTCTGTATAAAAAAAATGGATTCTTTCTAAATTTGAAAACAATTTAACTTGAATGACAAACTTTTATAGTCGCACAAATATGATGGCATGTTTGATGCCGCAAGTTACAAAAATATTAGACACACGAATGTTATGAAATCTTTTAAGACTACAAGTTTCAAAATAAGATTTCATTTTTTATCTTAAATTTCATGCTTAATTAAATTACATCATACTATTAATAGGAACAGTGACTAATTTTTACAGCATTAAAAAAAAAATTGGGGAGAAGGAACAAAAGTCTCAGGCATTTGGCCATGGAGATTTTTCACTTTTTTTGGAGTTGAACTCCGGTCCAAACACGTTTGGCCATAAAATTCCAGAATTCAACTTCATTTTCAAGAATCTGAAAAATAATAAAAAGGTGTTTTCATTTTTTGCATTCCAAACTACTCACAAAAAGTCAAACACAACTCCAATTTATATTCCAAACACAAATGATTTTCAAATATCATTTTTCACTCTGAAAACAAAAACTACTTTTTTTCAAATTTCACTATAAAACATAGTCAAACGCCCGAAATTGACAATATATTGAGAAATGGGATTCAGCTCCTCTCCATTTTCACTTTTTTTTCATTTCATCAAGTTTTTTACTTGGATGAATTAGTAACACATATCTAACTACTTAGATACTTCTTATTTTATGAAATTGACAGTAAATTAAAACCCTTTATGCATCCCAAGCATATATAAATTAATCAAAAATTAACTAGGTACCTTCAGAAGGATCAGTAATTTGAGCAACAGTAAACTGCATCATAAAACAATAACAAATTGCTGTTATTGTAAAAACATACGCACAATATCTTACTCCTTCCATCTTCAATCAATCTCCTACATAAACATTATTTAATTAGTCACTTCCATGAAGCCTCAAAAGTCAAAACATATATATAAACCCAGATACATGTATTGAACTCCCAATGGAACATATATATAACTATATGACATATATATATATTAAAAAAAGTTACTTCTTAATTCACCCCCTGCCCCCTGGAGGTAATTTGAATAAATTTATCTTAAACTACTGAATTCAAATAAACCTTGGAAAAAAGGGAGAGAAATTTACCTGTTGTTTTTTCTCTTTCTAGATGCAAAAAAATCCCAAGAGTAAAGTCAAATGGGATTTTATATATTTTTATGTTATCTTAAAAGAAGAAAAAAGTTATTAAGATTGGAGTTGTTGAAGCAAGTAAGTAGTCTCTATTGTACTTGTAGGTGATTAAAGATTTTGGATTTGGAAAGAGTGGGATTAATTTTGATGATGGATGATGTACCTCTATATATATAAAACTATGCATGCGTTTTGGTATCACTCAAATATTTGGTATTTGGTGATATACCAAAACATATATAAAAAAAAATTAGAGTTTAGTTTGTTACTATTATTGTTATTACTCCCTTCATTCACTGTTTTTTCTTAATAATCATGGTGTCCAGGTTAGCTTTTCTGCATTTCGGCTAATTTCATAGGATATCTGTCATCTCCCATCAGCAATAGATATCAGATAATTTTGTCCACTAAGACTAGAACAACAGGAAAGAATCACCTACTCCCCTCTATTCCATATTAACTGAATTTTTGGAGTTTGTTTCATTGTTCAAAATAATTGAATTGTTCAAAGTTCAAGATGGATATTTAATTATTTTTTTCATATTTGCCCTTTTCTTTAATGAAGTTTGATATTTTCTATGAGATAATTTGCACTACTTACAAAGTTATATTTATGATTTCACTAAGGACAATAATGGAAAGTATGGCTTAAATTATGTCCTTGAATGTTTTTCTTAATAAGTATGCATTGTCTTACAAATTCAATTAATATGAAACAGAGGGATAATGTTTTACTTGCCGTTTTACCATATCAAGAAAAAATAATTATTCTTTTCTTGTTTTACCCTTGATATTAATCATTTCTCAAGACATAAGACGATACATCAATTAATATGAATATTATGATAAAAATACTCTAATTAATCATTATTTTATTAAGGAACGTACAAAGTCGAAAATGGATAAGTAAAACTGAACAAATGGAGTAATAACAATAATCTCTAATGATTGTTTAGGCCACAAATATGAAGCATAATGCCAGACTTATTCCAGATCATTTTTGTAATTAAAGAACTTAGGTAACACATGAGTTTAGGTGAGAAAAAGATGGCAATTGCATAATGGTCTTTGCCACGATTCGTTCAACATTAAATACATAACCAAAATTGTGATATAATTAAGAGATACAGCAAAAGAGAAGTCGTCAAAGAGTTGATATATTTTGCAAAAAAAGATGACTTATTGGTATTTGGATTATATATAGGAGACATTAAAGTAATTGAAGTCTTTTTGTGCCGTTGGCTGGTGGATGCTCATAGCCGACACTTGTTTTTTTTTATTTTAAAAAATTGGGGTAAGCGAAAGGGAAATAGGATACGTAATTAGGTGGAAATTCATGTAGTCAATCAACAGATAGATATGTATATATATATGAAAAATGACAGAATCAGAATTTTTATTAAGGGGTTCAAATTTTAACCTTCAATATAAATTTTCTGCTGAAAGGGATTTGAGTGAACCTTTTTGCTTATACTTGAGTTCAAATAGATGTCTTTGCTTTCATTTGGCTCCGCCCCTGATCTTGGATTGAAACTTGAGTATATATGAGAAAAATGTTATTGAGAGTGTTTTCTCTTTAAATGAATTTTACGCGCAGAAGCGAAGTTAGGAATTTAATTAAAGAGATTAAGCTTTTATAAGAATAAGCTATATCAAGCTTGTGGTTTAAGTCAAAGGGGTTGAACCCTTGTATTTATTAGTATGCATTTTGTTATTTTTGACTTGTAATATACACGCATGATAGGTAAATATTTGAACAAAGGATTTTGACTGCAATACATATATAATGGATAAATATTAGAGCAAGGGGTATAGCTTAAATTTGGCTCTGCTATTACTTGCACGGTATGAATCTGAATTAGTCAAAATTCAATACAAAGAATTATTTAAATTAGTTAAAATTCAATACAAATATTTAACATTAAATGAAAAAAATAATTAGATACTAGACAAAAAGTTAAAAATGGAAATGCTTAAGAGATTGATGAAGACTTATATATATATATATTGAGAGAGAGAGAGAGAGAGATAAATGGATAGATTGAGTAGAATTATCAAAGGGGAGGATGACTATTTTGTTATTGTCCAGCCTCACACAGAGGGGTAGTTAATGCTCAAGGTCAAATATTAATTTGATGACGAAAATTTTACAAGAAATCCCTAAATCATATCATGTGTGATGACATATATTGTTGATAAGATATATATACTACCTTTAATGTATAAACTCTCTAACTTGAATGTTAAATTACTATAATACCCTCTACTTAAAACACCCATCTATATATATTTGAATAGTATATGTTTCTCTTGAAAGGTTGTCACTTTTCCAATGAGTTGTGACTTTTTCGAAGAGTAGTGACTTTTCTGATGAATTGTGACTTTTCTAAAAGATTGTGACTTTTCTGATGAGTTGAGACTTTTTCAAAAGGTTGTGACTTTTACAAAGGATTGTGAGCTTTCAAATGAGTTGTGTGACTTTTCCAAAGAGTTGTGACTTTTCTGATAAGTTGTGACTTTTCCAAAGGATTGTCACTTTTTCGAAGGCACAATAAACACATGTTCACACTACCCTTCGTTGGCTATAAATAGAGGGATTTTCTCTCATTTTTCAACCACAAAAATTTTATAATCTTTTACACTTTAAAAATTTTCGTGTGATTTATTGTCGTTGAGTGAGTTTGTCAGTAGAATTTGAGGTACCACTATTCTGATGAAGTAAATCATTCTAACCTAAGAAGATATATTCCAGAACCTCGAGTACTTGAGAAAAATAATCTTTGGTAATATAATAATAATTTTTATTTTTTTGCTTAATACAATATACAGTAGTATGTAATGTTCCAATATATGAAGCTAACGTGAAATAGTCTAAATTCATTTGTTTTTGTTAACAATTTCTCATGTGATGCAGATATATGCTTCTGAATATCTTTTTCAACAACAAGAACATCATCTATTATGTACCTTATAAAATAAAAATTAGTGTACAAAAAAATAATTCTAAAAAATAAAATATAGTTATTTTCTTCACATGTTCATATGATATCTAAAAAAAATTAATCCAAACATTTTAACTTTTAAAATATCTATACCATTAAGCGTGGAATACACGTGCAACACACGCACATGTCCGACAACATTTGAAATTCATTGATCAAACTAATTTGAATTCACATATCTTCTGATATCATTTGTCTCCAATTGAGTCCTAATGTGATCAAACATTTTGAATGATATTTTCTCTCTATATTTAGTTACCACCAACTCAAGCCCATATGAAGCAAACCTACACCTTAGACTCCTCTAGGCCAAAGTGATAAAATGGTGAATGGTTATATATCATAATATATATAATATAAAAAAAAGGGTTCATGAGATAAAATTTAGTCGTATTCTAACCTTGTGATCTTAGTCAGTTTGCTGATGATTCAAACTTTTCATCGTCGACTTCATCTTTTTATAGGTCAAGGCTAGCGGAGACAGAATTTTCAATAAGACGGTTCAAAATCTAAAAAAATAGACACACGAAGTAGCCGAAGGGGTTCGACATCTAATATACATACCTAAAAAATTATTTTAATCATGTATAAAAATAATATAATTTTTCGCCGAAGGGGGTTCGAATGACCTAACTACAAGGTGGCTCCGCCACCGTGTCAAGCATCAACCTCTTATTTTATTCGAGTTGAACTACCTTGTATTGATATTTAATTGTTGGGTTCGGATGAACCCCCTAACTACAAGGTGGCTCCGCCACCGCGTCAAGCATCAACCTCTTATTTTATTCAAGTTGAACTACATTATATTGATATTTAATTGTTCAACAAAAATATGTGAAAGACATGTTAAAAATATAATTAACGTATGATCTTTCTACAATAATTCAAACTTCTAGAAGAAATGAACATACAATTTACCCTTCTTTGAATCTTTCAATCTCTTATTTCTCCCTTGTTTTTGTTTAAGCTTTGAAAAAAACGATGTGTTTGGTATGAAGAAATATACTTCCTTAGAAAATAAGTTTGTTGCATAATTATTCTTTGATGTAAATAAATAGGCAATAGTATTATCAAAAAATATTTATATATAATCTACGCACATACAATAAAAGATGGGGAGGGAGGGAGTTACTTTATCATGAATTCATTAATTATGTATGATTTATTATTGGAAAAATTACTTCGGTGAATATTTTTTAATAAAAAATTACTGATTTTAGCGATATTTTATTTATTTATTACCATTTATAGCAATATATAACAGTACTATGATAAATCTACATTATATATTAAAAGTGAATTATGCATGTAATATAGATGTATTATAAGCGTTTTAAAGTATAACTTACATAAATCCCATAGTGTAAGGAGTAAATTACATCATATCCCTACTCTTTTTCTAATTACAATAATCCCTTAAAATTTGTACCTTTCGGATACATAAGTCACCATCCAGATATATTAATTCTAATACAAGAAGAATCCTTCTGTTGCGCGAAAAAAGAGAACAAAATCTTTTCTGTTGCGCCTAAAAAGGAAAAGAAACGTAAAATTAAATATTAAATCACGCAATTACATTGTTGTCACTGCTAATCAATCTCTCCCAAAGCGTAGCAGCTTCAAAAAATTCAAGTTTCAAATTTCTTCTCCCAAATTGTCAAAAATCTTTTCAATTTCGATTCAAAATCATTGAAAAATTGAGTTGATACATCATGAGTATCTTTATTTTGTTGAGACATTCAAGAATCTGAGAAATTGAGGTGAGTTATGAACAGTACAGAAATGATAGAATACTTGTTGGTCAAAATATTTCTTTTTTGATTGTTGAATCAGCCATTGCAGCTTGGAGATCGATGAGTTGAGGAAAATCTGAAGATCCAATGCATTACAGAGACAAACGTTGCTTTATCCCTATACAATTGTCTCTCCTTCATCTCTGTATTATTTGAATCAGTTATGTAATTTGTTACTTTCAATTATGATATATATATATATAACATGAATCGCCAATTTTTTATTCAACCATAGCAAGAGCTTGTGCATCCTTTTCTAAAACTTTCGACACATACAATGGCACCAAATGTAGTATCAAAAGCAATGTATCTCTCCAGTCTTTTTTGTCTTTTGTATCAAGTCACAATGGATACATTGAAAATCAAGGCTCATGCTCGTCTCTGTAATGTATCATCTGGTCATTATTAAGTATTAGATACATGTAGTGTTATTTTTGTATGAATATATAATTACCGATGAATGAATATTTAGCAGTAATTTATATGAATGTATAATGGCTAGTAATGTTTATATGATATATGTAATATATATTAACCATTAATATATATCATATACATGTGATATTAATTTGAATGTAAGAATTCTGATCAAGAAAAGGTGCATGATAAATTATTAATTATTGTATCTTATTTCTGAGTGATAAATTTTTGATAGTAGTTGTTGTGTATCTGGTATATTATGTCACATATCATAGATATGTTTTAATAGATGTATTATTGTGTTCCAGATAATTATGTATCTGATACGTGATTTGTGTCCAGTTATGTTTGATAAATGTTGTATTTGATAGTATCACTAATTAAATACAAAATGTTGTGTATCTAGTACATTTCGTAGTGTATCAGATTCATGATTTAATAAATGTATTACTGTGTTCCAAATTTATTGTATCAGATACATAACTACAAGTTGTTCACATTTACCACTAACTAAAAAACTCCTGATAATAACATTTTATGTATCACCATTAATAAATCTGATACATGTGGTTTGAGAGATTAACATAAGATATTTAAATTTAAAAACAAGATAGATATACATACAAGTTTTAAGAGTAACACTCTAAAACTTAAGCAAAAGTATCTTCAAAAAAAAGAAAACATTAAAGGTGTCTAGTAGATACACAACTATCAATATATTAAATATAAACATGATACATTGCATAAAATAGAGATCATTGTAGTAGTACTATAACGAAACATTGATACAACTAACAAAGGCAAATTTAAGAATCAAAATAAACGAAATATATTGAAAATTTATGTGTTTGGTAGGCAGAACCAATTCCTCCCCCCCCCCCCTTTTGAGCATTTTTCCGTAATAGATTTAGAAGTCGAGATCCTTCTTCGACTTTGTCTTCTCCAACTCCAAATTCTTCATGAATAAGACCGAACAAACATTAAAGAGTGCAGATACATAACACACAACTAATTTTGGTACCGACTATATAGCCTTTTAAATTTGAATACGATTGAAGATACATTATAGAACTTGATACATATAAATGATACATTCGGTATTGTTTATGTATCAAGTACATTTATATTGAACATGATAAAAATTAAAAATTCAACAACATTAGGGGTATGTATCAATACTGTAAATATGTACACGATATATTGCATAACTACGAAAGCTATTGTAGCACTGATGTATTAGATCAGTGATAACACTAACAAAGACTAATTTAATGTATCATAAAATTGAAACGAAGGCACTATACATAAATTTATGAATCAAAATCAACTAGATACATTAAAAATCTGAACTTTGAGTAGAGAAGGGTATTTAGCAACATGTTCTACTCCCCCTTTTTTTTGTATCAGAAAAAGTTGAACAACATAATATCGAATTTGAACATGAACTATATCATTCTTCGATTTTGAATCACAAACACGAGGGCCGAGATCTTTCGTTTGTGAAACTAATTGGGTAAGACTAATATTAAACGATGAACCAGAACCCATATGTATCATAAAAAGATGAACAACAAAAAATCAAAAAAAAAATCAATAATCTGATCTGCTGAAAGCAAAAAAAAATAATGAAGAAATCCTTCTACACTTTCTCCTTTGCTCTTTATCAACTCCTGTAGCTTTTTTCCACTTTCGACAATGGTGTCACCCATGGATCACGACCCAAAGCCCTTATTAGAGATGCCGAATACTCGACCTTTTCCCCCTTTTTTGAGCGTTTTTTCTAGGGGTGTGCAAGAACCGAATCGATCGATAAACCGAACCAAAAAAAAGTTATTGGTTTATTGTTATTGGGTTGTTGGGTTAACGATTATTTAATGATTTTATAAAAAAATTTATTGGGTTACGGGTTCGATATTGATTTTTTAATATTGGGTTATTGGGTTAACCGATAACCCATTAAGAATATAATAAAATAATTTACTATTTAATTTTTAGTCATACATAAATATCAAACAAAAAATATTAATATAATCACAATATTACTATAATTATAAGGACCCTACACAATTAACACTATTTAATTCTGCTCTCTGCATTTACCTTTTAGATTTTAGTATTACTTTAGTCTTTAGCTTCACAATGTTAAAACCTAAAGAACTAAGAACGGCGACATCCAGATCAAAGTTGGGTCACAACTAGACTTCTTGGTTTTAATTAGTTTTAGTTTATAATTGACTAATGGTAGCTTTTGCATAATTGTAAATGTCTGCAATTCAATTAACATCAAGAATTCATATGTGTTTTGGCATTTACTGTTGCAATTTACAGTCTAATTTGCTTGTTTCGATGTATGACTGTATCGCGTCAAATTGTTGGAGAAGTCATATATTTGTGTTTGAAAGCATTTTCTTATTGGTTAAATTGAAAACCAAACCGTTAAAGACCAAAAATCAATAAACCGAAAACCAATAACAAATATCTTATTGGTTAGCATATTTAAAAACTGAAAACCGATAAACCAACCGAACCGACAGATACACACCCCTAGTTTTTTCACAGTCGATTTCAAAATCTTCATCGTCAAAATCAAAAACACGTCCTACATTAGGTGAGACTATTTGGGTAATCCCAATACTAAAAGATGGAGCACCATCCATATGTATTGGGAATTTGTAGAGGAAAAAGTAAAAAAAAGAAGAAGAAAGGCGATGAACTGAAAACCGGAGAAGAAGAAGAACCCTATTGAGCAAGTTGAAATTGATTGATTGGAGAGAGAAGAGATCTGAAATTCAAAAATGGATTGATGGAGGTAACTGCTGTGATTATAGGCGTGAAAATAGGAAGAGAAATCGTGAAGTTGGAAGAGTAATGTATCCGAAAAAAGGAGAAGTTTTGAGGAAAAAGAGATTTTGGTAATTTTTTTAAATGGTGGGAAATAATAGAAAATAAGATAAAAAAGGATGTGTAATAAAGTAATTTTTCCTTTAAAATATATTATATTTGTTTGGTAAGAAACTGACACAATGTATTATAAGTTTATTAAAATATGTGATAAATGTATTATCCATCAATAAAACTTGTTTATATATGTTTTACAAATTATTCTCTGCAATATGTATCAAAACTATATTATAAATACATTATAAGTGCTCAAGCAAAAAAAATATTATTGCTACAAATGATAATTATTTTCTTAATGTAGTATATTTAGGTAAGTTTCCCTTTGTTATTACATCCCCTTTAGGGGTAGGGGTGATGGCAGAAATGAGATAATTAATGTAAATCTCCTTATAGAATATATTTTTCTTACCTCCACTAGGTAAGTTATTTTTTTTAATTTTGAGGAACTTGTTTTCCTAATTTTCTAAAAAAAATGACCAACCGAACGTGAAAAAAATATATATCTCCATTCCAAACAAGCTTTTTCTAGCATTTTAGAAGGGGAAAAAAGTCATTTTATTATATAGTACACAAAAATAAGTAAATAAACTTCATAGGAGATGATATTAGCACATGAATAGCCACCTCAATATACAGATAATGAAGCAAAACTATAAGTGGATAATACAAATAGAAAGTATAATTAACATAAACTCCAAAGGGAAAATAAAGGTAGCAGTAGCATAACCAGTTGACAACAGGTAAAAATGACCTGGTGATGTAAAAATTGTTTACACTGACGATGTATATTACGTAAACTCATCACTTATTATGATCATAAACAAGAGTGCACATCTAATGGAACAACAACAGCATCATGATTATATACAAGTCTTTTCATGCTCCCAGAGTTGATTCAACCTGCTTATATATTTACATACCTCAGACTAAATAGTGAAACTTCTAATACTTCACAATCTGACCATTAACATGTTGGTAAATGAAAGGTATATAGCAAGTCCTTAAACGCATCAACGAGGCCTGATGGTGGGAATGACACCGCTCACAAGCTCAATTCCTTCCATAGTCGTGTAGGTGGTAGTGTGTCTGGAATAAGTTGAAGTTGGTGGTGATGATGACATTCCGGACGTGGAAACATCTGTATCGGGTGTAGTATTATTGTCGAATACAGCTGGAAGCATGTAAGTGATGTCCTCTAACTCTCTCACCACCTCCAGCATTAAAGGTCTATCCTTTTGTTCATCCAATGAACACCTGAGAGCCAAATCCAGGAATTTCTTGACACAATCTGAGGAATATGGACCAATACCCTTGTCAATAATAGAAGACATCATCCCTGATTCGCATGCTGCATTCACCTGTCATTAGTTCAAAAGAAACTTTTCTTACTCTGTTTGTTCCAAAAAGAATGATGCTTTTAACTATTTGGAGAGACCAATAGTTTTTCTCTAAACAGTTAAGCTTTAATTCCGAGAAATGAGAAGTCAATGCCTGATTCACCTCGAAAAATAGATGTGTTGATATTATACTCCGATCTTCTGCCACTCGTTTTCTAAGATGGCGAGTGCTAGTTGTGGATCAATTTAAATCTAGGTCAAACACTAATACTACTAAGACTTTGGACATATTATTAATGTTGATCTCACTTTCTAGCTATTTTGGAAACTCATCCTAAACACTCTACAGTAAGATATAAGGTTTGGGGTATGGCAACTTTCTCTACTTCATTACTAACCATTTGATGTTAAGATACTTCCGTGCAACACAAAATATGAGAAAGTTCAACTCAAATAGCCATTAACTAGTGTAAGGGTGCCAGCAATTATACTGATTCATATGCTGTATCTCAATTTTATAAAATAGACCACATTGGAATTTATTGAGGTTTTTCTTAAAGCAACAAAAGAATTGGAACTCGTGAAAGCAAATGATCTCTACTGCTTTAGTTCAGATCCATTAGCAGACAGCGAATATATCTAGAAGAGCTATTTAATGTTCCCCAGAAGATTTCTGTCTTCATGAACAAAGTAAAACACCAAGATAAGGGGGGAAAGAATCAAGTACCTCTCGGACGATGTTCCTTCCCTGAGATATAGGCCGCATCCCTGTTAAAAGCTCCAGAAATACAATACCAAGGCTATAAACATCACTTTTCTCTGTCAACTTGTGAGTAAAGAAGTACTCAGGATCAAGGTAGCCCTACATGAGTGCCAAATTTTGGCAACTGTCAGCTATCTTTGAAAAAGCAAAGAGAAAAATAAATGAGAAGGTAAAAAGCAATATTGAAATACTAGAGGATCATAGTATGAGTATTCGTGATCAAACTTAGAGAATGAAGTCCACCTGGTCTGTAGCCATGCTACCTAGAATAGATTACTCAAGTTGCAGGTTTTATCTCATTGTGATTTTCTAGCTTTTCTATTGCAGGCTTATATAAGATGAGTAGAGCCTTACAGGAGTTCCTTTCACAACAGTTGATACATGTCCACTCGTTTCAGCATCAGGTAATGGTGCAAGTTTTGAGATTCCAAAATCAGAGACTTTTGCGGTGAACTTAGAGTCCAACAGTATGTTATTTGCTTTGATATCACGATGGATTATTGGAGGATTAGCTTCAGTATGAAGGTAGAGGATGCCCCTGGCAGCACCTAAAGCAATGTATAACCTTGTTCCAAGACTCGGACGTTCCCCATATCTAGCTGTAAAAATAAGTAAAAAAATCTTCAATAATCTTATTTTGGAGATATCTGTTTGATATTCTTATTGGAACTGACACATCATTAAAATTAAGAATATAAAGTTCCATGTGATCAACTTGTTGATGACCACACAAGTGAAGAAAGTAGGAAATCTAATAGTGACCATTGGGATTCAGGAGTCAAAATGAAGTAAGAACTTCAGAAAAAAGGCTCTGTGTGATTAGATTTACTTTCATCTATACAAACATTCTTTACTAGAGGGACATATCTTTCACCCTCTTTTTCGGATAAGAAATACTACACCAGGAAAAAGAAAGTGATAAGAGTTGAATAGATGTGCTTGATTCTAACAAAAGAAAGTCAAATGACATCATAGGCAAAGGAAGGATACATCACATACCAGAGAGAAGATCATGCAAGGAACCATTTGGCATGTACTCATACACCAGCATCTGCATGCACATGTAACCTACTATTACAAAAGTAGAATAAAAAACCACAAAACATAATATCCATTCTTATCCTTCCATCTGCTTTTTGATTTGATTACTTTTTCAGAAGACATGCATTTCACTAATGCGACCAGAGCAAGCTAAGAGGGATGTAACTGATGAGCTACTCATAGATGGGAATCTGGTTGAACTTAATACTCAGTGATCTAAGTACTGTAGACTAGATATGCTCACAAATTGAATCACTTAACATGTGATAATAATTGGTGACAAAATAAAAGATGTATAACGAAAATACTATCTCAGAACACTTTTGCTTGAGTTTACTTTAACATAAGAATCAGCTAAGTCTATGAACTTTGCGCTACAATTTAACTATCATTGTGTGATGCTTGTCATTTCATTTGCACTGGATTGATATCAAATGGATTTCTCAAAGTTGTAGACGGTAATTGACATTATGCTTGATTGCTTCTGCACAACGGCAATGAGGCATCCAAAATGATCAAGGATATGCAAAAAAATTCAATTTTGACCTAGGTGTTCAACCAGAAATGGGCAATCAGAATTCAACAAGTGGCTAAAATGATACATCAAAGAAACTATTCCACCTAACATACTCCCCACTCCCCTCTGGATGCAGGAATAGCAACATGGACTTGGCTGTGTGTGTGTGTGTAGTATTTTTCCAGTTTGGAGAATCTTACTTGTTCACTTCCTTCATTACAGTATCCCACCAAGGAAACCAGATTTCGATGATGCACACGTGAAAGTAATTCTATCTCAGTATAGAACTCTTTTTCCCCCTGTAATGAGCCTTGCTGTGCACGTTTTATTGCCACTATTGTGCCCTCTGCCAAAGGGCCTTTGTAGACCTTTCCATATCCTCCTTGGCCAATTTCAGTAGTACTGCTAAAACTGTTAGTTGCTGCCTCTAATTCCTTAAAACCCAATGCCTTAACACCTTCTATTCGCATTGGAAATTTTGCTACTACAAAAAAATGAAAGGAATATCACTATGAGTTCCGCGTGGTCCTGGGTAAGTTTGTTTAAGCAAGAAAGACATCATTGCCACAAGATTCAATTTATTCAAAATCAGATATTCATTGAAAACTTTAGCATGAAAAGTTGACATAAAAAGAATGAAAGGAAAAAGTTTAGGTGATGGTAGCGTGACTTTAATGCAAATGCACCTTTTATACAATAGTTGGCTTCAGCTAACTTTGTTCACTTTAAGAATATCAATTAATCTGACTTAGAAAAGAACATAAATAATCGTCTACTTAATGTACAAATAACAGAAGTATTACAACAAGAGTATTACTTAGATATACATGCCCATTGCCCATCACACACTTTCTATTTATTTCTTTCCCATTTTTTGTTTTAAGGGTGATGGGGCATTGCCGGAGAGTTTACTGATAAATATGCACAAACTTTCCATAAAACCGTAAAATTATTTGTCCAAGTGAGGAATTAAAGCACCATACTCTCTACTAAAAAAAACTTAAAAAGTAAAATATCAAGCAGTAGCATAGCTAAATTACAAATATACGTACTAAGAAAGATAATTTGCCACATAGAAACAGATGGTTGACACTGGCAATTCTGTGATATTTCTTGATTAAATAGAGAACTTAAACAAAAAAATTACAGTAAGGAAGACAAAGATTTTATGGTTGCTGGCATCTTTTTGTTCTTCAGAAGAGGAAAATTGGAAATTATCAGGTGCAAAGTTTGCATTATATGCATGTAGCACTCAAAGAATGTGGTTTCATGTCCTCTTTTTTGGCGATTCAACAGAATACCCAAGAAAAGTTAAACCTATTGAATACTTAACCAGCAGGTCCTAATGGGGTAAGTGAAAGAAATGGAGAAGAAACTCCCCATAGCTGAGGAAAAGTAGCATAAAATAACTGAATATTAACTCACATGGTTGATCTTTTGAAACGTGTAACCTCCGCCGCATTTTAAGCAACACGAATATTATGGCCATAAGTAGCACAGCTGCAGCAAATATGGACCCTAAGACAATTCCAACCACAGTGCCTCTGTTTTTTCTGCTTCCCTTTCCTCCCAATGGGGGAAAAAGGACTGCAAGAAGGAAACTATTCGTTATTTGATCTTGAGAAAGCAGAAAGAAAGACAAGAACAGAGCAAGTTATTGGCTCTCTTATAGATAGCACATATTTTTTTGAAGAAAGGTAACAATGATATATTTATATTCAGGACAAAGGCTGTGAGGTGGGACATCTCAAATAGAAAAAAAAGAGTAAATCCTTGTTCTTCTTGCAAAGATTCTATAACGCTTCTTCACACAGATTCTGTGTCATTAACAAATTCTTCTTTACACCAAAAATAAAACAAAAGTAGCCAATTCATCTTGAGTTTCTAAATGGGGATATTCACATATTTTGGAAGTACCATATGGTTCACCTAAGATTTTACTTAATCAAGAACTTGTAGTAAGGTAGTCAATTTAGTCTCTTGACCCTTACTGAGTATCTAAGAGATTACTAGCATCTCTGTCAGGTTACCATGTCCATGAGGATGTTAAGCTTCAACACATGCATGATATCTAAACCATTTCATTGAATTTTCATACTCGCATACTTCTATGACAAGAAGAAAAAACTATGTTCTATAACAGGGTAAACGATATAAATAGACATTTTCAGAAATGAAATGGAGCACAATGGGAAAGAGAATTTTTATCCGAGCATGACCAGTAAAGATAAAAGAAATTGATAAAAATCATAATAATTATATTCAAGAATCAGCAAGAACAAAAGAAAAATTAGTCATGCGGGTGCACATGAGTTCCAGACTTCCAGTCTAGTTGAAAAGTATCCAATATTTGGCATTAAACACAAAAATAAGAACTGAAGAAACAAGTTTTACAATAAAGGTGTTTCTCTCGGCTTGCATGCTAATCTCAACCTTGGTTCTTGTGCCTCCCTAGAGAAATTTAAACTAAAAAATTTGTGTTTTTGCCACTCTCCGTACATGACCTAAGTTGTAAACAAACGAGATTCACGATGGTTTTTTCTATTATTGTTCACATTGGTTTTACTTTAGATTCCTCAGGAAATCATTACAGAACTACAACTGAAAATGCCCACATTTTAATGTATTATTATATCCTACTTATGCCAGAACATAATGGATTTGGAGACATACCAGAATTATATGCCATGGCAGTGAAATTGAGCAGGTCATATGGACCAAAGATATCACTTCCAGTAAGATTAAACAAGGCAAACTTGTTTGCGATCCGTACTATCTCGCTGTCATTAAATTTGCCAAAATCATTGGTTCCAGAGTCATTTGCACGTGGAGGGAAGAATTTCAAAAAGAACCTAAGCCTAGGACCGCTTTGCCATGCAACCGAATCAATGTGCAGTTGATAATCATTCAAGTTAACACTTTTTGTTATCCACTCTTCAAAGTCACTATAATGGGGTGGAAAGTCTGAAATACTAGGGCTTCTTAAACGCAAACCAACTCCAAAAGGTGCTGCACAAAAGCAGCCATCCATTAATGCTGGGACAAGTTCAAAATCCATGTCGCAAGGAATCTGGGCTGCACAACTTGGAATAGAGTTGTTCAAGCCTCCATACTCTTCACCTCCGTCCTTTGATTTACAAAATTGAGTAATCTGACGCTCATTTGCATTTCCACAAACAGGATTTCCATAAAGCCTGAAAGTTACTCAGTTAAAGCGTCACACCTAATGAATACTTAATCAGAAATATAAAGGAGTGATAAAGCAAAATGTGTGTAGGGATTTTATGCCATTGAAAATATTTGCACGTTAAAGTACCAGTAAATGGTTAAAAAGAAAACTCCAACTCATTATTTATGTTATTCATGAAATCAGCAAATATGGCACACACAGCTGCACACAAACATGTATAAAGTTAGAAGGTAAAGCTGCTCTTCAAAAAAAATACAGTTAGTAGGTGAAGCCAGAATATATTTAACCATGATAGAAGTTGAACAATTTGTTTTTAGAATTAAATATATACTTGGCTCCCTACAATCCTAAAGAAGCCTTTATGGGCTTGAAAAGTATTGCTGAGGCATGATCTCTCCATTGGAAAGCTTGTTACTACTCCAGTATGTAACCAGTTAGTTGGCTGGTTTAGAGGCAAGTTATGCCAGAATTGTAATAAAAATAAAAAGATTATAATGCAGGGATCATCATACATGGATGTAATGTGGGCAATTAGTTATTATTAGATGTTTGGTTTGTTGAAATAAAAATTATTATATATTGTATATTTTACAGTATATTATTATTCTTTTAATAAAATATGATATATTTTACTACATGAAGAAGGGATCCCTGAAATTTTATTCCACATTCTATCCGCGTAAAATAATACATAGATTTCCACATAACTTATGTCTGCATTAGTTATGCGGAACAGAAGAAAGTGAAACCAAACATTGCAAGAAATAATACAATTTTTTTGGGGGAAAGGAAAAGTTAAACCAAAAATTGTATTAACAATGTTAAATTTGTGGAGATTACTTTCTCCATTACTCCAAACCAAACATCACCTTGATGGAAGCATTCATCCTCATAAGTATGGCATACTTCTTGTGGCTTACAGGGATCAACGACAAGAGAGGCTTTCAGTAATGAAGGGTTCAGTTAGGGACTAACTAAACTCTACCATCTAATCCATCAAGAGAAACTCTTCCGGTTGCAATCAAATGTGCAACCAGACCAACAAACAATATCAACAGCATAGCTAGTGTAATGCGGTTTGGGAGAGTGGGGTGTACCCTATGTTGTGAAGGTAGAGAGGTTGTTTCTAATAGACCACCGGCTCAAGTAAAAACATTCAAAACAATTATGTAAAGGGAATACATTAGAGAAAAGAACAGTAACAACAACAAATAACACGATAACCAAAGCAAAGGAAACAACAGGTAATAATAAAAATGAAGCATAAGATAAAGGAGCATGATAATAATAATACAGAGAAGGTACAGTAGACGACACCTGACTACCTACTAATCTTCTACCCTCAGGGGTGGATCCAGAATTTGAAGCTTATGGGTTTCTGGTGATATCAAATTAACATACAGTAATAATCGTAAACAGTAAGCTCCGTCACTAATCCTATTTAGCAATAGGTTATCAAAAAAATTTGTTAGCTAAGAGTGATTTGTCAACCGATTAGCAATGAAATTCGTATTATGAGTAGAAAAAAATGAGGAAGAAAACAGTGACAACCGGCAATAAAATGGAAGAACCACCAACAACGTTTTAGAGCCCAAAACTTTTCATACTTTTTCTTTTTAAGGTGAGTCATGTCTTGTCTAATAACATCTCCCCAATACTTCTTCGACCTAATCTATCTCTTCTCAGACCCACAATAGTTAATCTCTCACACCTCCTTACTGGGGGCATCTGAAAATCCCCTCTTAACATGCCCAAACCACCTCAGTCTCGCTTTCCTCATCTTGTCCACCGCAGAGGCCCACTCTCACATTGTCCCGAATATCTTTGTTCTTAATCATATCTCTCCTAGTAGGCTCATACATCCATCTCAACATACTTATTTCTGCTACGCTCATCTTCTTCTAGACATGTGAGTTCTGGACCGGCCAACACTTTACTCCATACAACTAACAGGTCTAACAACCGTTTTATAGAACTTTCCTTTAAGTCTTGGTTGCACATTCTTATACAAGACACTAAATGCGAGCCTTCATTTCATCCCCCGCTTCAATACGATTTGTCACATCATCATCAATCTCACCATTTTCTTAAATTATATATCCAAGATACTTAAAACTTCCTCTCTTGGAGATGGCTTGAGTATCAATCGTCACTTTCACATCTGCCTCATGAGTTACGTTATTGAAATTGCACTCCAAGTACTATGTCTTAGTCATGCTCAACCTGAACCATTTAGACCTATATTGCAATATCATATAACAACATACCTAGTGTAATCCCACAAATGGGGTTTGGGAAAAGTAGAGTGTACACAAACCATACCCTTACCTCATAAAGATAGAGAGGCTATTTACAATACTCTCAACTTAAATAAAGCATGTCAAACAGTTTGAAAAGGAGATACAGATATGGGAGCAAAACAACAACAAATTAATGTGAAATGGAGAGTGTTACACAACAAACAAGAGAGAACAATAACGAAAACAAAATAATCCAATAATTGAAGCACATAAAACACCAGTGATAACGAAGTTGAAAATCAAGAAACTACAAGAATAGTGCAGTTTTTTTTTAAAAGAAAGAAAAGTGCAGTTTTAAAATTTTTCTGGTGCCATTGACGACGGAGGCCATCTACGGACCGTAGGTGGAGTGACGGGCCGTAGATGGGAACCGTCGATGGCCCTGCCAACTTTATGAATTTTGAGTTTCTGAACCTTGACCTACGGAATAGCAGGACGGTTCGTAGTTCGGTTGAAGGGCCGTAGATGGGTTCCGTAGATGCCTTCCAGACTTAGTCAAATTTTCAGTCAAAAACGAACTTTCTTAATCGATTGACGGAAGAGCAGGACGGTCCGTCAGTGGATGTACGGACCGTAGATCCTGTCCGTCGATTGGCCCCGACAGTTTTATTTAAGGGCTTTTTGAACTTTTCCCTAAATGTTTATTCCTTATCCTAGACGATTTTGCCCCTTATCCTAGACGATTTTGCCCCTTAACCTTGGCCCTATTTATATTTTCTAAGCTCTAATCCCTTCATTCCAACTCTCATCTCCTCCCAAAAATATTCCTCTCTCTAGAAGAATAAGAAGGAGAAGAAGAGAGCTAGGGTTCTCATCAAGGTCATCAATCCTCCTTTTATTTCAAGGCTTTGGCATTAAGGTATGATAGTATTTACCATTTGGAGTCTTTCCTCCAATGGGTCCTCTTTTCCTTAAGGTTTTCAAGGTTTAGTCTTGCCCAAGAGAGCTAGGGTTTTGACAAATTCTTATGGGTTCTTCATTATGCTTTCCATTGTTGATGTTATGGTTGATAGTGCACGATCTAGCGTGGTAAAGTAAGCCAGTGCACGATTTAGCGTGGTTTACATGCAACTTGATGAATCCCATGAGCTTATGCTAAGTTCCCCAAATTTATGATTATGTTTATGATTGTGGGTTGATTGAGAAAAGATGAATTGCATGAACTCTTTGTGAATTGAGTTAAGGATTATGATTATCAAGCTATGAATTTCATGTAAGACTATGAATGATGAAAAGAAGATATTTTATGAAAAGATGCATGATTGAATCAAAATCTATGATTTTCCTCTATTATGTGGGTTCCCTCAATTATGACTAAATTGCCTTGATTTATGGCTTTCTAAGTATTAGCTTGCATTGAATTGCATGTTTTGAGGTGAAGCTTATGAACCCATGATTTATGAGTTAAGAGCATGATGAGCTATGTAAATATGAAGCTTATGAACTCATGTATGTTTATGAAGCTTATGAACTCATGCATGCTTTATGAAGTTTATGATATGTTAGTGCAAATGTTGAGTTGTGAAAGGGTTTCTCATGTAATGCTCGACCTATGAATGTGAAAGGTTTTCTCACACGTAATGATTCATAACTTGTTGAAAGGTTTGCTCAACTAAGCTTGAATCCATGATTAAGGAGCTATTCTATGAAGGGACAAGAGGCGATTACCCATGTTCCCTAATGTAGTGACAAGAGGGATTACCCATGTTCCCTAATGTAGTGACAAGAGGGATTACCCATGTCTACTAATAATGAAATCATGACTAATAGAAGAACAAGAGGCGATTACCCATGTTCTTAAGGAGCTATTCTAATGAATGAAGGGACAAGAGGCGATTACCCATGTACCCTAATGTAGACAAAGCGGCGATTACCCAAGTCTACCAATAATGAGTTTATGACTAATGTAGACAAGAGGCGATTACCCATGTCTACCTAAGATAAAATGAACTATGATTAATCTGTGGGAAGTATGCTTAGCACCGAGTGGACAAGTGGCGATTACCCATGTCCCACAACCTATGTGCCACCATAGGGTGATGGTCTATGATAGACACTAGCTAGTGGATCCACATAAGCTAAGTAGTTTATGGTCTTACCTTGGCAAGTAGGACACCCTTTTTCGGTGTGGGGCAGACACCGGATTCCATGTTGATAGCTCACATGGTCTTATATGTCGGTTAAGGCTATTTCCCCACAACTAATGAACAAGTGTTATGATGATGGTCTAAAGTAAGTAAAGAAAAGATGAATAGCTTGTCTTGGCCATGGTTTATGCTTCATGTTTCTTATGTTCTATCATGTTTTAGCTTGGCCATTACATGTCATGATTATATGTCATTCTAGCATGGTTTATATACCCTTTGTGCATTGCTATCATACTTGGTACTTGATTGTACTAACGCATACTCTTGCCTACATTGATCCTATTGATGTAGGACTTGGCGGTTCTTCTCATCCAACTCGTGGCTAGTCAGTTCCAGTGATAGTGAAGACTTGGTGAGGCCTCCTATGTCCGAGGACCTAACCTTGTTACGTTTTCATGCTTTCCGTTATATTTTTTTTTGGATATTGTACTGGGCTGCGTCCCAAACCTTCATTTCTATTCTATTATGGTAGATGGCTTGAGACATGAGATGTAGACTTCCGCTGATGTTTTCTTAAACTCTGTTGTGATTTTATCTTTTGGACTCTTTAATTTCTACTATCTTGTATGAATGTATGCTAAGTGGCTTGTATGAGGCCTTTCGAGGTCTTGTATGCCATGTCACGTCTAGGGGGTACCTTGGGTCGTGACAATTCGTGACCTCTAAACTCTCCTATTTAAGATCATGTCATCAGTAAGATCAAGATGCATTATGTCCTATCTAATCATTTTCCCTAATACGTCTTCGGCCTGCTTCTACCTCTCCTGATGCCTCCACTGTCAATCGCTCACACCTCCTCACTAGGCATCTACACTACTGTTCTTCACATGCCCAAACCATCTCAGCATCGGTTCCTTCATCTTGTCCAGCACGGAAGTCACTCCTACCTTGTCTCGGATATCTTCATTCTTAATTTTGTCTCTCCGAGTATGCTCACACATCCACCTCATCATCCTCATCTCTGCAACATTCATCTTCTGAATGTAAGAGTTCTTAATAAGTTCACACTCTACCTCATACAACATAGTCAGTCTAGTAGAACTTACCTTTAAGTTTTTGCAGTACCTTTTTACATTTCACCATCCCTCACCAATATGATGTGTGACATCATTGTCAATCTCTCCATTACCTTGAATTTAAGACCCCAACTACTTAAAAGGGGATAACTTGAGAATCAAGCCTCACTCCCATGTCAACCTTAGGTGCAGCATCACTGAACTTACACTCCAAGTATTCTGTCTTGGTCCTGCTCAACCTGAACCCTTTAGAATCCGATATTTGTCTCAAAACCTCCAGCCTATCGTTAACTCTGTTGCGAGTCTCTCCAACCAATATTTTGTCATCTACGAATAACATACACCATCGCACATTACCTTGGATATGATGCCGCGTCAATTCATCCATAACCAACGCAAAAAGAAACGGGCTAAGAGTCGATCCATTGTGCAACTCTGGCATGACTTGGAAGTGTTGCGGGTTTCCTCCAGCTTCCATCATACATGTCCTCAATCGCCTTAGTATAAGCCATATGTATACCACTAGACTTCACGTATCTCCATAAAACCTCAATTGGGACTGTCATATGCCTTCTTTAGATCAATTAACACCATACGTAAATCCTTTTTCCCCTACCTATTAGCTCCACCAGTCTTTTTTTAGCTGGTCCAAATTGACCCCAGTAAATAATTTAGAACTCTTCTTGGATTTTGTTAGCTCTATAGTTTAGGAAGAGGCTACAAATCCTTTTTTTGTGAGATTAACTGATCTATCCTTGTAAAGCTTGCATCTTCTTGATGCCTTTGAATGAATCTACTTCATCAAAAAAAAAAAGTTCCACCAGTCTCCTCACAAGGTGAATGGCTTCTGTGGTAGAGTGCCCTAGCATGAATCCAAACTGGTTCTCGGTAATGGACACACCTCTCCTTACCCTCATCTCCACCCCCTCTCCCACACTTTCATAGTATGGCTCAGCAATTTGATACCCCTATAGTTGTTGTAGTGTGAATATCACCCTTGTTCTTGTACAACAAAATCATTGTACTCCACCTCCATTCTTCAGGCATCTTCATTATCCTAAAAATGACATTAAACAACCCACTCAACCACTCCAAGCCTGCCATGACAATGTTCTTTCAAAACTCTACCGGAATCTCATCTGGCCGGTCGCTCTTTCCCTGCTTATCCTACCGATAACACACTCAAGTTCATCAACCTTTATGGTCCTACAATACCCAAAATCCCACTGCCTCTCGGAGTGCTCCAACTCTCCCAGCACAATGTCCCTGTCCCTGTCCCTTTCTTCATTCAAGAGTGTATCAAAGTATGTCTACCACCTCTGTCAAATAGTGTCTCATTCCAATACTCTGCCTTTCTCATCTTTAATGTACTTCACTTGGTCCAGGTCTCGAGTCTTCCTCTCTCTCATCTTGGCTAGCCTATACAACTTCTTATCTCCACCTTTGTCCCCTAGTTCCTCATACAAGCGTTCGAAAGCTGCCATTTTTGCTTCCATAATTGCCAACTTCACCTCCTTCCTCACCACTTTATATACTTCTCTCATCGCCCTCTTATCCTCCTCATCCTTTTGCTCTCCAGCAACTTCACATAAACCACCTTCTTTGCCTCTACCTTACGTTGGACTTTGCCATTCCACCAGAAATCTCCTCAGTGTCCACTAGAGTTACCTCTCGAAACACCCAAGACCTCTCTAGCTGCTTCCCTTATGCAACTAGCAGTCCTATCCCACATATTGGTCGCATCCCCACTGCTTAACCAGGTTCCCATTGCCACCAACTTCTCCCCCATAACCCTAGCTTTGTCATATTGCCATATCATATGGAAAGAAATTCACATATATGAATTTGACCCCATTGTTTTCGAGTTCCATATAAAGTGCACTGCTAGCAAGAAAACAGCCCATGTTCTGACAAGAATTGAAGTTCAGAAACAACGACAAAAAATAAAAGAAGTTGAAACTGTGTTGGTTCATTACTCTATCTTCATCAATGGACTCTCGAAGTAAATCTCTATACCGATGGAAAGAGTTTAGCAGGAAAACAGCAAATGAAGGCAGCATTATGCAACTATCCCAAATGTTGTCGTGGGGATATTCTATAGCAAGTTTTCCTGCCTTCTTCATGATAGTAGTTCTGTTGAATCACAGAAATCTGAAATAGAAACTAAGACTCCACAGAATTACTTTGTAATTTAAAGCTTATAAAAAACAGGATGATGAAACTTAGATAGCAATTGAATTAAGGGAGCTTGATTCGCCACATATAATTATAAAAGCCGAGAACTGAAAGTAAGTCCGCAAATATGTATTTACAAGACTACCGGAAATAAGGTCTTACATAATATCAACATTTGGAGGAGGATCAAGAATACCCGAAATATCTGAGAGAAAATTACGTTGAAGGTTCCTGCACAAAGGAGAACAACTGTATCAGCCTGGCAATCTGATATGTTAACATCTGAGGGACCTTTTCTAGTCAGAGATGGCATGGTTTAGTAAGAGGAAAGAATACATGCTACATTACCTCGAACAAAACAAAACACCAGACATATCATCCCTTGTTATATATTAACTGTATAGAGATAGGAAACCCTTGTTGACAATGGACACACTTTTCCTTGACTGTACTATTAATTTCCAGGATACCTTCTTTGTATATCCAAAACTACATGTGGACTGACTAGCTACCAAAATGAAATAAGCACACAAATTTGGCTTGATTCTCTACAAAAAGCTTTTGTCTGTATCTTACAGTTAATAACTTTAACTAGCCAATAGATTGTGGGGCAGCAGACAACAGAACCATGAAAAACAAATTACTAATAAGAGGAAAATGTACAAATGAGACACTTACAATCTAAGTTTTGCGCCTGGGGTAAATGTCTTATTCTCCCAAATGGTAGTTGGCACAAAACCACTTAACCTATTATTGTTGAGTGACCTACAAGAAAAATAATTTAAGGAAAGGTAGTGTCAATACTGCATTTATTAGAGTATCAACATGAAATTTGAAACAGACAGAGGATCAAGAAACAAGGATTGAGCAAATGAAGCTCCTTACAGCCTCTGCAGATTTGGAAGAACAGAAAAGTTCGAAGGGATAGAACCATTAAGCATGTTTCCTGACAGAATGCTGCAATCATCATCAAAGTAGATAGTTCACTATTGAGAGTCTGATACCAAGACAGAGTTACTCAAACATCAAAAAGAAAAGAGTGTATGTTAAGACACTAATGTCCATTCAACTACCTATCCACAGATATCGATAGAGAGTTGGGAGGGGGGGGGGAGAGAAAGAGGAAGGAAGTGTGATTAAAGATGGGTGAATCAACCAGGAAAGATTTCAGCAGCATCACACTTAACCAGAAACTTACATGGTTGTGATATTATCAGACAGCTTATTGGAAGGTATATTTCCCGTGAGTTGGTTTCTGCTAAGGTCTCTGTGACATGAGAAATTTATATCAGATGAATTGCCACTGGCTGTAAATTTAACTTTCTATATTCAGCACAAATTGAGTGGCAGATGAGTTCAACTGCATCTGGCATATAAGAATTATTAAGCAGAATTGAACAGATATCAATGTTACCATGAGGCTAGAACAACTAGAACATAAGCTTCAAAATGTGGTTTAACAAGACACAGGAATTTCTCAATAAAGTATTCTTACAAGTAAAGAAGGTGTGGTATTGTGCTCAGATCAGGAACCGTTCCTTGCAAGTTGCAGTTCCTAAGACTCCTGCAAGTTTGATGAAATAACATGCGTAATATTCATCAAAGAATGGTGAATACAATCATAGCATGACCAAATTGTAAGTTTCATATTATAATACAGAATTCCTCCAACAATCTTTACCACTTTCTTTAGATTGTTACTCCATCTTATGTCAAAAGGCCCTAAGAATGAAAATACTGCTCCAGCCTTGCCTTTTTTCATCAAAAAATGAAAATGCTGATGTAGCCTTTCTCATTTCTTGTGAGGAGGGCTGGAGGGGGGAATGGGGAACCCTTATTGGATGTACATTGATGATTATGGAGAAAACTTTTTGTTAATCCTCTTTTATTATTCTACCGCCTGACGAAGGTCACATCACAACGGAAGATATATTTATTTCTGAATGTTCACTGGGGACTTGTTTCTTTATCAAAATTTGGGATAAAACGGTTTTTAACCTTGAGTGATGGAAAACATCCTTTAGAATTCAATATTCTTGCTTGGTGAAAATGGGCATATATATCATCAGACAGGAAAGGGGACATAAACCAACAATACCCAAGAGATCAGTAACTTACAACTTAAATAGTTTGGGCATATTGCTGTAAGAAGCCGGAACCACAGAGCCTTCAAAGTTGTTGTTGTCAAGTTGACTGCAAAAGTTGTAATTGTGGGGGAGAATGAGGTGTTAGGATTTGCTTATTAATGCTGAAATGACATTTAAGTGTTGAGAAACTAAACACATTGAAACAGAAAAAACTCAAGAGTTCAAACACAGGTAATACAGAATCGTTAAGTTCGGCATCAATGCAAGCTCTGGTGGAAGGTAACCCGATAAGTTGTTGTTGTCCAGAAGGCTGAAATAATACACATCCAAGTAAATCCAAACATGAAACTCACAGAGCAAAAGATCCTTGCTCCTAGTATTTATATATTGTAGGTTGAGTCATTCTTACAAGTGTTGAAGCCGGGGTAAAACAGACAGCTCTGGAGGAATTTGACCGCTTATTGAATTGTTATTCATATGGCTGCATCAAGAACAAGAATGATCAACACAGAAGCTAAACATACCATACCACCACAACCAGTAGAGAGTCTTTGGTTTCTAGTGGAGAACTCACAAATGTGCAACTTTTGGCAAGTTTGCAAATGATTTTGGTATTGGTCCTGATATATCATTTAAGTCCAACTGAAATTTGTTTAAGTTAGGAAGATAACCGAGCTCTTCTGGTAAAGAACCTGATATTTGATTTCCACTCAAAAGCCTGCAAGAACAGAAGAATGGTAGCTGGAGTGGAGTTTCTCATGAATGTGCACAATCCATATATGCAGACTATATGCGAGTTATATATTAGATATCTTCAGCTAATAAATGCATATTCAGGCTTCAATTGAAGCAAGGATTCAGAAATATTGATTGAAGCTTATATGGAGAAGTGAAATTCCAGTATAGTAATTTCTCATGATAAAGGTAAGATTTTTAACAGCGATAATGGCCATAGGAGAGCTTTATTTCTCAATAAAAACAATTTAGATGGAAAGTCAGTTAATACTTGCAGCAGTAGCTAGTGTTAGAACACGTATGGTATTTAGAACTTCAATCTGATTAGTACAAGTAGTTAGTGTACTTAGTTCTGTAGATATTACACCAGAAACTCCTGACAGTAAACAAAACATTAACTCTGAACCATTGCTTTAATTTTCAAGATTACACCTGAAGTAGCTGAGTATCATCACTATTTCCCTTAGCGCCCTTACATGGAACAAAAGCTATGTACTATCGCTTTGTTCGGCCCTACAGATTGACTAGCATTGATTGACATTCAGAAGTTCTATTTTCACTGCCAAAAAATTAGAAGTGTCTCTCGTACTTATCACAAATGCAGAGTACTCCCTCCTTCAACTTATATGACACTCTCCCCATGTTGGAACTTCACATTATGCTTGAAAACATTCCATTGTTTTCACTACCAAGCAACTCCCTCTGTTTCAAGCTATGTGTGCCTTACTTCGTTTTTAGTCTGTTTACATAAGAATGTTACTTTCTATATTTGGTAACTCTTCAAATCAATGATCCTACGTGGCATAATCAAGACGACAAGATCAAAAGCCAGTTTGGTACATTATACACATCTTTAGTTTAGGATCACAACTTCACAAGATTCAAAAGTCTACTTTGCTTTTCTAAAACTCATACCCAGTTAAACTAAGACACATAAATTGAAATGGAGGGAGTAACTTTTTTATAACCTCTATCAAACTAACTTTTTAACCCTTATTTTAATATTTCTTCAATTACAAAACATACTATAATATATTCGTATCAAATTAACATTTCAAACTTTAGTCCACTCAAACAGTATCATTTTATGTTTTTTGTATTTTTTTCATTTCCCAATCACCGGAAGCAATCTTCGCTAGCACAAACTCCTCGTAACAACATTCAGAAGTCACGAATACGAAAGAAAGTAAACCGAAAATGAGTTTAAGGAAGGCCATAGGTTTGTCCAAACTATTGATTCTTTTCAATTCATCATATCAAACAAAAAGGGGTTCTCTTATACAATGATTAGAATGAAAACTGAGGGAGTTCCTAATTGAGCAATGAAGAGATACATACAGTAGCCTCAGAGCAGTAATGCTTCCTATCTCCTTAGGTATACTGCCACTAATCCTGTTCCACATGAAATTCCTTGGACCCAAAAGAAATAATAATAAATCATCATCGCTAAAATTACAGCTGAATAAATCAATACATACCAAATGGATGTTGTTATATGATTGTAAGGACTCACAAAATTTCCATATGTTTAAGTTCGCCAAGCTCAGGAGCTAGTGTACCAGATAGGGACAAATTCATCAGACGCCTGCAATTCGAAATGAAACAAAAAAACAAAAATTGTTAGTGAATCGCAAAGAGAAAGGCGGAAACCCAGTAAGATTGGAAGGAAGGGTTTAGACGACGTACAACTCTTGAACATGCTGATAACCTTCGGTTTCGTTTTGAAGGCAATGAACAAATGACCAAGAAGTGCAAGGGTCTTTCTCCTTTTCCCAATTTCTGAGATAGCCCATCGGATCTTCCAGGCTGCCATGAATGGCCTCTAGCGCCGTCACTGCACATTCCGGCAGTAATTAATACGCAGCTCGTTTAGTAGTACACAATTACTCTCTTCCGACGTTTGGCCGAGCTTCTATAATCATACTGCTTTTCAAAAATGTAACAGTAACGAGATTTTGGTTTTGAAAATTATAGCTTTCGGGACAGTTAATTTTGCGAAAATTATTAGTTTCGTCTCAACTATTGACACCTTTGATTAATTAAATTTAGATATATCTCAATCTGTCAGATAACATAGCAAGAACTCTGGTAGAAGCATGGAAATCTTAATAAAAAACTGAGAGAATGTATTAAAAACTCTCCTAAACTTGACAATAATTTAAAGGTGTATTTCACTCATGTTACAAGATCGGATTGTATTTAAGTTCAGTTAGTTATAGTCAAGTAAAGGAATGTTTTTAAGGCTGTAGTTCAGGGATAAAACTAATAAGGATAAATTAGCTAACTAGTCAAAATCCCTAACATAATTATTAAAAACATCTACACTTTAAAATAATTATTAAAAATGTCAAAATGTCAATATTTTAGCAAATAAAATGTATCATAATATAATTCATTTACCTTCCTTTTATTTCTCAAATTGAGGCCCACTTTTTTATTCAATTACGGGTGAAAGGAAAAAATAAAAGACTCCATTATCCATTTTTCTCTCTCTAAATTTGTTACCCAAATTCTATCCTTTCACTTTCTCTCTGTCACGATTTCTTCCATTATTCCATATTCCCAAGTAACTTAAACCTTGATTTTTTAAAATCAATTTCCTCCGTTTTTCTAAGAAATCTCATAAATCATTCAAAAGATTTTCAACTTTTGTCGAAGTGAATTCAACTGATTTGCGATTGTTTCCATTAGAGAAGAAAATTTTGAAATAATCGATTGAAATTTCGAAGTGAATCTAGATGATTTCGTTGAACTTTGAGATTATCGGTGAAATAAAAAAACGATCAAGTATTCATTAACTGCCGATTCTTTAATTTGTTCGGAAGTGATTAAAAAATTGATCTAGATCGTATTTTGTATGTTGGATCTTCACCTGAAGATCTTCATAAGTTACTATCCGAATATTGGATTTAAAGGTTAGACGGTCACTGAGGTATTCAATTTAGGAGTTTCGGGTCAATAAATCATCCAAGACACTTTGTTGGACGGCATCAGCAATTATAGTTATCTCTTCAATGAATTGAAGTATTTTTACATCTTTCTCACATGTAGAAGGACCCAAAGGAGATGAAAGTACAAAATCACCAACCATATTTCAAAGTAAAAAATACATTTTTTAATATGTAATCTGTTTGGAATACAAACAGTGAATTATTGAATTGTTTTGAGTTTTTCGTATGTTGGATGCTTGGAATACAAAATAATTTGGAATCCTATTTAGTAGATGTTCTATAAATTAGACATTGAATATAATATATTTTTGAAATACATAACAAATAAGAAATACATTTTTGTCATCAAATATATTTTTTTAAAATACAAATTTTGATTGTTACTATGATGGTAAATTTGTATGTTTTGATGACTGGAATTCAAATTTTTTTGAAATTTTAAGAAAGAATATACGTTTTTGAAAAATATGCAAACCAATGTTGTATCCTTTATGAATGAACAGGAGTTTACGTAAGTATATGGATGCAAATATGTTTCTTAAATAACTACGAATCCATTTGGTATACCTATTGGAATGAATACAAACTAATAAAGAAATACAAATGCCATTATTCAAACCCAAACATGAAAACTATAATGAATACAAATACACATATCTTATATACATATTGGAATGAATACAATCAATTACTTTTGAAATTATAACTGATAAGAATTTTAAGGGATATGTTTCTTTTTTTAAAATATTCTCTCCCATGATTTTCTCCTTTCTGTTATTAAATGATTGTACTCTTTCAAATCAAAAAAATAAAAAATTACATAAATCAGAAAAATAACAAACTAAAATATTGAAAATGTTGATAAGAGGTCCCATTAAATGTTAAAATATTGACATTTTGAAAATTTTCCCAACTAATAATTCGCACCGAATTTAGGAGTATTTTCAGTATTCTCTCTTAATTTTTTAGAAAAATAATGTTTTTTTTTAATTTTAGAGCAAATAATACAAATTTCACTAGTTTAGGGCTTAATTATTGTTTATTCGTGAATTTTTGAAATTATCATTCATGCCGGATTTAGGTTTTCAGATACATGTATCTAACGCGTCCAGATATGCATCTCCTATACATGGGGTTAAAATTAGGTGTAATTTGTCCAGATACACTATATACAAGTGGATTCGCATGTATCTGTGATATACTGATTCTCTCTCTCTCGCCTCTCTCCTGTCTCTCTCACTTTTCTCCTCTTTCACTTGCCTCTCTCGCTCGTATCTCTCCCTATGTATGTGGAATTCATAATGTATTTGGGATACACTAACTCTCTTGCTCGTCTCTCTCCTCTCTCGCTTGTCTCTCTCCCTCACTCTCTCGCTCGCCTCTCTCCTTATGTATCTGGATTTCAGAATGTATATGGGATACACTGACTCTCTCGCTCATCTATCTCATATATCGCTCACCTCTCTCCTTTTCTCGCTCGCCTCTCCCCCCTATGTATGTGTATTTCAGAGTGTATCTGGTAGCACAAATATACGTATTTAGGTATGTCTGACTTGAAATTTGGTATGTAATTATTAATTAGTGAAACAATATGTAATTATTTCAAACTATATAGAGAATTAGTAAATATGGTAGAAATATTTGTGCAATTAGATAGCTTTTCCTTTTATTTAATTTGAAAATCAGCATTTGACCCCAAAAAAACTCAAATACAATTTAAAGTTTATTTAGAATTTGGAAAATACCCTAAATCTCGTTTTTACTTTCAATATATTTTTCTTTTTCAAATTTTACCTTAAATTTTTTATTTTTATAAAAATAGTTCTATTTAAATTATATTTCATGTTTAAATCATATTTCATATTATTATTTTTCGTAAAAGTACATTCAAACAATCAAATATTATTTGCAAAAACTATAATCAAACATAACTATATCTTCAACTTCAATTTCAAAAATTTCAAATAAAATGAAAAAATATTTGTAATAATATGTAGTAACTCATTCATGGATCTTATCATTGACATTATGCGATTATTTATTTTGAGATATTACTCTTTTAGAGGAGATTTGATTGCATATTTTAGGTAAATTAGTCAAGTTGGGTAATTTTGCTAAAAAGGATTTAAATTGGGGGTATAAACCATATTTAAAAAAATAAAAAAAAACTTCAAATTCTAAATATTTTTTGCAAAATGTATGGTCAGACACAACTCAAACTTCAACTCCAACTTCAAAAAACCCAAATAAAATGAAAAAACAATAGTTTTCATGGCAAAACATCCATTTGTGGCCGTTTGGCCAGGAATATATTTTATTTTATTTTTTTCCGAAGTCGAATTCCAAAAAAATTGTTTGGCCATAAAATTTTGAAAATTTCCGAAATTCAACTTGTGATTTTGAAAAATATCAAAAAGTTATTTTCACTTTTTTGGCTTCAAATCACTCATAAAAATTCAAAAACAACTCCAATATTCAAATACCATTTTCACTTTGAAATTTTTTTTCTTTTTTTTAAACTTCACGATTCTCATGGTTAAACGGACCTAAGACAAAGACTTGTTTGCAGAACTAAATTTTTTACAAACATTATAATTAACTAGTTGAAAAATCACAAGAGACTAATAACAAACATAGGAAACAAATTACCTTCATCTGGATCAGTGATCATATCTTGTCCATAAGCAGAAAAACATGTTGAAAGAGTCGCAATCAGTAATATAACTTCCTTCTCTCTTCCCATCTCCAAATATCTTCAAACCCAAAAAACACGTTAATTCTTAGAGGCAGAGTCAGAACTTGAACTAAAAAGATTCAAAATTCATCATTAAACCGATAGGGCCTTTCTATTATACGATTAATCCGACCCCGTACCTAATATCCAGAAATAGAATGTTAAATCACCTACCAGAAAACCTCAAAGAGATTGACAAGAGTACTCAAACAATGTATAGAGAATATTATGTCTGCATACTAGTACCATTTTAATAAACATGTAGTAGATATTGAAATAAGCTGGAGAGTTGACAATGCCACACTTGAAATTGTCAAGTTTTGCTCTTTTTATATGTATCAGAAAATGAAAATTAACTAACACAGTTGGTAATGCAACATTTTCAGTATAAGTTGACATAAAGGCAATTGGGCAATAAGAATTATATAATATGGCAATTTGTTACACAAAATATTCACTTTCCAGTTTTGTTGGGAATAAACAATGACTTTATATACACCAACATGGATTGTGGTGCAGTGGTGGGATTGCTCCACCCTTAACCAGATGTCTCGAGTTCGAGCCTTGGATATGGAGAAAATTATGTTGGCAACACCACTCCGAATGGAGCTTACAGTACGCGATCCAGATTTAGTCGAGACTTCAATGTGACTCCGAACCGCATATGGAAAATTTAAGAAAAATAATGACTTTAATTTTCACCTGGCAAGTGGAGTTGGTCTTTAATTATGGAGTACAACATTGTACAACAATTTAGGTAGCACTAATATGAATTGGTATACATTCTTCAATTAAGATAACACCTAACTACCTAGATAGAATGTTTTTTATTTCAACCATGCAATTAAATATTAGAATTATTTGTATCTACCATACGTCACCTTAGATTCACTGTTCGTGTGCTGACTAACTTGCAATGCATATATATTCAATCTTACTTCTTCAACATATTCTTAAAAAATATTACTCTCTAGAGTGCTTCTCCATAACTTTAATATCGTCAGCAAATAACATAAATCATGAGACGAAATCTTGTATTGCAGTAATATATTCAAATACCACTATTAGTATTATATATGAATCAAATTATGATCTCAACTTCTATCCATTCAAGTTATGAAATGAACAGTCTCAGCAGCTCATTGCCTGTTTATTGGACGCTTCACATGGAACTAGTCAAAAACTTTTCAATATAAAACCAAGATAAATGTTGTTAAGTAGGACAAATTTCTCAGAGTAGAACATGCACGACTAGGAGTGGCAAACGAGTGGGTCGGGTTGTATGGATAGATCAAAATGAGTCAGGTGAAAACAGATAAAATATCATTGAATACAACAATAATGACTGTACAAGTCACACAGCTATGACGAAAGAAATTGTTGTCGAATAGAAATGCCAAAATTTGCAAGCTCATTAAAAAGGATGGATAACAATGGGTTTGAAGACGAAAGCAACAAGATCTATTAAGTTACCAGAAATCGTCCAACAAGAATACAACATGACTCTCAAGCTATAATACCAGAGGTTCCATGGACATTATAATATGTACATTACAATGTGGCCAAAAATCACAAACTTCCAAAAAAATGCTCTATGTTAATCCCAGAATCCAACAACCACATTCTTGCACCACTCTTGAGGAATTTTTACAGAGCAAGAGGCCAAAATTAGTTGGTCCAACAATACATGCCTAATACATGGGGTACCAAAACATCCCCTTAATACCCTCTGGATCAGGTTCAAAACCAAGATTCCTGTAAAATTCCACAACTGCAAGAGAGAAAAAGTGATATTTTAGAAGCAATATTTAAGTAAAAAGCTTTTCAACAAATACTAGCCAATGTGTTTCAGCACCAACGAAATCTTTACAGGTCTGAGACCTTGGTCTCATCTTGGTACCTTTACTATCTGCAAACAGTGAAATATTTCCAATGTCTCTTTGGAGAAGGGTCCGTATCAGCTTCTCAATAAGAACTTTTCCAAATCCTTGTCCCTTTGAATGTCAACAAAACAATCATAGAAATTATGTTAGTTCACAATATCATCAAATAATAAGATGAATATCAAGAAAACCATTACTAATAGTCCCACATAAATTTGAAATAAGATGCATCTAATATACAGACACGAGAGGATAATGGTTATCATATAGAATGATAGTCGTTTCCTCTTCAACATATATAAGCATTTCCTAGAGAAGTGATTTTTAGTTCAATATTGCAATATGGGAATAAAAATTGACTATTTCTGTAGTATTCAACTAAAATTCATATTAAATATAGGTTCAATACTTAAATCGACACTTATACTTGTCCCGATTATAAAAGCCCCCCACCTCCACCCCTCTCCAAACTCTCAGTTTTCCAATTTGAACACCTCAAGTCGGTCAAAAACATGTTTAATACAATTCTCACCCTACATGTAACTCAATTGCGTTGAGCCTGATAACACGTCAATATCCACGCGACAAGTCATCTTCATCTTCATTATTTTATTTTAAAAATCCCAAATGTATCTCCTTCCTATTTTTTGACTGGCTCACGTTCCTTTCCTCTCCCACCATCCCTTTCCCATAACCCGGCGAAAGCACAAAAACAACATTTCATTAACACGCCAGCATAAAGACGGAGAGGACCGAGGTAACTAGGGAAAGAACTCACACACAGTGAGAGAATACCTTCATTTTCCACAGTTGTCCACCCATCACTGGTGGAGACTCATCAGGAATCAGCCACAAACAAATACACAACCTTTATTCTCAAAATACCTGGTGCCACCACCTGCAAACAAATGCCACTCTCGCCTTCCTGTGCCAGACACCGCCATAATCACACCCTCAATGACCACCAACACCACTCTATTTTCTTTGTTTTGACATTACCAAGTATAGTAGTTTCTTGTGTGGACAGGAAAAAATAAGAGAGGGGAAGGAGGGGAGGGGGGACGTTAGCCCCATCTTGTGTGAGGTAGAGAGGTGTTTTCCGATAGACTCTTGGCTCAAAAAAAGTGTTTTAGAAAACAGGTTTGAAAAATACAAGAGTGAAGAAGCACTGATGAAAATACTGAGGAAATGAAAGAATCTAAAGCAAAAATAGTAGGATAACCAAAGATAATACTAGAATAATATTAATAGTACTGATGAGGAGAAGAGGAAGCAGAAAAGGTGCTCCAACTAGAACCATGCCCTCCCACAAAAAAAAAGAAGAGGAGAAATTGCTCCCGCTACTGACTAACCTTTTATCCTAATCCTCAACCTCCATGATCTCCTATTGAAGGTCATGTCCGCAGTGAGCTGAAGATGTGTCATGTCTTGTCTCTAATCACTTCTCCCCAATTCTTCTTTGGCCTACCTCTAACTCTCCTACCTGGCACTGCTAGTCTCTCGCACCTCCACACGAGAATTTGTTCTCCTCCTCTTCTCACATGCCCGAACCATTTTAGTCTCGCTTCCCTCATCTTGTCCACTGCGGAGACCACTCCCACCTTGCACCGTATATCTTCATTCCTAATTTTATCTCTTCCTAGTATGCCATACATCTATCTTAGTATCCTCATTTCCGCATTATCTTCTGAACGTATGAATTCTTGATTGGCCAACACCTTGCCCCATACAGCACTGTTGGTCTAACAACCCTTCTATAGAACTTACCTTTTAAGTTTTAAAACACATTCTTATCGTATGGGACACCGGATGCAAGCCTCCATTTCATCCCCTCCCCCCCCCCAAATGATGTGTGACATTATTGTTTATCTCCCCATTTCCTTGGACTATTGACCCAAGATACTTGAAACTTCCTCTCTAAAAGATGAATTATGTATCAATCCTCACTTTCACATATATCTATTGCGTTACGTCACCTGATTTGCCTCGATCAATACTATGTCATCTGCAAATAATATACACTATGGAAACTCCCTTGAATATGCCGCGTCAATTCATCCATTATCAAGGCAGGTCTACAAATGCCCTTAAAAGTCTCTTTTTTGGCTCAAATATAGCCCTATAACTAAAGGACCATGTTGAAATAAATTTTTGGACTTCAAAATAGCCATGTGGCACTTTATAAGCCTGTCATGTGTATAATTCAGGATTAAAATTACACCCACCCAATTATTAAGAAACCCAATCTGCCGACCTGCTACCTATTTAACTTTAACTTAATCCTGCAACACCCTTTCCTTCTTCCTCACTAGAAGAGATGCTTGTTTTAAGTGATAACTCTTGAATGTGGCAATGAGCTTTGACCCTTTAAAACTTCTGATAGTTTGAAAGTAGGTTTTGTAATGTGCAAAGCCCTATTACGGTGCATACATACATCAAGATTTATAAGCTATCAAAGCAGCAAAGTCACTTGATATGCAATTCTGGGAAAGACCCATCTACTCCTACCCAAAACAAATGGAGGAAGATGCACAACAACAAATTGGAAGAAAACGCGACTGTGAGAACACATTGCCGATGATTCCAGATACCACAACTCTGAAGATATCTTTGGCCCTATCCACAAAATCCTGGATGTAGAATGAACAAATAGAAGAGGAAAAAGGCAAAGCATGAGAAAGAAGGAAAGAAGGTTGTGGGTTAAAGTTAAAATTAAATGGTTAACGGGTCAGGCGGGTTGGGTTTCTTAATATATGGGTGGGATTAATTTTAACTTATAACATGCCACGTGACTATTTTAAAGTCCAAAATCTATGTTAGACTGGTCCATTAAAAATAGTTAAGAGCGTTTATAGACCAAAAGGTTAACGGAGGACATTTATCATCCATTTCCAATATGTTTAGGCATATTTTTGACCATTTCTCATTTTTTTAGTTTAGTTCTCTTTAAATCAAAACCACTATATCTACATGCCTTATGAGCATGAACAGCACATATTTTGCCACATCAGATATGTTGTATCCACATAAGCATGGTCGACGGTCAAAGATGCTTATTAGTTGTCCTTCTGACAAGTTGAGGTGTTTAAGAGAAGAAAAAAAAAAAGAGTTGGAGGCAGCTTTAAAAACGGAGACAAGTACATGTGAACTTAGGTATTACGCCTCAATTATATAAATGTCATAAAGAGTATGTAGGAAGGATTCATCACTCGAGTGAGAATAGCAGTACGAGATACATGTGGATTTAGACCAGGAATCAGCATTGAACTCATACTTGTTTATCCTAACTATGAATAGGCTGATAAACAATATACAGGATTAGGTCCCATTAAGTTACCTGCAAACCAAATTGCGTTAACTGGAAACTAGCGAAGGTGTCAACCAAAAGCTTGAATTATAAGCATTCTAAAGATTAAGGATTCTAAGATAAGTAGAAGACTGAATATATGTCTTGCAAACTTAGCCAGAATAATAAGAGTGAAGTTAAGATCATATTAGAAAGTATTGTGCCTAAACACAAACAATTCAACTTGATGTTCCACAAAGATGTTATAATAGATAAAGAAGTTACAGATAGAGACAAAATAGGATGGTTGAAATGGAGAATTGTCACTACAGTGTTATGCAATAGGAGGATACTTAGCAAGTGAAAGATATGTCTTAGAGAAGTCATATTGAACAATATTAAGACCAACTATGTCATATAGGAGTGAATTTGGACCTCTAAGGTCCAACATGTTCACAAGATCAGTATCGCCGATTACAAATGATTACATTCAATAGTACGTGCAAGCAACATTCATAGATGATAAGATGAGAGAACGTCATTTGAGATGGTTTTGGCATGTTTTATGTTGACCTCCAGATGCATCAGTTTGTACATGCAAAACCATGATAATGAAGGTGTTAAAAGAGGTAGACCTAAAATCACATCGAAAGAAGTTGACTCGAAAGATTACTTCTTTTTTTAATTGTCAAAAAAGAAGTTGACTCGAAAGACATATAATCTCTTGGAGTTAATATAGGCTTTGTGCAAAATAAGGAATGGAAGAAAAATGTTCATATGGACAAACTAATTAGTTGTCTTTTAGTCTTGTTAGAGCCTACCCCAACGAGCTTGAGATTGAGGGTAGTTGATGAACTGCAGGAGTAGGAATATGAAGATTTAAGGTTGACACTTTAGACCAATCCAAAAAAAAAACTATGTGCAGAAGAAAATATGTATATATTAATTGTTGTTCCTCCTAATCACTCGCATCATGTTAAAACTTAAAAAATAAATAAAAATTGTGCTACTACTATGTAGTTTCAAAAAGTAACTACCCTGACTAGTACAAGTTAATGACCAGTAGCCTCTGTATAAATATATCTACAGCATGAATAAACTTATTTAAGGTGCACAGAACAAACACCTGATAGGAAGGATCAACGAGAACATCCCAAATTGTTGCATTGAAAGCATGATCTGATGTTGCACGAGCTATGCCTATCAGCTTCTTTTCTCCATTCCCCTCTGCCAAGTAACTTGTCCAAGTAGACTAAGGTTTTTATCACTTACTCTTAAAACTCAATTGCAAGAAAATCAGATAATTGAGCATAACAAAAAAAGACAAATATATGAATTCCCACTATAAAGTTGTTCCACCTACATACCTTCTCCTGATGAGAATTTCCTAGAATGCAGAGTTGCAACTATATAGCTATTTTTCAGAGCAGCGGCTAGCTTAGACAGTGGTCTTCGAGGCCAACCAACCTGTCAAACCCATCACATACTATAACAACATAAGTTAAGTTTTACAACATCTAAGAAGAGATTATTTGCAGATGCATCAGTAGGAACATGAAAACACACAAATTTCCTGAATTAAAGAAGTGTTAGGGCTTCAACCAAATAAAACATCCACAGTGAAGGATTACTCTTTTTGAACTTTGATTTGCATTCTGTTATCCTTAACACAGCTACTCAACTTCTGTCTTAATTAAAGTCCTGAAAATGTCCATATCACCTTAGGATGATCCGATTTTTTTCTCGAAATGGAGCATTGTGATAAGCCATTCCAATAAATGGGGTTGACAGTTTTTACTTGACATAAATGGTGAAAACGCACTCAGGGTAACGCGCCTTCAACACAAGTTTTGACTTCCAAAAACTACCACCCCGTTAAGTCGACTTACAAGGATGGCATCTAGAAAAAAAAAAAAGCACCTTCAACAACAACTACATACCCAGTTTAATCCCATATGCAGGAAGTGTACGCAGAACTTACACCTACCTCTGGAGGTAGAGAGGTTGTTTCCAAAAGACCCTCGGTTCGAGTAACGCACATCAAAGTAAAGAGGACATAGCAAATAATAGGGAAAGCTATAGCATTCAGAAAACATGGGGCAATAACAAAAAAAACACCTTTTGTGAAATTATTTTAAATCAAAAAAGGTGCCTTCAGTGAAATTTAAAAGGCCATGAAAGGCGCATTTCTTGTACAATGCCTTCAGAACTACGTTGTAGTTCTTAGCACCGACCAGACTGCTGCTCATCAGCCTTTTGCAGGCCCGGAAGGGGCACCTCTGGCCACACCCCTTCAATTTGTACTTTGGAGAACATATTTCTCTGTCCATGACTTCCCCATATATGCTGCGATGGATCATTCCATTTTTTAATTAGAGCTCCCCCTCACCCACCCCATTTCCACCATTAGAGAAGAGGCACATTGAAACTTCATATCTATATGCACCAAATCATCATTGTTTTTTCACATGAAAATTATGTTGTCTAAACCACTGAAAAGAAAGCACCAAATTTTCATCCATGTGATGGATTTTGACGAATGTAATCACCTTATCACATAAATCTTGGAGATCATACACATCAACATCTCCTCCAGAAGAGAATATAATCTGTTCAACTGTTCCATCAGGTTGGGTCTTTTCAACTAGAACAAATTCCTCAGGCAAAGGTTCTTCCTCTTCTTCTTCTTCACTGGATGGTGTGTCAATAACCTGTATTGTGTTGTTATTCTTGCCAAACCTGCACCATTACACATCATAAGGCTATTTAATCTTTATAAGTCTAAGCAATATATTCTACTATAACTCCAAGACAATCTATTAAATGATTTTAAAAATTTTAATACACACTCCATATGAAACATCCTAGAGACAGCTATATAAACATTGTCTAGCAACCATTTTGACGTCGAAAAGTACTTATGAAAGTGAACCTATCCCACCACATTGCATTTACGTCATGTATAAGAGAACCTATCAACCTATAATCCATTAAAAATAAACCTCCTGAATATAAATCTCATATACACCAGAGAATTGATCCACCTTTCTATCATCACGGATGTGTATCCTAAAGCCCAGATTCCACCCTTGGTCTATCCACACCTCACCAATAGTTGCATTTTGCTGATGATAAGATTGAAAATGTCTGGGAATAACTGCCTCAGAGAGCTTTGTCCTATCCAATAACCATCCCAGAAAGAGACCTTCCTATCATTCCCCACTTTGAAACTGGATTTACTTCTAATGGGTGGCCACAAAATCCTGATTGATCTCCACACACTGACTCCAAAAGATGTATTTACTGAGTTTGTTGTCCAGTGGTAGGAAACTCCACCAATCAAGCTTCCAATTCTACTTCCTCCAACTCCACTCACTGGACATGACATGTTCTGCTATCTTCCATGATGGAAGTACAAACAGAAATTGGTAATCATTCATCTCGAACACATTGACCCCACCTTCTGATTTCCATAAGTTACAGGTCCATCACCTAACATTGTCCAAAGATGGAGCTTCCTGCGTAGGCTTATGGAGTTTACCAACAGGGCATCTACCTTGTAGGTCTTTGTCTGAGACTGTTATGCCACCAGAGATGGTTCTTCTGGAGTTGCAGGTTCTGATCAGCGAAGTTTTGCCCCTTCTGTTGCATCTTATGCTTTCATTAAAAAAAAAAAAAGAAGCCTCCACCCAGCCAGATGGTTACTACTTACTAACCATTAATGAAACTAGATATCTTCTGGGCTATATGTCCTATATGTCCCCACCCCTCCATAAATGTAGTCTCCAGTGTAATAAATATATTTTTATTTTTTTTATGACAAGGGAAACCCGCATCCGCTACCCTTTGGGTGCGCACAAGGTAAAACCCTAACTCTTATGCAATAGCTCGCAAACCACACAGGAGAGGTAACCCGCACCAGGACGAGCTAGACCCAAAAGGCAAACCCCTTGCTTTCGCTGGTAAGGGGTTTCGAACTTGAGACCTCCAACATGGAAGTCCCAAGCCCAAACAACTGATTTGTTATCTCCTTGAATAGCAAATAAAGCTAATATATCTACCATGCTCATTGTATTTAAGGGTGAAGAAGAACTCTGCAAAAAGATCCTTGTTATTCCATCTCTTTACTGTCCTCTTCTGCTCCTTGGATGCTATCATAAATACATCCACTAAACATTTAATAGCATTAAACCTAAAAGAGACTTGTCTCATTAAGTTCCGCTACGTTCAACCAAGTAGAACCAGATCTCTGCCCTTGAACTTCTCCTTGTAATGTCATATGATTTAAAAACTGCCTTATAATAAATCCTATCTTCTTCCATGTTCAAGGTAACTTCCTCTCTGATAAAATTTGAAAACTGAAATGGATTCCGGCCTACCCTATCGGAATATCCCCTGGGGAAGTGGTTGGTTAAAGTGAGGCTAGAAAAAGTTAACCTTGGGGAATGTGCCTGAGAGTAGCTTGTGAGATTTTACTAGATGGGATTTTTTACTCACACATGATACTACCTCATATGATTTTATACATGATTTGACATTTCAAGTTTTAGCAAAATCAAATATAACAACACAACTCTTTTTCTCTCAACTGAAGTGAAGTCAACCAAAGTCAAAGAATTTAGGATAGAAGATACGTCTTAAAGGAAATGAAAACGTGGTCTTAGGAAAACTCAATGCCTCATAAGAAAATAGAATTTGTAAGTGTTCACATTATTTATGCAAGAGATCCCACCAATTTGCACGAACATGCAGCAAGATGACTACCCATGAAACAACAATCTATTCTACAAGTACCTAGAGAAATACTGTTAATCACTATAGTCACAGAAAAACCACTAAATGCAATATTAGAAAGGAAAAGAAAAGAAACAGAGAAGATGAGGCGAAGTACAAAGCCATATGCATAACCAATTGTTTGGCGAGAAAGATCTTTTAATATTCAAATTAAAAATGGAATCGTGAAAGTAGCATCTCTTTTTTGGATTATAATCATAAGCATTGGATTCTGGTGGTAAAACCAAACCGAAGTACTATTAAGTCAAAATTTGAAGCGAAGAAAACATCAACACACTTTTTATGAGATCTCATGAAGAGCTTGTGAAATGTGAAACACACCCTTTCATCGATGTTCGTATGCTTACTAAGTTGTTAATCACAGGCCTTAACTAGCAAGTAACTACTAATATAAATAACATTTTTAGATTTGAGTCTAACTTTTCAATAACAACCTAAGACGTTTAATATTAAAGTCAAGCTTCAAGTCAATAGTACTTGAAAACTTTTAAGCAAACAATCATCAAGGATGTTAATTGGGAAGTCAACCATGGGGTCTGCATTTGGGTGAAAGTTCACTATGTATACAACCCATCGATATCACAACTAAACATACCTATAATGACCTTACATATGGAGAATTTTTGTTCTAATAAGCAATGAGGACAATTGGAAGTTCACCCATTTTCGTCCCTTAGAAAATTGAGTAAGTTTCAAGGAACATAAACCAAAAGCAGTAGCAGATATACAAACCGACATCATCTACAAGGTGGATAAACTAGTCCGATCATGCAGCCTTTTTGTAGTTTTTCTTTTCTTCTACTTTTTGATGAATTACCATATATCCTTTATCATGTCTTAGCACAAGATCTTGTCAAGTCTCCACTATCACAGCAATAACAGCTTTAGTGGGTGTTTGGATTGACTTATTTTTAGTGACTTTTGGCTTTAGAGCACTTTTTTAGTTTTGGAAGTGTTTGGGTAACACAAAAAGTGCTTAAAGTAAAAAAAAAAAAAAAAGAGCCAAAAGCCAAAAGTTGGGAGTTCCCAACTTATGACTTTTGGCTTTTAACTTATAAGCTACTTAAAAAAAAGCCAATCCAAACACCCCCTAATTTCAAAATCTTGTCCCACTGCCATACCATTTCTCCAGGCACATCACAGAAAATTAGCACAAACCATAACATGATAAAACCATATCATTGGCCAGGATTTCCTATAATGATTTCAAGTGAGGTTGATGGGAAAGCGAGAAATAAACTTTAAGGAGTTAGTAAGTTGGCAGCAAACATTCCAAACTATAAGCTTTAGTGCACTTTTTGTCAAATGGAAAGCTTGCTAAATAATTTCAAGTACCCGGATCTGATGGAATCCCAGAAGCTAGCCTTCAAGTTAGAAACTTTTGGTTGCCTCTTAACTGCAAATATGATGAGAAGTAAAAATAAATTTGTATTAGGAGACAAATTATTGAAATCGAATAACAAAAATGAACAATATGAATTTCTTGTCTGCTTGTTATGGGTGTTTCCTTCTATTCATCTTTATGCAAGTCAAGCACCATGAGGTTTCCTACTATGTCAACTAGACAGAAGAATCAGAAGGAGATGAATAAAGTGTTGACTCGGACTAAGGAATCAAGTTGAAGAAGAAAGACAAAGTAAGAAACCAAGAAAAACATGATAGGAGAGTGGAAAAGAAGCAGGCTTTATTTCTAAAATTCAGCCAGGCCACCAACTTCCAGAACAACCAAGTCTTACAATGATCATGCAGTTACAACCACTAATAAAACTCACTACACATCTCAATTTTCAAAATACTGATTAAAGCATTGCATCCAGGATTCCTACACCTAAAGGGGAACGGCTTTTACACCGGGTATTTTGACAGTTCAGAAACTTCCAGAAGAATCAGTTTTGACAACGCACTTTGTAATTAGAATGACTTAAGCTTTTCAATCAAGATTCAGACATTGGACAAGAAACAGGTTTTTACATCAAAATGTCCAAACATTGCCTGTTCTAGTATTTTAAGGCAGCGGGTACTCCTCGTAACGTGTAAACATATATTAATTTTTCTAGTTCTCTGATCTGGATGGTGATGAGTGCTTAGTGATTGTAAAGGTGGCATCATTGTGAAACCGTATTTTTATGGAAGTTGCTAAATTGTCATAACTCCTGGCTGACAACTTTCATCTACCTGTTAAGAACTTAGGAGTCGTTTGGTTGGTGGGACAAGGATAATAATCCCGGGATATCCTATGGGATTATCTTATCCCGCGTTTGTTAATGGGTTTTATTTAGTCCCAGGATTATTTCAACCCAACATTCTAAAATAAACGGTGGGATAAAATAATCTCATGGGATATCCTAGTCTATCCCATCCCACCAACCAAATGACCCCTTTAACGCTTTTCACAACACAGGAGCCATTGACGCTTTTTTTCCCCTTTGACACCACAGTTTACATCCAAAAGTCAACCAGGGATCTTTTACAATTTATCAACTTCCTTGAGGTTTCACAATGATCTTGCATATACAATTATTAATCACCCAATACCCATTATATATTTTCACACAATTAGAAAGACTTACAAAATCAAAGTTAAAATTACTTAGTCACACCAAAGTTAACTGCTTTAAACTAAATAAATTTCAAAAAAGGAGCTACCTTTCAGAAAACGCAAATTAGTTTTGGGAAATGGCAACTGATTTGAAGCTTGACAACGGCAGCAATCAAGAGAAACAATAGTGGGTCTGCAACACATAACACAGAAAACACAAAAGTAAAATAAAACAACAAATTCAAAAAACAGAAAAAGCACTAATTGCTGGTTACTTACAGGGAAGAAGAAGCAACAGTAGAAGTGGATACTAAGTGGAGAGTTTGCATTTGCATATTTTTTTCGTGGAATTTTGGGTAAGATAATTCAAGAAAAATATGAACGGTTTGCGTCCTTTGAAGCTTTTATGTTGCAGCTCCAGTCAATGCTTGCTCAATTTATTTGTTTTTTTTTTTCGGATAACCCGCAGCCACTACAACCTCTGCCACAGCCTCTGCCCTTCGGGTGAGCACTGGGTGAACCCCCACTGTGTAATAGCTTGCAAATGACAAGGGGATTTAAACCGCACTAGGCAAGCCCTATGCGACAGGCTCGACTCAGAAAGCATTGAGGGGGATCCATCGTGGGTCATCCGTGTGGATAACCACCCTTCCAAACCAACTGAGTCATCCCGAAGGACTATTTGTTTTTTTCTCTTCTAAGAAAACTTCAAGAAATATTTCATTATTTGAAACCCGACTAAATCAGTTGAATTGTTTGAAAAAAATTTCATTATTTCGTGAAGTTTTTAATTATTTTATATAATTAGGAGATTAATTTAAAAATAATCAAATTGATAATAGTAAAAAGTAATTTTCAATTTATGTTTTTAAATATTTTTTCAAGAAATGTGTCATATCTCAATTAATTTACTTTTAATATGGACAAGAGAAAATATTATTCAAGATGTTATAATTCATGTAACTTCAATAAGAATAACAAAATAGATTTTAGAGTTAAGATTTTAAATATTAATTATCTATTGACTTATTTTCGTTTCCTCATATTCAAAACTAAAAATTTAATGTTTTATTATTTTTAAATTTGATAAATAAAATATATCTTTATATATATAAATTTATTCGACATGATTCAGTATTTTCTGGTTTATTTTTATAAAAATAAAAATTTCCTTAATTACTCAGTACAATTATAAAATTATTTTTAAAATTATGATTTAATTAATTAAAAGAAACATGAAAATTTGTTTGACATGATTTGATTGAGTCAGTTGAGTTGATTTTTAAAAAGTCATTGACACATCTAAGTGTTACAAAGCTTTAACTTGAGAGAAAATTTATGTAATTATTCTTTTAACTTTTTATTATAATGACTTTATAAAAAAAATTAATCTAAATTAAATAATTTTATTGATATAAAATAAATATAAATGACCTCATGAATAATTTGTTTTTTTATGGTACTTAAGTTTAGTTCAATCAGCTCAACGGATGGATCCATTTTACACGTTAAAAAACCATTTACTTGCTTCCACAATTTTAATTTGTTTGTTCTATTTTTTAGCTCATTTTGAAAAAGTGTCTCATTTTCTTTTGATAAGTTTTTACTTTTAATTTTTCACATTTTTACATGATCGGTTTAAAATTAATATTTTAATTTTTTAATTTGAAATTATAAATTTCAAAAAAGTTACTTTTTAAATTCATATTAAGATAAAATTAGATAAATAAATTAATATAAAGAATGTATAATATACTAGGCGAATCATGGTATAATTCAATAAGATTCGTGCAAATAACAAATGTATAATTACTTTCACAAAAATAAAAATCTTAGCCGCTGAGTAAATTGAGAATCTAAACTTTCACGTTATTGAGGAGTATTCATCCATTTGTCAGACAAAATAAGAGTGAGTTGGTTTTAGCGGTATGTCGGTACACTTTGTTTCTAGTACTTGTATTAAAGTATAATATAAAGAGTGAAAGGTATTCCATTTCTTGTTATTCAATTGTTGAGATTTTTACTAGTTTTAATTTAAGAGAATCAGCACAGCAGTATGAGTGGGCCTTCAAAACTTGTAACAACAAACTGTTGGTGGTGGGATGGGATTTTGCTTCTCTTCAAGAAAGTATTACATGTGATTTTTTGTAAAATTTTGAGGTACATATTCATTTGTTTTCTTTTTAGGATTTATTAGTCATTTATATTGCCTAAAAAAATAATAAAAATTATTAGTCATTTTCATGTTACTAATCTTACTTTTTGATCTTTACTTAGCTTGGAGTTATCCTTAACTTGTTAGAGTTTACAATAGTTTTAAACTCTTCTTTTTGTGCCAACTTTTTCTTTATGTTCTTGCAATAGATGGAACTCAATATAACTTTTGTTTTAGATCATGTATATATATAAATAAATTCACTAAATATGAGTATCTATAAATATTTGACAGTTTACTCGGTTTTTATTTGTTAGGACTAATTACAATTATCTTTTTTTGATGAAAAAGATTTTCATATACAACACAATAGTATCCACGATATAATCATTAAAGTAGATTATTCTCTCTATAGTTTTAATATTTTCTTTTATATTAGTTTAATTTTTCATATGTAGGTCAATTGACCTAGTATACTTCTCTTTGTGTCTGATTTTTCATTGTTCAATGTTTGCAATTGTTAGCTTTCGTATGACGTTATGTTGTTTCGATATCAACACTATTCTCTATGTAGTTTAATATAGTTATAGAAACTCATAAACTCCAAATTCTGAATCGTTTGCTCCTAGGATCACTCAATGGGCATTCCTAAGTTTCTAGTATCATAATGAGAATACAAGTTGTTCTTTGTTTGTGTTTGATGATTTTTCAACTCCAATGAGATAATGAGGGCTTTCTGTTAGATTTCCACTTTGGTCCTTTCTTTAGATATTCTTACTTTTTCACTTTAATGACACTTCTTACTGTAAGTAGCAAATGAAAGAGTGCAGATAAAGGAAACAAGATGCCTTAAAGTATAAGAAGTATTCAGTTTTGAATCTTGTGTTTGACGGTGATCATTCCGAACAAGTCATATACTTTTCCGTTTCATTTTATGTCTTAGTTGATTGTATGCGGAGTTTTTTAGAAAATAAAAGAGAGTTATGAATTTGTTGATCTTAAACTAAAGATGTTATAGTATTTCCAAAATTGTATGTTCAATCTTGTGGCCTTAAACATGATACATGAGATGTTGAAACTAAAGAGTTAGAACTAAATATAAAAAATGGCATTCTTTTTTAAACAGATTAAAACGAGAAGTTAGACACATAAATTGAACCGAGGCATGAATAGTTTTTAGTGCTTTATGTTTTAACAAGGCCTCTCTACGTCGGAGAGGTATTGGTAAGGCATGCGTACACTCTGCCCTCCCCAGACCTCACGTTGTGGGATTTCATTGGGTTTGTCGTCGTTGTTGTTTTAACAAGGCCTAGCCCTTCTTTCTTTCTTATATCAGAGAAGTTTTTTATCCTCTTGATCCATAATTTACAAAGAACTTGCAGTTGCAGTATAGTGAATTTCAATAAGTATGCATATTTTTCAGTTTTTTTTTGTATTTGTTTTTAGAGATTTATACTAATGATGCTCCATTTCTAATGCTTTGAAGCCAAGGACCACTTCCCAAATGACAGTTAGGATGTTATCATGCTGACTCCTAAGGGGTTTGGTTTATATTTTTTCACAAAGTTTTCTATTGATAAAGACATTTGAGCCAAATTTGAAAGCCATCCATCACAAACTTAATATTTTGGTTTACTATTAATGTCATAGTTATTAATTTGATCAATATCCATAAATCATTTTAGATGTTTTGAAAAAAGAATGGAAATATGATTAATATGATGTCACTAGTTGAAGGGACAATGGATCTTTGCTTACAAGGTAGCTTTGATCATTCCCTTAAGAACACTTCTGTCTATTATCATAATCTTGTTGCTTATACAGAACAACCTCGGAAACATCCTGTTGTACATCTATATATATACTATGTTGTTCAAGATAATCTCAACTTATCCATTCACTTGTCAACATGATCAGCCAGAAGCGGAGTTTTAGTTCTAAGTTCCTTTTTCTGGCTGCTAGTTTTGTACTTGTTATGTTCATAAAGAACACAAATTGTGCTCCGTTTGATGAAGCTGGGAATGAGTTAGCATTAGCATTTCTCATTTTCTTGTTATGTTGCAGAAAATTGTTTGTTTCTCTAATTTTGATTTTGCATTTTTTGATGGATATAATGTGGCAGGGGAGAGATGGAAGATGGAGAAGCGTGGACGATGGTGAAGAGGAACGGGAACCAATTTGTGGTGAATGGGCAGCCTTTCTATGTGAATGGATTCAACACGTACTGGTTGATGGTGTTTGCTGCTGATCAGTCCACAAGGGGGAAAGTTACTGAGGTGTTCCAGCAGGCATCTGCTGTTGGTCTATCAGTATGCCGGACTTGGGCTTTCAACGATGGCCAATGGCGTGCTCTTCAGAAAACTCCTGCTGTTTATGACGAAGATGTTTTCAAGGTGCACTTGCTTATCTTGTAGCGCATATTTTCCTCTATACACACATATGCTAACCTTAAAAGGACTGAGGTAACATGGTCAGTAGGGATTCAAATATCCGATCCCAACTTGCTTGGATTGTGACATAGTTATCCTTGTTGGATACATATGCTAACATTCAAAGGACTATCTTCATTGCTTCAGCTGATCAGGCTGCAAAGACAAATTAGAACAACATTTTCTGATTAAACAGAGAAGCTAACACGTGTCGATGTTCTTGTTATTCAGGCTCTGGATTTTGTGGTGAGTGAAGCCAAGAAATTCAAGATTAGGCTGATACTGTCACTAGTCAACAACTGGGAAGCATACGGTGGAAAATCGCAGTATGTAAAATGGGGTAAAGCTGCTGGACTGAATTTGACTTCTGATGATGACTTCTTCTCTCATCCCACAGTCAAAAGCTATTACAAGGCTCATGTGAAGGTGCATTGTTCATTTCCATAATAATCACAGTAACACATTATAAATATTTTCCTCTGTAGTACTCCCTCCGTTTCAATTTGTTTATCTGGTTTTGACTTAGCACAAATTTTAAGAAAGTAAATGAGAGTTTTGAATCTTGTCGTCTTAAACTTAAGATATGTAGAATGTATCAAATGTTCTTTAATCTTGTGGTTTTAAACATTGCCCCGTGGAAAGTTAAAATTAAAGTTTTGAAACGGACTAAAAAGAGAAGTAAGACAAACAAATTGAAACGGAGGGAATACATATTAGTGAACTCCACAATGCAGCATTGTATTAACTATCAAGCATGACTTTTTGTTTTCGGCAGGCTGTGCTCAATAGAGTTAATACCTTTACCAACATGACATACAAGTATGACCCTACTATTTTTGGTTGGGAACTGATGAATGAGCCGCGGTGTGAATCAGATCCTTCTGGGGATAAATTGCAGGTTTGTCACACTTTCACTACTAACTTTAACTCATCGAATGTTTATTGTCAAAGCAAATAACTTTGCACTTGCAACTTAAATATCGTTCTGTTTGACATTTTATAGGCTTGGATAGAAGAAATGGCTGTTTATGTGAAGACCATAGATTCGAAGCATTTGGTGCAGATCGGACTGGAAGGTTTCTATGGTCCCTCGACTCCTAATAAAGCTCAGGTCAACCCAAACTCCTATGCTCAACAAGTCGGAACTGACTTCATTAGAAACCATCAGGTTCTTGGAGTTGATTTCGCCTCAGCTCACATATATCCCGACTCTTGGTAAGCACATTGACCTATTGCAGCATCATACAATATTGCAAATTTGCAATACCACTAACATTCTGCATATGCCTCAGGATTTCACAATCGATTTCTGATGCTCATATTGGATTCACCAAGACATGGATGCAAGCACACATTGATGACGCGGAGAACTATCTCAACATGCCAGTAGTATTCTCAGAGTTCGGTGTTTCTACAAAAGACCCTGGCTACAATTCAACTTTCAGGGACACACTAATCAGTACAGTTTACACGATACTCTTGAATTCTACTAAGAAAGGAGGGGCTGGAGGTGGAAGTCTTTTGTGGCAAGTCTTTCCAGAAGGGACAGAGTACATGGATGATGGTTATGCAATAGTACTTTCAAAAGCACTTTCAACCTCGAACATCGTATCTCTTCATTCTAAGAGGCTAAATACCTACAATTCCCTCTGCTCTTGGAAATGCCACTGGGGTTGCAAGAAGAAACATGTCCTTGACAACTTCGAATTTCATGAAGAGCTTTAAATGTTGAAGAAGATATGCCAATGTTTGCACCAGCCGAAAAAAACTACATATATGTATCTTATGTTGAACATAAATCCAGGTGTCTTGTAAGAAACAACGATAAGCCGAAGCGTATGCACATGGTATGCAGAACTCCAATAAAGAAAAGTTAGTATCTATATGTAAAGTATGTTCATGAAGTTAAAACAAGCTGCCTTGTGTTGTTGATTTACATCATTGTATAAGAAAATGAGAAGAAAAAACACTATAGCTAGAATTTCGTACTTGCTTATGAAACATGTTGACATATACATTTCAAAGTAAATTTGAGACAACAAGAAGGAAAGTGAAAAAATGTAAATGGCTGAAAGACAACATTACAGGAGATGCTTAACCTACTTTTAACTTAAGAGTTATGAACCCACCCAAAATTTAAGCATTTGTGAAAAATAAAGAAAAAGAAGAAATAAGTCTATAGTTCATTGTGAAGTGTGAACAAGTCATGCTTTTTTACCTCTAGTCTTTTCCTTCCCCAAAACCCAAATACATATTACAACAACATATCCACAAACACAAGTGGGATCTTATGAAGGTATAACGGTTGTTTCTGATAGACCAAATACATATTATCAAGGGAGATGAAAAACAATATTTTTTTTTCAAAGTGCAACAATCAGCCACGAATCTTATAATTTCAAAGTACAAACAACCTTACCAAACCTTTTAGTGTCATGCACCTGATGAAAGGTATAAGATAAGGAGTCTCTGAATCAGTAACAGAAAATAAAACAACTTAAATAATGGAACAGAAGGATAGGTTTCATTCACCCAACTAATGAAACTCAAGTGGTGGCTACTACATCCTAGGGAAGAAACTGGAACAACATAAAGTGCTATCTCATCAAACAATCCTAGCACAAGGGACTGCTTCTCAGGAGAAAGGAAGCAGCAGGCCTCACGAAAGTATAACCCTGAAAAGGGTCCGAATTATCCTTTGGACTCGAAATTGGAGAATCAACCAATGACATATCTGTCCAGCACTTGTCAAAATTTGCAATGCAGTGTGTTCCAGCAATTTCAGGACGGAAACTTGGCCGCATCTCTCTTGCCTCCAACTTCTTCCAGTTGATTGGCTTGAACCATTTATGGTCCTTGATTTCATCACTTCCCTTCAGCCCACTGCCAAGCCTTTTAGTTGGGTCCTTTTGCAGCAGCTAGAGAAATGGAAATTTTGATTAATCTTATGGTAAAGAACAAAAAAAATATCTGAGAACACATCAATAGCAGCATAGCTCTACCAAGGCAGGCATGATGTTATTATAGAACTGTAAACAAGTTAAGATACTCTCACTGTCCTGATTTAAGTTGCGTAGTTTGACTCAACGTTAGGTTTGGGAAAGAAATGAAGACTTCCAAAATTTGTGGTTTTGAACCTATCATAACATTTGTGTGCATTTAAGACTTTTGAAACTAGTGGCATTAAACATGTCATAGCATTGGAGTGGCTATAAAAACTTTTCATTAAGGGAAAAATTGATAAGTCTAAAGTAAATTGTTTTCAAATATAGAAATGTATTTTCTTTCATTAGAAAATTGTGTCATAAAACGGGATAGAGGGAGTACCATCTTTAGTTAAAACAAGGGTGTGTGTGAGGGGATAAAAGGATAATCTCATCTGGTTTTTACTGCAACTGTACAAGTGAACTACAATCAACAAGACCTGCAGAGACAATAAAAGGAGATAAGGAAAATTACCCCTTTAAGAAGGGAATGTGCTTCACTGGACAAAAAGGCTGGCATCTTGAGTTTGTCCTTAACTATTTTCTGCTGAATCTTTTGCCTATTTCCAGTGAAAGGAGGCTGTGAATACAGAAAAACAAAGCGTTAGCAAGGAATGTACAATTGAATTTTTTGAAGGATGTGGCATTCTCTTTTCAGGAAAATATATGTACAACTGAAGAGTTTCCTGAGGTCTGAAAGATCTCAATATTTGTAAAAGAGTCCAATTGTTTCTGCTAATGATAGATTCCTTCCGTGCCCCACAATTGATAGAAGTGATATATCATAAATTATTTAGTAAATTGGCCTCCAAATTAAAGAGGCTACATGTTCAGATGAAATCACCATTGGACACCCTTTATTTCATCATATGTGAATGTAGTTTGATGAGATTGATGGAATAGGTCAAATCAGAGAAAAAACTTGTTGGAATAGCATGTGGCTCTTAAAGCAAGTCTAAGAACATTATCTGCGCAGGATTTTTCTCATAAGAAAATGACTAGGTAATGGCTAAGACTTATGACAAAAGGAATTTGTTCTCCAGCTATATGTGCAGATACATGAAAATAGATACCAACCTTCCCCGTGAGCATCTCAAACAACAAAATTCCTACACTCCACCAATCTGCAGCCTTATCATGGCCCTTCCCAAGAACAATCTCCGGTGACATGTACTCTACTGTTCCACACATGGAGTTCGATCTTGTGTCCTCCTTGAATTCCTTGGCAAGTCCAAAATCAGTCAACATGGCCTACAACAAGTAAGGGGATCGAAGAAATTAAATTGATAACCTTTACATGCAAAGAAGAAAAAATCAGATGGGTGAAGACGCTTGCGCGCCCACACACAGAAACAGAGAGAGGGGAGAGGTGAATATACATGGCCATCCACATCCACTAGAATGTTTTCCGGTTTGAGATCTCTGTGCATTATTCCATTTGCATGAAGGTGAGACACTGCTGATATAATTTCAGCTGCATAAATTCGTCCCAGGTCCTCTCTGAGAAGCAAAGCAGGAATTAATTAATTCATAGTTTCAGCTTTCACAAAGTAACAGATAGCAAGAAGGGAGAATCTACCTGAAAAGGCCTTGCTTATAGAGCTGAAAGAAGAGATGACCACCATTAATGAAGTCAAGCACAAGGTAAAGCCTATACTTTGTCTGCAAGTTAAAACCATGAAAAAAGTGTCTGATGATCAAAAAGAGCTCCAAAGTTGAAAGATTAAATTGTAAGGAACAGTTGTAAGGATTGCAATACAGTATTATCCTTGTGCGGTTGCGCAATGAATAATGATTATTGAATGAGAGGTCTAGGAAATCACCTGAAATGAGTACCTAAGCTGGACAACAAATGGGTGATCTATCTTTGTCAAGATATCTCTTTCTGCTTTCATATATTCAGCATGGTTCTTCTCCATAATCTTATCCTTTCTCATCACCTTCATTGCATAAATATCTGATGTACCCTTCTTTTTAACCTGAAATACTTTCCCAAATGCACCCTGGCCAACAACTTTCATGACTTCAAAATCTTCAAGGCAGACAGTTCCACTTTTTGCTGAGTCGTTGACAGATAGCTCCTGGTCTTCCTTAATTGTCTGTTCAATAACATTCTCTACCAGTTCCAGCGAATCCTCTGCTTCATGAATGGTGAGCCTCCCAAGTTTCAGTACTTGATTTTTATATGAAGAAGGACCAACCAAAGAATGTGATCTACTGTGTACAATCTCCGGATTATCATAGACAAGCTCCCTCATATCTGCTGTTCCGTTACTTGTTTCATTTGAGGCCAGACAAGGAGGAGGACCAAACACATCAGAGAAATCAAGTTCAACCTGCTCTGAAGGAACCACACCGGGGGCACTCAGTGGTAAAAGCAACTGCCGGTGGAAAGATTTTTGCAAGTTTGTTTTTGTCGGAGCAAAGAGCTGAGAAGAAACCATGTTTCCAGCAGCTCTTTGACAGATGTAGATGGCCAAATATTAATACTATGGTAGGAAAGCCTTTCCAAATGCTTCAAACGAGTGCACGTTCAGCGTAGCAGTCTTAAAGAACTTAGAAAGCAAGCACAACAAAATCCAGCAGAAGAAGCCGTTCTTGTTTCCCGATTTACAGGAAACTGCAGATACCACAGTAGTTCTAGTATTCATGAAGATTCTGAAGTCAAATCTGTCATACACGTCGAAACAGAGATAGTGAGGAGCAGGTTAGGAAGATGTTGTAAAGTTGAATGTAAGTCCTGTTAATAGTTCAGAAAATAGAAATTACTGGAACGAAACCCGCAAAGGATGCATACTACTATAGTATTCAATGCAGTATACAGACATCCAAATTATTGCCAAGTACTTTGCACAAATAAGATTTAGCAGTCTAGAAGAATTTATCAGTTCAAAACAAATTACTGGTCAAATACAGGTAATCCAAATTGTTGGCCCATGTGTTAGGAAGAGTGGTAATATCAGCCATTAAGTTCAAACTTGTTCAATTATAAAGAAGAAAGCACTTTGAATGAATTCATCGCATCATTCAAGAGAATGAAGAAAAACAACTTGACAGATTTATCCGAACACACTCAGATTAGAGTAATATAATGGAGATCCTTATCAAAAAAATGCACTATCTAGTTTACTTCTATAGAATTAACACACATCATAATCAGCAGATGAAATATGCTTCATAATCCAGTGCAATTCTCTAATATTATCACACAAAAACAAAATCAGCAGACGAAATATGCTGCACTATCCAGTGTACTTCCCAATCTCCAGCATCATTGTACAAAATTTCTCTCTATCTCTCTCAAGTCTTCTGCATGATTATGCAACATCTAGCTTACATATATACACCCAAATCACGATTTATCAGAAGAATTCACCTACCACTAAACATTAATAGTTTCTCTAGTCCTTAAAAGGCAAGTTACAATTGACAATAAAGAAACTCAACATCACTGTTTCCACATATTAGGAAAATCCACTCAATAGCATATCAAGTCAACACAACCAATCGTTATTAAATTACTTTCCTTTCATTTAACAACTTATCTAGTCCTATTCAAAATTTAGGCTGATCTTCCTTCAGCATTCCCTTTTTCAATCCACGTGACCGACAAACAAAATTAGAACAATGTTTAGAATGTCCCACACTAGTTATCTCCTTATTCAGATCCAATAAATTCACTTAATTCAACACCAGTTCCAACTATTTAAACACTACATTGTACCAAAACAATAAAATTTCAACCAAAATTCAGAAATTCTGCATATAAAACCAACGGAATTATCTCTTTCACTGATCTAAACAACATCAAAAACAAAACAACAAGAACTTGATGAAAAGCTCGAGATCTGAACCAAACACATAAAAAAAAGAAGAATTTGAACGAAAACTGTATATACGAACACATAATTTTACGAATAGATGCGTTTTCTTCCAAATCTAGATCTGTCTTGACAGAAAGAACGAATAATCATTCAATTTGCTAAACAGATAACGACGATTGATTAAAAAAACAAATTACAAACCTAAGTAGAAATCAGGAAAAGCAGATGTAAAGAGGAGACAGAAATGCATTACCGGGAAGAACTGGCGGAATTTCTTTTCAGGAGAATGGGATTAGCTCCGTCTAAAGAGCATAACATTTCGGTTTGCCCGTATAAATAGTCCTTAGTGGGTGGCTAATGGGGTGGGTGGGTCAAAATCGGATGACCGGATCGGGTAACACGCCAATCAAAAAGATTACATTTTATTTTTATTTGTTTTGACACGTGGCGTGATTCTAATGGTTTGAATGGAACTTTATTTGGCATGCATGGTGGTAATATTTTGTGAAAGATGAGCATATTCTTTTTTTGGACACCAAAATTCCAATTGTAGTATGTGGTGGAATGTGTTGCTTTTTTGGTTTTTTTTTAATTATTGTGTTGCTTCTTCAATTTCCTTTATTTATTTTCTTGTCACTTATAGAAATTATATTCAATTTTCAGCGTCAATTAAAATATAGATTTTTTAAAAATGCTTCACAACAATCTTTTCTATTGTCACGGAATAGAAATTAGACTATCAATCACGTAATCATTCTATCTGTATCTTTTCTTGCTTATTTCCAATGGGATTCTGCTATGTTTGTTGCGTCACTATATTTGCATACGATCACATTGGTTTAAGGTGTAAGTTTGAATGTATCATAGTACCACTGAAACTTCACGATGTAATTGAAAAAGCAATTTTGGTAGCACTCTTGCCTTTGTTGTGCGCTGGCTACTCCGCCTTTGAGTCTTATGTTGTGCTGAAGCGCAACACTTCATCATATAATATTTATCTCATTTCTCTCTACTATTAGCTCTTGCATCCAACTTATGTGTTCTTGTTATAACAAAGCAACACGAATTAGCAATATTCACACAAAACCTTTCATTTATGATCAAATAATATCAATTGAGGCTTGGAAATATCAAAAACACTTATCTTTATCATTAGTTCACATTAATATTTGTAAATTTCGAGAAATTTTAACTTGCATAGAAAATGACCATAGCTTCTATAAAAACACAATATATATCATGATGTAGATAGTGACCATAACTTTTTGTAATCATTCAACCATATTGTTAACCCACTAAAAGACAATCAACTAGTCACTAATTTATGATCTCCCATGTTTTCATAATTTATTGTTTTACCATTTTTCGATTTATTCCAAGGAAGAATTACTATATCTATATATATATATAACTAGATATAAAATTTCATGCCAACACGGGCCTCAAGGGAAACTTAAGATAAAGCAAGCCAAAAGTGTATGAACACACACACACATATATATATATATATACACTTAGTTGGAACAAACATTTTGTGAATAATATAAACCTCATAGGTAATTCAGAACGACGGTGAACCAAGACATGAAGAACTGCAATGCAAAAGAACGCCTTCTTTCTGGAGGCCTCGGGCAGTGGAAGATGAACAATCGCTAAGGAATAGCTTGAACTAAGAGGAAGTGAAGTAATACTTGGCCAATTCCCCGGTATTCATTGAAGACTTCGCACGTACCCCTGCACGTAAAGGAAGGGAAGGCCCATCCCGTGCTTTCGAGCGATTCTTCCCGACTTTAATAGAAAGAAAGGGTAAGCTCTCTGCTCTATTTGCTTGCAATGCTATGCCTATCAAAGTTGGCGAAGGCTTCCCGAACCTCCGTCTCTCCTCAACGAAGTCATCAAAGGAGGCAGCGAGTTCCCTATTCCATATCTCGGCCATCTTATCTGCAAGGGCAGCTTCCTCCCTTTCTGATTCACATGAGTAAAAAGACTTGCAAATTCAACAAGTTAATATATTGATATTGTGAATAATATAAACCTCACCATGACAAATTGTCCAAGATACGAAATTGCACAGAAGATGAATAAATTTCATGAAAATTCAAGATTAACAACCAAAACGCGAAAATAAGAAAGGGCCACAGTTTTATCAACGATAACTCGCACAAAGAAGCATACTTTACACTCAATTAATGTTTAAGCACGATGAAACAGTAAAATTGAAGCACATAGATAAGAGAGAAAAGTAAATTTAAGATGGCACGAAGATACATATATATGCCAGAGCAAAAGAGAGCACCACCAAAAAAAATCTGATAAACTTATGTATAATGTCTAGATTGTTGTTACTGAATTGGTAAAAATTTCGTCGCATTATACTTGAATCTCTTTTTTTAAAAGTAATAAATCTCATATGCCTTGGCCTGAAAAATTTGTCTTTTTATTTTTATTTTCACTTACAATTATATTTTTCACCAACACTCAATCCATATATAGAAGTATTTATTCTCATTTTTCTTCCTCTTTTTGTTTTCTTATTATTTATGGGTATATATCGTTCTTATTTATTTTTTTCCTATGGAATCTTATAGTTCTAATCTTTCTTATGTTTGTCTCTTACTCCAAAATGATAACAAAACCTGTTTCTTTAAATAACTATATATGTAAACTAACAATCGATAAAAGATTATACTATATTATAACGTATAAAGTAATTTATTTATATTTTGAATTTTCTTAGTTAAATTATGACTCGAGCACCTAATATAAAATTTAGAAAAAATTATTGGATTCAATCAAACTCATAATAGAATGATTAGCTTTACCTTACTGGCAAAAAAGAAAAAAGTACATAAAATTTAAAACTAATAACAAATAAAAGATTATAGGTTGATATTGGTCAAATCTGCACATAACAAAGAGAGAATTGAGCAGCAGGCAAATTATGACGGAGCTAGCATTTTCACTAAAAGGTCTCAAAATATTTTTAAAAATTCTTGAAGAAGCTCGAGGCAGCTAAACATCTACTGTATATAGATAAAAGATAATTTTAATTATATATTGATAAAGTAGGTAAAAGTCTCACATTGGTTGGACAATGGAGTGGTGGGGTCTCCTTATATGGGACTTGGGCAATCTTCCACTCATGAACTAGTTTTTGGGGTTAAGTTAGCCCCAAGTGCTATATCTTTACATATATAAACGGTGTAAATTTTTATCAAAGAGGATTTGAATTTTCCTTCGACCCTACATGGCTCTGTCCCTGTGTAAATTGTCTTACAGTTGTATTTATTTAATTTATAAATTGTAATAGTCGAACGCGGTTGCAACTTCGTTCACAAATTATGTTCCATTAATGCTTTGAGTAAAACGCATTTAAAAAATGCGATTTACGGCCCTTTGTTTGTTCTCACACTACTACCATATAAGGACTTCACCAATTTCTCCGGTTTGTCCTCCCATACACTTTTTCTTTGTTTATTCTTGTTAAACTTACATATACAAAGATGTCATTAAGATAAAAGAAATGTAATTAGTTGCCTTCAGATAATATTAGATATATTTTAAGAATTATACGAATAATATATTGAGTTTAGTCAGAAAACTATTTGTTCATGTGATCATTTTTTCCACATAAATACGCTATAAGACGAAAAAGTATACTATTTATATATAGTTAAAATTATTTTTATGAGTATATATAATAAATATTGTACCTCTTTGACTTCTTCGTGTGTTACTTCTTCAGATTTTGAAAGCCAAAATATCCACTATCACAATTAACATCCACAAATTAATTAATCATACAAAATATAAATTATTTTAATAAAAAGAAGCATAAATTAACACTAGTGATGGGGTATTTATGGAGTTGGAAAATCAATTAGAGGGTATTACATAAACACTAATTTGATGGATTGATAAATAATCAAACTTATCTTTTGACGCCCACAGTGTTCACTCCTAATATTTTGCATTTTTCATATGATTAATAGTTAATGTCCTCTCTAGCCTCAAGTCCTCCATGGGGCAGACCATATAAGGTAGATTTATAGTTTTAGACCGACCTGTTTATGAAATGATTATGTGTATAATTAATATGTAAAGTAAATATAATAGTGAAGAACTTATAACAAAAATAATGAAACGTTTTTTACGTCACACGCAACTAATAATATATATACTAATATTTTGTAAATATTCCACCTAGTTAAAATTTTAAATTAGTGCCTTGATTATGCTAATCCAAATATCCAATGGAGCAGCTGGCAAAGAAGTAGTAAAAGAATAGTTGGCCCATGCAGGTCTCGAACCTGCGACCTTCGCGTTATTAGCACGACGCTCTAACCAACTGAGCTAATGGGCCTTGTTGCAATGTTTCTGTTTTGTATGTTCTCATTTATAAGAAACGTAGCAGTTCACACAAACTTCTAACATTGTTGTACTTTGTATTAGTTTCTATTCATTATTAAAATAAGGGAAAAGGGTCAAAAATACCCTTAAATTATGTGAAATGAACAAAAATGCCCTTGACGTCAATACTTTGATCCAAAAATACCCTTATTGTTATTTAATGGGTCAAAATGCTCATTTTCTAAATAAATATACTATTTATTTTCTTTTTAAGACTTTTTTTTCTAATAATATTTTTATAAATTAGCAAATGTTTATCCTACTTCAATTCAGATAAAAATAAAAAATAAAAATATTTCTTATTTTATTATAATTGTTTTATCGTTATATAAATGAAAATTAATGATGGATATGCTATGATCTTATATATATGTCATATATTATCCGTCGAAAGGGCACATGAAGTTATTCTATTTTAATTGATAAAATGAGATTAAGAAGAAAAAAATTATTTCCTACATTTTATTAGTTAAAGTGATTTTAAAAAAAATAAAACAAGAATAGGGTTCTTTAATAATATTTTCATTAGGAAGAAGATGTGTTTAAAAAGAAAAGAAATAATATATTTATTCGTAAAAGGGCATTTTTGACCCATTTAATAACTATAGGGACATTTCTGAACCAAAGTATTGACCGTAAGGGTATTTTGGACCAAAGTATTGACGATAAGGACATTTTTGGACCAAACTACAAACGAATGACATTTTTGTTCCTTTCACATAATTTAAGGGCATTTTTTTTTATCATTTTCCCTTAAAATAATAAAGCTAGGCTAGTAGTAATATTTTTAGTTCATCATTTCACTGCAATATTATTATTGATAATCAAGATTAATGTATAATATTAACATTAACATAATTAAATGGTGTGTGAATTACTTAGAAAATACAGATAACATAATGTTAAATTTCTTGTACTGGGTTATATATGATGTTGGTTTATTTCTGGGTTATAATATATTATAATTTATGTATGACACATCACTTGCATTTCAATGCTTTGCCACTCTGTAAATTTCACCTATAGTGTAAAAATGTTGGTTATCCATATTTTTTTTAAAAAGGAAATTAAATTAGACAAATGAAACCAAAAAATAATAATTACAGTAGAAGTCAATCAATTCTAAAAATTATGTACATTACTCGGAATATAATTAATTTCATTGTCAAGTTACTGAATTCAAGCATGTTTAAACAGGAATAATATTAGGATGGCGATCTTGTATTGCATAATTTTTTATTTTTGCTTTTTTCTAAAGCTATTATTGAGTCCTTTGGACCAAAAAAAAAAATTAAAGTTTGTAGCTTAGAGGCAAATTAAATCCCTTAAAAGTACAATAAAGCCTGGGATAATTCTCAATTGTCACTTTAGCATTTTTTGAATTCAATTTCACCTACCTCGACCATGACTAATGATTGTAATGGAAATGTAACATTAATACATGTGATGTTCGTGTTTGGTTTCAATTATTGTAATGAAGGAATAATGTCTTTTCAGGTTAGAATTTGAAATTTTTGAGTTTGTTAAAGTTTTAAATTAGTAAGATATACCAATTTAATAGAATTCTTAAAATAAAAAGAGATTAACTTCTCTGCAATGAGCAAGAAAATTACACCATTAGTTCATTTTTATAAATACTTATTTCTCTTAATATATTTACATATTATTAATATTTAAATAAAATAGTTAAAAAGTATTATATGGTAACTTGAACTCTAAATTAATTATAGGAGTTTGTTTACGATTCTTATTTGGTTGCCAAAAAGAAGAAGGATTCTTTCACCACTTTCTTGTCCTCATTATTTTCGCCTCGTTCTCTATCAATACCGTTGAAGCAATTTGAGACAATCATCAATGGTGACTTTTTACTCTTTTTTTTTTAAAAAAAATATAGACTAATTAATCTCATAAAAAAATTATTCATAACCTATTAAGTCTTCTTCGCAACATGAAAATGTTTTTGGATAGGTGTTTCCATTGCTTCAGATTGTGTTTTCTCTTCTTAGTTCATTCAATTAACAATACAAAAATTAATTGAAAATAAATTTTGATCCATATACCATTATATGCACTCCAATTTATTTAAATAATACTCAAAGTCGATAGTATTAAAAATATTTGAACGCTATTTCAAAAAAAAAATCTTAGACCTGTACAATGTGTTTTGAAAAAAAAAAAGAAAAATAAAAAGAGAAGCTGAAAAATTATTAATATTTAACTGTGAAAATATAATAATTAAATTAAGAAAAATAAGTATTTCTAAAAGTGAACTGATGGTGCAATTTTCTTTGTCCACTGTCAGTGAAGAGAAGTTAATCTCAAATTACATCAAAGTAAATACTTTTATGTACAAAATAAATTTAAAAAATTATATATATAATGTCGGGTTGGATTGGTCTCGGGTTAACTTTTTTTAGTTAAAACCAAACCAACCCAAGTATAGTCGGGTTTTTTTTTTCAATACCAAACCAAGTCAAACCAAACTATTAGGCGGATTTTTTTTCCGGATTGACTCGATTTGCAATTTAGTTCGATTTTGTACACCCTTAGTAATGACAATGTCCAATATGAATATATGATGCAATTATTAAGTTGTTGATAGAAGGGAGAGGAGGATCATCGGTAAGACATAGCTACAGGAAGCAGAACAAGGTGATGGATACTCTAGTCAAAGAAGGAGCATATAAGAATTTTTTTGGTGACATTAACCTTTTTATAGTTCCTCCGATGGATGCAACAAATATTGTCTGAGCAAACGTCATAGAAACTAGTTTTGAAATAATAATCAAGATTTGTAATAATAATCAAGTTAGGCATAGCCAGGGCCGTCTCAACAAGTTTGGGAGCCTAAAACCAAACTTCATTGAGAGGCCTTGCTTTTTTTTTAGTTGTCATATTTAAATTGAAGTATCGGAAATGTAGGATGTACACAAATCTTATGAAATAGTAATGTAAACAATGAAAAAATATAATATAAAGTTAGAAAAACAAAACCTAGCTCAAAAATTTATAAAGTTTGTATAGTGATATTGAAGTAGTTGTGTTGATTTTGATAAGTTGATATAATGATATTAAAATAATATTGATTTGTTGCCGTGCTTGAAATTTAAAGAATTTACCAAAAAATATATATATATTTTTTTATAAACACACAAAAATAGATTTTGCATAATACAAAAGGTTTGCCCATTTGGTGATCTTTAGAATATTCAATATTGAGAGAATAAAAATAGAACGGGAATTAAAAAGATAAATGTAAGAATAGTAATGTGGGTTCATCATATAAATAAGTCAATAAAACAAGTAGCCACGTAAGAAATGATGCTAAAATTAACTAAACACTATTCTATTTCTTAATTATTACAACGAATATATATATATATATATATAGAATGACAAATTGAGGGCCCTAAAAAATTTGGGGCCCAAGCGATTACTTTAGTGGCCTTATAGTTGAGACGGTCCTGGGCATAGCCAGAAAATTATACTATCTAGCCTAGTTAAGGCTATATAACTTGTGACCATTAAATATATCTCATTCACCAAATAAAGAAGCAAAGATTAAAATTTTCATCTCCCAATTAATGTAGATTAAATACTTTTCTTACCATATAAAAAAAATAAAATTCAAACTAAGGTATCTAACGTTAAATACAAGTTCATTTATACTCTATCATAAATCGATCCTAAGGGTCCTTTTAGGAAAGTTAGAGACCCCTAAGCCGCCTCACCTTCTTCTTTGTCATCTTCGCCGATAAAGCTCCGTCAAATGAGTTTTTTTTATCTTTTCCTTCAAGGTAAGTCATCTTTATCACCCTTCCTATCTTGAGAGACTTTAATGGTTCCCTTTGAAGAAATAATGATGAGGAGGATCTCAAATTCTAATATATATCTAGATTCACACTATTTTTTTTAACAAGGATAAAAATAAAAAATTGACTCTTATTGAAGAAAGACACCTGATAAAATATTTTATTTGTTCGATCTCCATTTGATATTTAAAATCATTGGGCCGCTTAACCCAAATTCATAGAGCATATATAGAACCCATTTACGAGAGAATGAACCTATTATAAATTTTTTAATTACAAGAGCTCAAACTTGAAAAGTCTATTTAAGGGGATGTATCCATTCATCTAGCTCACTGTATTGGGTAAGAAGCAAATTAGACACATGGTAGTGAGAGTTAATTATAATGGTGACAATGGTTAAGGAGGTAAGTGTGATAATGTAAGATAATATATAGTGGTTAGTAACGATGGTGGTTGTGATAACAGAGGTGGTAGGTGGTAGATGATGGTAATGGTGGTCGACAATGGTGGTGATGGTGATGGTGGTTGTGATGACAGAGATGGTTAGTGATGGTGGCTGGTGATTGTGAATAAAGTGATGATGAATACTATCGACACAAAAATATCTCTTAATGACATTAAGACTTTGTTATAGATTTCTAGTAAATGCTTAAATCTTAATAAAAACAAACATATTATAGGCCGCAAACAAATGAAACCTACGTCTTTTTATCTTACAACATTCATTAACTATTATGTTCTCAGATCTCCTCTTGAGTATACTCAGACAAACACCGAATCATATGCCTTCATATTATTATAAAACACACTACATAGTGATACACACAATTGAATTAGTTGAGTTTAAAAGACTGTTAGGCTAATCTAAGTTTAAATTGGGTACTAAAGATTAGTAATAACATATCCATATTAATTGAAACAAGTAACATAAAATTTTAAATTAAATAATTTCAATAAATACTTTTGTCATTCCAAATCTAAAGAAGGAAATTTTTTCAAAAACATACCATCCAACATAAAAATATTACGTTGTATATAACACAATATATAATATTATACATTATATTTAGAAAAAAAAATTACACATAATATATCTATATCAATCTTGTATAAAAACACACAATAATACATAAAAAAAAACATTTGTACACAAATGATTAAATCCAATATAATATTTTATTTAGAACTACATTTTCTCCCAATAATATTTCCTCAAAAATGACTTTTTCAATTAAAAATATTTTCCATTCTATCAGGCAGTAATCGAGATGTGATTTTTTTTTTTGGAGAAACAGTAATAATAACTTCCAATATTATTACTATTTCTCCAAAAAAAAAGGTGTGAAACAGATATAATAAAGCTAATAAAAAAATAAAGTGTTCACCGGTGGGGCAAAGAGGGAGAGGCAGAGACCGACGAGTTAAGAAAACCCAAATAACGCCAATATTTCTGCTCCACCAATCTCTCTCCTTTCTCTCTCTCTCTCTCCTCTTCCACGCTTTCTCTCTCCTCTTCTCTCTCTCTCCGGTCGATCTCCGTCTCGTCTCTATCAACATTCTCCAAAAACAAGAAAATTGAAATCTTCTGAATTTCCTTTACTACGGAAAAAAGGTTATTGTGTTTTTCCGTTTTGTTTTGTTTTTTCATTTCGGTTAATTAAGCTGATCGGGTATTAATCGAAACTAATGAGAGCGCAATTCCTAGATCTGGGTTAATTAGATCTGTTATATTCACTATTCGATTGCATTGTTGTGAAATTTGCGTGTTAGTTAAGGGGGATTTGGTTTTTATTTTTTCAATTTTTTTCCCCTTTTTTGAGATCTAGTTGAATTACTGTTTATGTTTCGTCATTTGGCGGGTGGGTTTTTGATATTTGGTGGATGCGTTAACTTTTATGTGGATTTGCTCCTTTCTTTTTCTGTCAATTTCTGAGTTTTGATCGGCTGAAGTTGAATTACAGGGAAAAAAATAATCTTTTATTGGTGGGGTTCGTTGGAATCTGCATTATCACGAGTGTTTTGGGGGTTAAGCAAGAGATTCCGTCGTCACCTATTGGCGTGAAGATTGAGTACAGCGCCTTGTTGGTGATTGTTTGTATTCTGGTTGTAGATTGTTTGAGCGTTTCAATGGGAAATTCAAGGTAAATAAGGGTTTGTTCATATTTTGTGCCTTTCCGATGTTCGTGTTTGATACTGGAATAAAACGTAAGCTCGAGATTTTCAGCTAGTAGGGGTTAAAAATAAGGTTTGGGAAGTTAATTATTGTGGATACTTTAGGGATTGGAGATAATTTTGGGGTTTTAGTTTGATACTTTCCAATGCGATTTCATTGGAGGAGTATTTATGACTTCCGGCAAGCCATTGCTGTCACCATCTGAGCCTTCTTCTGCACCAAGCCCTCACCATAATAACTCATCATTGGGGATCTGCTCGTTGGGATGTCTCCCCCAGAATGCATCAGCTTCTGCTGATTTGGATGAGTCACCAGGGAGCAAAATATGTGACTTGAAGGAGGAGGTGGACAAAGGTAATCAACCACTGGAAGATACATCAGGTGTAAAGAATTCTAGGCTACATCCTTCTTCACTTGTGAGTGGAAATGGGACAGCTGAACTACAGTCATTTTCATCAAAATACCCCTCACGGGAGAGGAAACGCCTTGTATCATGGGGTGGTACTGCAGACCATCTGCTCGAGCAGACAACCTTTGAAATATCCAGTGATTCTTCTAGGGTGGCTTCATCTGGAGCAGTGTCCACTCGGACATCATCCCAAAGACATCTTGATGAGTCGAGGGCTTCATCCCGTGGCCAGGATAAGCTAAACAAATCCCAGAGGCTTCTTCAAAAAAGTATGCAGCTGGAGAATGACTTGTTACACGGAAGTAACGCTAGGTTGATTCATGTTAATGATCCAAAAAAGACCAATGATCAATTTGAGTTCACTGGAAATGAGATCCGAACTAGCAAATATACAATAATAAATTTCTTGCCTAAAAATCTCTTCATTCAGTTCCACCGGGTTGCTTATTTATATTTTTTAGCAATTGCTGCTCTGAATCAGCTTCCACCTCTTGCAGTTTTTGGGAGAACTGTATCTCTCTTTCCTCTTCTTTTTGTGCTTTCTGTGACAGCTATAAAAGATGGTTATGAGGATTGGCGAAGACACAGGTCAGATAGGAATGAGAATAATCGGGAGGCTCTAGTACTTCAATTTGGCAAGTTTGAGTTAAAAAGATGGAAGAATATTAGGGTTGGTGAGGTTGTGAAAATCCTTGCTGATGAGACAATTCCTTGTGATATGGTGTTGTTAGGAACAAGTGATCCTAGTGGGATTGCTTATATCCAGACAATGAATCTAGATGGTGAATCAAACTTGAAGACAAGGTATGCTAGGCAAGAAACAACTTCATTAGTGAGTGAAGTGGAGACACTTTCGGGAGTTATCAGATGTGAACAGCCTAACAGGAATATCTACGAGTTCACAGCCAACATGGAGTTGAACAGGCATACGTTTCCACTCAGCCAATCAAATATTATCTTACGTGGTTGCCAGCTGAAGAACACAGAATGGGCAATGGGAGTGGCAGTTTATGCTGGTCAAGAGACCAAGGCTATGCTAAACAGTGCGGCATCTCCTTCCAAAAGAAGCAGGTTGGAGACCTACATGAATCGGGAAACTCTTTGGTTGTCTGTTTTTCTTTTCGTCATGTGCTTGGCAGTAGCATCCGGGATGTGTGTATGGCTGAAAGAACATGAGAAGCAGCTTGATACCCTGCCTTATTACCGGAAAGTTTACTCTGAAAAAGGAACACATCCTGGTAAACGGTATAGATATTATGGGATTCCTATGGAAACATTTTTCTCTTTTTTGAGTTCCGTCATAGTTTTCCAGATAATGATACCCATATCTCTTTACATCACGATGGAGTTGGTTCGCTTGGGACAGTCGTATTTTATGATTGGAGACAGGCACATGTATGATGATAACAGTAATTCAAGGTTTCAGTGCAGATCCTTGAATATCAATGAGGATTTGGGTCAGATACGTTATATTTTTTCAGATAAAACAGGAACACTTACTGAAAATAAGATGGAATTTAAAAGAGCAAGTGTATGGGGAAAAAATTATGGGAGATCCCTTTCTGCTGCAGGTGCATCATTAGACCCGGATTTTGGAGGTATGGTTATCATACACAATGTACTTTTCAAACATAATTTAAATCTTTTAACCTGTATTACTATATCATTAGCATTATCTCAGACTATGTACAGTCAATGATGTAGATAACTAGAAGTACAGTCAATGATGTAGATAACTAGAAGTGTTTTACCTATTATGCATTGTGAGAAGAAATCGAAGTAACAAATGCAACAAAAGAAGTAGATAACTGGAAGTGTTTTACCTATTATGCATTGTGAAAAGAAATCGAAGTAACAAATGCAACAAAAGAAGTAGATAACTAGAAGTGTTTTACCTATTATGCATTGTGAAAATATCGAAGTAACAAATGCAACAAAAGAAGTACCGAGGAAGGAATAAGAGGTTATTTAAGACTTTAATATTAAAAAAATGGAGAGTTTTTAATAACTAGAAGAAAGAAATAGGAATCCAGAATGCAGTCTCTTTTTTATTGTCGTTGATGTTAGTTAATCATTGATTTCACCTCATGAGAAATTGCCAAATGGCTAATGATTCATTCCTTGATGGTGCTGTCTTTTCTCAAGTAAGAGTTTGTATGGACATCTCTTTTTCAAGTTCAGCTGCTTATTATATTTCTTGATTATGACCTTGCATTATGGAGTGTACAAAGTAGATGCTCTTTACTAAATAGTAACAGGTTTGTAACTTCAGCCTCAAAACCCCCAATCTGCCAACATTAATATCTGTATCTGTTGCAGTCAGTTTGAGCCTTGCTTGATGTGGTTCCTTCCTTTCCTTATATTTGAGTTCATTATATATTAGGGAATGAGCTCATTTTCAAATGCAATTGTACAAGTTATTCAAATCTTGTGTATGTCTCATACAAGTAATGGACCTAAAGGCTCCAATTAGTTGACTTGTGTACTGTACGTAGAGATGATATTGTGCAGTGACTGAATTTTAAAAAAAATAAAAGACCCAACTATCCTGACAATAAGTTCAAATTTTGCATGAAAAAAAATAAAATGAAACGACTGATTAAAAAAAGAGAGACAAAAATGTTATCTATCTTTCTTACATCTAGCACCCAAGGGTGTGACTTTAAGTGGTCATTTTGCCGGTTGAGAACCTGAGGAAGTGGAAGGTACTTGTGTTGGTTGGAGTTTTATGTGTAAGGTGTCAGGCAAAGATGTAGACCACCTCCTTCTACATTGTCGGGTTGCGTCGAGGTTATGATGGACAATTCTGGGATGGTTTGGACTCTCTTAGGTGATGCTAGATGCGGTTAAGTGTGTAATGTTTAGTTGGTGTGTCAGTGTGTTGGGAAAAGAAAGAGAAGACTCAAGGTTGGAGTGTTGCCCCGCTTTCATTTATGTGTGTTGTGTTTGGAAAGAGAGAAATAGGAGAGCTTTTGAAGGTGTAGTGGTGAATTTTGTTTAATTGAGGAGTAGCCTCATATCCCTTATTTCTTTTTGGTGCAACTATGAGGTTCCTTGTTGAATAGAAGATTGGGTGTCGTTTGCATAAAACCATGTTTTTTTTGGGTAGGTTTTCAACTTTTTTGTTATACCTCTTGTATACTGGTGTTTTTTTGCCCACTTTTTAATGGGGTTTATTTACTTTATAAAAAAATGCGTATTTATTTAATTATTGCTACTATACAATTCAATGATATGCCCTGTATAATAGGTAATTGTGCGCATGCATATCCTTGCTGATTAAATGATATTGAAATGAAAACTATACATTATGTGATGTTCCCTTTTGAGATTTCTCTTTTCTCTAGCTATGCTTGTGCTGCGGACTGGACAATTTCTTTTGTAATCTTTTGCGCAGAACCAACAGCTGTCCCTTCAAGTCGAAGAAAATTGAGGCTTAACTCAGAAATTCCAACTGATTCTGAACTTATGGAATTGTTACATATTGAGCTAGCCGGGGAAGAGAGGATTGCTACACATGAGTTCTTTATGACATTGGCAGCATGTAATACCGTGATTCCTATTCTTACCCATAGTTCATCTTTGGATGAAGTGCATGACACTGTTGGCACCATTGAGTATCAAGGTGAATCTCCTGACGAACAAGCACTAGTTGCTGCTGCTTCTGCATATGGATATACACTTTGTGAGCGGACATCTGGTCATATTGTGATTGATGTCAATGGTGAGAAACTAAGGTAGTTGCTCTCACTCAAAATCTTTAATTTGGTTTTAGTTGCACAGGACACTTTTAGTACTTAACTAAATATTGTGGATTAGTCTAGTAGGTGTGATGTACTCTATCTATGACATTGGAATGTTTCCAAAGCATAGTTTCTTCTTTCCTTAAATTTCACTTTTCTCTTCTTGTTTACTTTGTTTTATTTAGTTGTAAGTAAATCTTTTTCATGCAATAGTCTGTTCTCCATCCTTCAGAATTGTGGACTAATTTATTGGCCTGCGGCCGCAGGTTGGATGTCTTGGGACTGCATGAGTTTGACAGTGTACGCAAAAGAATGTCTGTGGTTATCAGATTCCCAAGTGGTGCTGTAAAAGTTTTGGTCAAAGGGGCTGATACTACGATGTTTAGCATTTTAAGGAAAGACCACAAAAGCCACCACGACATACAAAATGTCACTCTTAGTCATTTGAATGAGTACTCATCTGAAGGTTTGCGGACCCTGGTTGTTGCTGCAAGGGATCTTACGGGAGAAGAACTGGAGGAGTGGCAATTCATGTATGAGGATGCTAGCACATCTTTGACTGACAGATCAGCAAAATTGCGCCAAACAGCATCTCTTATAGAATGCAACTTAACTCTACTAGGGGCCAGTGCAATTGAGGACAAACTACAAGAGGGCGTACCAGAAGCTATTGAGTCTCTGCGTCAAGCAGGAATGAAGGTTTGGGTTCTTACTGGAGATAAGCAAGAAACCGCAATTTCAATTGGTATGTCTTGCAAACTCTTGACCTCAGACATGCAGCGGATCATCATTAATGGCACTTCAGAAAATGAATGCAAGAGGTTATTGTTTGATGCTAAAATCAAATATGGTATAAACTCTGCAAGTTGTTGTAATCAAATCTCAACATGCCAGAGGGATGCCGAAAATGGTTATCTCGAAGCTTCTGCTAGTATGAAGTCAAGTAATTTGCCAGAGCCGCATGCAGGAGAGGAAGGAGTTTCTGATGGACCTTTGGCACTCATAATTGATGGGAATAGTCTGGTATACATCTTAGAGAAAGATCTCGAGACCGAGGTATGAACCATATCTCCCTTCTAAGGCTTTATTGTGATAATATACATGTTGTGGCATACATTGCCTCTTTTTCTCTTCTTTCTGTGTAGTTTGAGTCCTAATGTGTTATTGCAATCCTTTCACAGCTATTCGACCTTGCAACCTCATGTAGGGCTGTGATTTGCTGTCGTGTTGCTCCCTTGCAGAAGGCTGGAATTGTTGACCTAATAAAGAGCCGCACAGATGATATGACACTAGCCATAGGTGATGGTGAGTTAGCTACATCCAATGCCTCGTCTGTACAAGGGAAAACTTATGTCAGAACCTTGGTTGGTTGTTGGAAGAATGCAATTCTATGATTTGTGCATAAAGTTTTGAAGTTATTTTTTAGAGTCATGTTTTAAGGTTTTTCATGTGCATTGCATTACTGCTTTTTGAGATACATTTCATGGGATAATTTTCTTCATTTGTTTGCACCTAATTTTAAAAACTTGCTCAGGGGCTAATGACGTTTCAATGATCCAAATGGCGGATGTTGGTGTTGGATTATGTGGTCAAGAAGGGCGGCAAGCAGTGATGGCATCAGATTTTGCTATGGGACAGTTTCGGTTTCTGAAAAGATTGCTCCTTGTGCATGGACATTGGAATTACCAGCGAGTTGGTTATTTGGTTCTTTACAACTTCTACAGGAATGCTGTTTTCGTTTTCATGCTTTTCTGGTATTCTTCTTTTTCCTTCTGGCCTGCATTCCTTTGTATGGTATCTGGGCAACAATGCGTCCTCTTCCCATTGAAAAGAAAAGAGGAAACTATACATTAAAATCAGTGGTGGTACCAGTGGTGTAGCTGCAAAATATTCATATTGTTGTGTGGATTTGTCGATGTTAATGACAACTTTACTGATAACATAGTTGGGACTGCTCAGGAAAAGAACTTTAAGGTAAAGATCTCTGGCAGTCAGTAATTGACTAGTTCAAGGAAAGGTCGAGTTAATGAAAGAGACAATATCAGAGGGGGGAAATTACTACAACATACCCATTGTAATCTCACAAGTGTGGGGTCTATGGAGGGTGTTGTGTACGGATCCTTACCCCTACCTTGTGAAGGTCGAGAGACTGTTTCCGATAGACCCTCGGCTCAAGTAAAGCATAAAGAAAATCGCGTATGAAAAAGGTGATACAACAGTGAAGCAGTCATGCTGAACATAATGGAGAAGAGAACTGTAGCAACAACACATAATACCATAAGCAAATTAAACGAGTAACAATAAGATCGAAGAACAAGATAGTATGCGAGTAATAGTAATAATACTGATAAGGGAACAATGCTCGACTACCTACTAATCTTCTAACCTGATCCTTGATCTCATTCTCTTATCGAGGGTCATGTCCTTGGTAAGCTGCAAGTGTGCCATGTCCTGTCTAGTCACTCTCCCCAATACTTCTTCGGCTTACCTCTACCTCTCTTCATACCTTCCATAGTCAACCTCTCACACCTCCTCATCGGGGCATCTGTGCATCTCCTCTTCACATGCCCAAACCATCTTAGCTTGGGTTTCTTATGTGAAGCAAAGAAGGGGGAGGAAAGTATCATGAGTAGATTGAAATAAGATTTTAGTCCTGTAAATTAGAGGAAGTAGGATAAGAAGATTATTGATGTTCAGTATAGCACTGTGGAAAGTGGTTATGGAGTTGCCAGATTTTCATCCATATCTTTATGCTTAAAATAGCTGGCCTGAATCACTGTACAATGCGACATTAATGCGAAGAAATCCAAGAAAAGAGGCTTTTCTCTCACAGTAGTGTCTCCTGACCTAAGAAGGCAAAGGAAAATTTTAAGCTGAGTTTGCAGTTAATGTGTAAGGAGAGTGGAAAGCATATCGATTATTTGCTTATTTATTGTGACTCTTCTCAAAAACATTGGGTCTAATCTCCAGATGGTTGATGTGAGTCGTGTGTGCGTGTGTTCATGCTAGCAGCATTGGATTTGATTTGCATTTGAGGACAATGGAAATTAAACTGATTCATAAACTATGCTTGGTTAAAGGATGGGGGAGGGGAGACTGACTAGTTCTTCTTTAGGTGAAGCATTATCCTTCCCTTATGTTTAGTTTGACTGAAAATGAAGTAAAAGAGATTTACCTACTCATCTCTGTGTAATCCTGTACTTTAGCATCATCTATAAATTTTACCAATGAAAGGAACTCTGCAAACTGGGATAGAGACAGTGAGTTCTTCCCTTTGTACGTTGTGCCTTCAACATATTTTTGCTATGCTGAGGGTGCATTCTTAATATTTATTTTCTACATGCTGACTACCTGAGTTTGATTTATCAAATTCGCAATTGTTTCATGCAGTAGAGTCCCCTCTTCTTTTAATTGTTGTCAAATTATCGTGTTTGATGATGCAACACTTAAGTAATAATGCATTTGTCATCTGACTATATTCCTGTACTTGGTAATATTTAGGTACATATTGTATGCAGCCTTTTCTACCACATCTGCGTTGACAGATTGGAGTAGTGTGTTCTATTCTCTCATCTATACTTCCATACCTACTTTAGTTGTTGGTATTCTGGACAAGGACTTAAGTCATAAGACACTACTGAAGTATCCAAAACTCTATGCTGCTGGCTATAGACAGGAGAGTTACAACATGAAACTCTTCTGGGTCACAATGCTTGATACAGTATGGCAGAGTCTTGTACTCTTTTATGTACCATTGTTCATCTATGATCAGAGTGATATTGACATATGGAGTATGGGTAGCTTATGGACAATCGCTGTTGTGATCCTTGTAAACATGCACTTGGCAATGGACGTACAGCGGTGGTTAATATTTTCTCATATGGCAATATGGGGGTCAATTGTTATCACATATGGCTGCTTGGTGGTGCTGGACTTAATACCTGTCTTCCCCAATTATAAGTTAGTATTTCCTTGTTAAGTCCAATAATATTGGGTCTAAGAATTTTTAAAGTTATTGAGGTCTATGGCATGGTACTAACTTATTTCTTTTGTCTTCTTGCAGTACAATCTTTCAATTGGCAAAATCGCCTACTTACTGGCTCTCAATTTTGCTTATTATAGTTTTGGCATTGCTTCCTCGCTTTATTGTCAAAGTTATAAACCAAAGTTTCCGCCCTTCAGACATCCAGATAGCTAGAGAAGCAGAGATCCTGAAGAAAAACCACAGCTATATTATGTCTAGGCCAGATCATGATACAAGCTAGTGCCTCCTGTCTATGTTGTCAATCACCCTATTTTGGTGTAGCTCCTTGAGTTTCCCTATACTTGGCTTCCTATGGCATGCAGGGTTAGAAGTAGGTAGGTAAGTCATTTACTCCTGTACAATGTTAATTTTTTTTTGTCTGTCCATCTTTCTGTATCTTGCCTATGATATCCGGTATCGCCCTTTTTTTGAGTTGGAAGTAAATAATATCTCTACCTCCGTTAGGATTTTTTTTCTCCAGTGTTTCTTTAGCTTTCCGTATTCACTATCATCGGGTTATTAATGATAGTATTAGAGTGAAAATAAAAGTTAGAAAGAGGCTGGCAGCGTCCTGTCTCAATTTAATAAATTATGCTTTGGAGAAGTGTGTGCTAAGTAATGCTAAAAATTACCAATGCCATCTTTCTGATTCCTGGCATTGACATGCTACCCTTTTTCAAATTATATCTGAAATGAAACCAGAAAAGTGAGTAGTGTTGAAAATGTAATGGGATGAAGAAGTTGGTACTAACTTCAATTGTATGGATGCATAATCTGTATGGCACAGGTTTTACTTTTTCTCTGTTGGTGCTTGGGGACGGGGGAGGCCGAGGAGAGTGAAGAAAGCATGCAATCTGTGATATCAACTGTTAAGTGTCCCACATTAGTTGAGGAAATGAGCTACTGCGTCTTTATAAGGATTTAGGCAATCCTCACCTCATGAGCTAGCTTGAGTGAGGCCCAGTTCCATCTTCTTAACATAGTATCGGGTTGAGACCCATCCAAATTGTTGGTTTATCCAGTGTTGGCTCCTCATGTTATTGTTGTCCATGCTTTAGATGTCTAGGCCTGGGAGTGCTGGGAGGGGAAGGTGTTATATGTATCCCACATTGATTGAGAGAATGGATTGTTGTCTCTTATATGGTTTGAGACAATCTTTATTTCATGAGTGAACTTTTGGGGTTGAGTTAGGTCCAAGTTCCTTTTTCTTAACATCAAAATTGGATCAATGCCATCGCTAGAATTGAACTGAAATCTATCATGTTGGTTGTTATATGTGCTGTAGAATATTTGTGTAATGCATTTGTGCCATTTTTGGCATGTTTCATTGCATGTGTAGCTGTAGCTTGTGCGACGATATGAGAGAATCTTTGGTTGCTTCATACCTTGCACCTTACACCTGCTTTGCAAAGGCTTGTCTCGATGGAAGATTTTGTTTCAAACTTTTGTAGTACTGACTACTGAGTGTACCATGCTTATGATATCTTATAAATGCTTCAGATGAGCTACCCCAACTCAATGTCAGCAGGTGAAATCAGCGACAACGCGAATGGGAAATGGAGTCACCATGTAACGAAAGAAAGGAAAGCGAGGGTTAACTCAGAGATAAGTTTGTCGAGAGTTGAAGAACAGCAGAAGAAACAATCTGGTTGAGAGCGACGGAACACATGATGGTTTTTGAATGGATTTTGTTATTTGTTGTTGATAACACTGTTGGGCTTGTTTTCCAAGAAGTGAAAATGATAGGCTGCTTGTTAGGTATTCGGCATAATTCCCACATAAAGAAAGAGAATTGAGGAGAGAAATACAAGTGTATCATAGTTTACCTGTAAAGATTGAGGTTTCTTATCCTTACTCTTGTAACAAATTAAAAGGAAAAAGGAAATGATTCATCAACATATCTGTGATTTTGTAAATTTATTAACCCCCTTATGTGAAATAATTGTTTTTTTACATGTTGAGCAGGGGCGGTTGAATGGAATATTACGGTCTAAAGTTAAATTCCGGTAAGAAGCCTTATGTACGAAATTCATGTATACTTATATTTATTATTTATTTTTCTAGCTTATAATTTTGTTCATTCGTTTGAATAATTCAATCAAATTCCAAAAGTTTTTGAAGTACAAAATTTGAAACAGTATTATTACAAATCATGTATTACATAAATGTACCTTTCGGTTATCTAGTTTATTAATATGGTTGAAGTATGTAGTACTACTTAAAGACTTGGCTAGTTGTATATGTTGTTTATATAGCCGGTGTTGCGCACGAGCCCAATAAAACTATGGTTTACATTCGAGGGCCATCCAAACAAATGTACCTATTAGGGGGTGGTTTTAATTTCTCTCAAGATCACTGGTCTTTAATTTTTATCCTTGGAAGCTTTTAGGTAGCAAAAAAATGGTCGAAAATGCCCCCAAGCGAAAAAACAAAACATTTTTTTTTTGCAAAGCGTATATTTAGGCACAAGTTATGTCCCAAGCGTAAGTGTCGTGACGCAAGTTATGTCTAAAAGCAAAAGAAGTTAAGTCAAGGCATAAGTTTAGTAATCTAAGTTATGTCCGAAAGCATAAATGCAAAAACACAATGACTTAAGCATAGCCTGACTTAAATTTAGTGACAAAAGTTGTCTCAAAGGCAAAAATTTTCTAAAAATTTTGTTTTGCGAATAAGATATTGCAAAACTTATGCCTCAAGGCTAACATTCTGCCCAACAAAATTAGGTCATAGTTAATGACACTTTGACTCAAATATTTTCATTAAATGAGCTGTAGAAGAAATTAAAGACCATAATTTTAAAAGATAAAAATCAAATTAAAGGTCACTCCAAAATTTAAAAAACAGTCCAATGCAAAAACTTGATTTTTTATTATTAAAGAACTCTTATTCTATTGTCCATCTTCAAAGAATTCTAAAGTTAATCGTAAATCACCTAAAGTCATTGAAAAGAATAATCATGATTTTATCCATTATAATTCTTCATATGTCAATTAACGCAATTTATTTACGAACCTTTCTTCTGACGGGTGTGTATCAGTTTGGTTTGGTTTTATATATTATCGGTTCGGTTTATTGGTTTTCAGTTTTTAAATACGCTAAACCAATAAGGTATTTTTTTATAGATTTTCGGTTTAGGTCCTTAATGGTTCGGTTTTCGGTTAAACCAATAAGAAAAATTCTTATAAGATAAATATATGCCTTTTCTAATAAATTTGATGCGACAAGACAATAATGTAACTTTACAAATGCTCATAAAATAGAAACAATAATAACAAACATGAAAAGAACTATACAAGCGTAACACAAAGAGAAATTAAGATGAATATTGTTCTTACTTTAGGTTTTGACGTTTTGTATAATGTGAAGTTGTAAACTCAAAGTCACAGTGAAATATGTATATTGAGATTAATATTTACTTAGTATAGTCTTAATGGGTTATAGGGTTTACCCAATATTAAAAATCAATACCGAACTGATAACCCGGTATATTTTTTTTTTATAAAACCATTAAAAATCGTTAATCCAATAACCTAATAACAATAAACCAATAACATTTTTTTGTTCGATTTATCGGTCAGTTCGGTTTTTCACACCCCTAAAATTTTGATTTCTTCTTTCATTTTCCTTTCCCGCATCTTTCTTTCTATCCATAGGTCGGCTTCGCGCAGATAGATCTTTGCCGGGGGATATTTCTAAGCTAAGATTAAACAAAAGGATTTGAAAATAAAAGTGCTAATGCTACAACCAGTCCATAAATTGTTAAAGCTTCCATAAAAGCGCTTAAAGTCAACTACAACTAGAAGGCATGCCGATCTTGCCACCAACAAACCTTTGACTTTGGCTGTGAAAAGCTCCAAATAGGCACGGCGAGTGTTCTCGAAGAGAAAATCGTGATGGAAAAAGCGTGAGGAAAATTCGAAACTCGAGATATGCAAAATATAAGTAATTGAAAAGTATAATAATCGTATGTATTCCTTGTTGAGGCCTTCCTCTTTCTTTTAGTAGTAAAGTAAAATAATTTACACAATTTAATTAGGACCCTTTATTTTCTAGAGCATAGTTGTGTCTTTATTATTTCGTTATTTGTCATAATAATTTTTTTTTTCACATCAAGTGAACTCTATTTTATTTAACAAAAAATGTTTTTACGCAAAGTAAGATTTTTTAGTATTATTTTCATAAGATTTTAGATGAATACACTAAAGTTAGATCAATTTTAATATACAAAAGTGAGTTTCCATTAATGCAATAAAGAACTTCACTATTACTTTTGTATACGGTTTTCTAATGAAGTTCATGTGTAAAATAAAGAAACTTTGAAAGCACGTCAACCAAAAACAAGCTGGACCAGCATTATCACATTATCACTTTTATGTGAGATCAATTGTCATGTTTTTTACTAATTAAACAAAATTTTAGAAATGTGGTTGCTAGTTTTTTCTAGGAAATCAATGGGACTTGAAATGTAGGAAATACAATTTGAATCAATTTTTACGTGAATAAATCACACATAATAGATTGGACTGATTTTGTGACATTTCATTTAATAACTCTTGAATACACACGTACACGTGAAGTAATTCAATCAATACTGAAATGAAAACATATTCATATCCAATGACCCAGCGAATTAGTTTTTTATTTATTTTACATTTCTCTCTCTTTTACTATTAATTTCTTTCTCAAAATAAATATATATTAGTCTTTGTTCTGTTTAATGGATATCTCGAATTCACGTGTTTTATTAATTTCTTTCTTTTATCATAATTATAAATATTTGAAATGGTTTACACCATCTTATCCCCTCCCTATCCCCTCTTTAAAGAGAAACTCTCCTAAAATAACGGTGGTGAGGAAAGACACTCTTCATTGATTTAATTAAATGTCTCTTGATCAGTTAATATGTTTAATATTTGTCAAGATAAAAAAAAGTACTAGCTAATATTTTATATACCTAGATTATTTATGTAACATTTTAAAAAAATGATCCCTTTTCCTTTTATTCTATCTTTTTGTTAATTTTATGGATAATATATGTCATGTTGATGGTTGAAGTAGAAAGTGCTAAGTTGAAGGAGAGCCAAAAAAAGAGGTTTTCAATCTATTTTTCGGAGCCTGATTTTCAACTTTTAATTTAAAATTGAACGACTTTAACTATGTAATAGCTAGCTTTTTTTAAGGTCTAAATTGTCACGATCTGAGCCTACACCCTGGATGTGGCCGACACTAGAACCATTGTTGATCTCCATATCGGTGCTCTATACTACTCCCAATAATATATACTTATGCTCAAATGTGTAAAACATATTCTTCCTCTGGTTTGAGATAATTACTCAAGCTATTTTTTTAAAAGAGGTAATTGCTCTGAAATATTTTTGAACTCATAAACTCTTTTTAGAAATTAAAGTTTCTCTTTTCTCAATGTAAAAATGATAAATTTGGGAATACTTAGTTCCCTTAAACTTTACTAAAAAATGTCTCTTTAAGCTTTCCTCAAAACTCAGTTTAAAATACAAATATTGGCTTTAAATGATTCTCAAGACTTATAACTCAACATAGGGTTCATGCTGAAGTATAGACATGAACGAATCAACTCAAGGATCTCGATAACAATATAGAAAACTCAATACTAAGAACTCAAGAACTCAGAACTCAGAACTCAAGAACTCAGAACTCAGAACTCAGAACTCAGAACTCAGAACTCAGAACTCAAAGATACTGCTCATCTCAAGAATACTCAGAACTCAAGAACTCAGAACTCAGAACTCAACGATACTATTCATCTCAAGAATACTCAGAACTCAGGAACTCAGAACTCAGAACTTAACGATACTATTCATATCAAGAATACTCAATTCATAGGGTTCCTGCTGAAATCTAGACATGAACGAATCAACTCAAGAACCTCAATGTATAACATATAGCTATTCAATAATTAGGAATAGAGTTTCAACAAGGATCAGAAAGTTAAGAACTCAAAATCAACTCAATAAAAGCTCTTGAACTTCTCTCTTAAACTCACTTTAATTTTAAATGTAAATTAAGACATGTGATTAGGACATTTAGGATCTCTCAAGAATTAATGGAGCCTTTAGGAGTTAATACAAAGAAGAGAACGTAGTCACGATTCAAAGGAATATGTTCGGAAAGAAGCACGGAAAGAAAAGGGACCAGGCGACCCTAGTGTACTGCTGGCGCGTCGTCCCAGGGTATGAACTTCAGAAGTCAGGCCTTGGCGCGTCACCCCAGGGCCTGAACTACTGAGGTCAGGCCTTGGCGCGCCGTCTCAGGCCCCTACCCAGAAAATCCGATGAATTTTTCTACTCAATTTAGGGTCCTAACTCGTCTAGAATTGAGTGATTCCTTCTAAACTCTTATTGATTCTCAAACTCAATACGAATTCATAGAAATTTTATTCAATCCTTCTCAAGAATCACAACTCATACTTAAGATCGTCAACCCAAGAAACTCAAAACCTCCATTGTTAAAGAATGAAACTAAAAATCAAGAATTACTCAAGAATCTCTTAATATAATGATTTCATGGACGAATTCATGGATGAATTAGATGTATGCCATGAGGACGAACAAGTCCAATACTGTGAGAAGCCTTACATACCTGGAAAGAACGATGTTCTTGGCGAAAACCACACGTCTTGAAGAACGGTTGAACTTAGCCCTTTTTCTCCTCTTGAAACCTCGCTCTAAATCCCTAAGGGGTCGTTTGGTGTAATGGATAAAAGAAAATAGTCATGGGATAACTTTTTAGTGCCTCTTTATTTCTTGTTTGGTTACAAAGTATGGGATAACTTATCCCAGGATTAATAAATAGTCCTGGGATAAGTTATCCCTTCCTCTTGGTGGAATAACAATACCATGACAAGTTATCCTGGGATAAACAATTAAAATGACATGAATAACCTTCTAATCCTTTTTATTATTATTTTTGTGTAGTATTTGCTGCTTGCTCTAGTTTTAGGAGCTAATTTAGTGCAATTTTTCCCCAGTTTTGATAGCCGTTTTAGTGCAAATTTTGCTGTCGGTTTGGTGCATTTTTATTAATGCAGTTTTGGTTCAATTTTTGTGGTTGTTTCGATGCAGTTTTCATCCAGTTTTTGCTGTTCCAGTGCAGTTTTGATGCAGTATTTGCTGTTTTGTTTCGTTTATATTGTTTTAGTGCAGTTTTTGCAATTGGTTTGATGCATTTTGATAAATTTTTTGCTGCAGTCGTGATACACTTTCTATGAAATTTTGGTCCATTTTTTTTGTTATTTTGATGCAATTTGGTCCATTTTTGTTGATTTGGTGTAGTTTTTACTACGATTTCGATTAATTTGTTTTTATCTATTTTTTACTTATGATAGAGGTATTTCCCACGAGTCTATTTTGAATCATGTGAAATGCACACTTAAATAATTGAGATTTATTCGATTTAAAAAAAGAAGTGAATAACTAAAGTTCTACCAAAAAGATAATATAAAAAAACTAAATAAGATGGAGGGTATTTTTGTAAACAAACAACTTATTCTTAGAAAGTATACAATGGTTATTAGTTTTAATACAACAAACCAAACAGTCAATAAAAAACAATCTCAAGATAACTAATCCCAGAATAACTTATCCCATCATAACTAATCCATCATAAATTGTATTCAAACCAAACGACCCCTAAGTGTTAAGGAACATGAATAGGTGATTTAGAATCTGAGCCTTAATTAGGTCAGTAAAAACGTGTTAAGCCTAGTGAAAAAAAGGAAAAGACCAAAATACCCTTTTCTAAAACGAATAAGATGCCTTAAATAGAGAGGCTTCACTCAAACGGGCATAACTTTTTACTTTGAGCTCGAAATTAAGCAAACTTGGCCGCGTTGGAAAGAGGACTCAAAGACATTCGATTTGATAGATCACGGGTCACCTAATTCTTTATGTGCTAAAATATATGGTCGTTTGAAGTTGACCCAAACTTAAAACTGATGGTGACTCGTACGAACTTCTCTTTAGTTCTTTCGAAATCTAAGGTGTTACATAAATAATGAGCAAATTTTAGTGGTTTCTGTTATGCAATATATATCCAACAGTTTCAACTTTCATATTGTAGTTTTGTAAGCGCAAAGACGTCAGATTCTTAACGTATTAGAAATAATTTAAAAATGTCTTTCTTTTACATATTGAATTAAATTTGTTATTTTCTTTTATCTATTGGATTACATTTGCTCTTCCCTTCTATTTATTGGATAAAAAATGCACCTATTAGAAATGACTTTAAAATATCTTCCTTCCACTCATTAAACTTTTTTTCTCATGATGTTGAATCCCAAATATTAATTTCCTCAAAAAAATTGTTTTTTTATTAAAAAAATATCTAATTTTTCCTAATATGCCATTTATCAACTTTCTTATCCAAATTTCAAACTTGTTAGATTTTGTATAATTACTTTTAGACGAACTTTCACTAATCCATATATATATAATTTTTTTAATCTAATGAGATAATTTTTAATAATTCCAACTACATAATTTATCGTAAGCTAATGTCACATGATAACTTGTACAATAATAGTTTTTCACCAGCTCAAACCTTTGATATATGGAAATGGGTCAAAAATTAGAATTATATTCAAGTGATTCAATGTTTATAAAAGGGAAAATTAGCAAACTCGTCAAAATCCCTAATATAATTATTAAAAATATCTACATTTTAAAATAATTATTAAAATGTCAATATGTCAATATTTTAGTAAATATAATGTATCGTAATATAATTAATTTACTTTCCTTTTATTTCTCAAATCAGACCCACATTTGCCTCATTTGACTTTACTACCCGGTTAAAAGGAAAAAAAGAAGACCACACTACCCAATTTTCTCTCTATAGATTTTTACCCCAAATCTCTCCTTTCTCTCTGTCGCGTTTTCACCATTTTAATCTCATTTCCTTGTTTAAGAAATTTATCTCTTCGAAATTCATCCACTTTTTAAAGAAATCTTATAATTCATTCAAAAGATAAATCTTCCTCAAGTACATAATAGAACTGTAGACTCTTCATCTACCAGTGGGGAAGTCGAAAAGGATGATGAAGATCAAATAGTGGATGAAAATCGTGCTAAAGACTAAGTTGAGGAAGAACAATTTCCTATTAGTTTGTTTTGTATTTATAATTTTTTTTTTCCAGAAGTTTGTATCCTTTCTCAATCTGTATTCAAACCAGTATATTCATTCAAAATCTCATGTTGTATAGTTTATGAATATTGTATTTGTTCCTAATTTGTATTCATCCCAAAGGTATGCTAACTAGTTACGTATTTTATTTATAGGAAGAACAACTTCCTATTAGTTTGTTTTGTTTTTATAGTTTTTTTTCCAGAATTTTGTATCCTTTCTCAATTTGTATTCAAACCAGTATGTATTCTATTAATATGTGTATTCATTCAAAATCTCACGTTGCATAGTTTTATGAATCTTGTATTTTTTCCTAATTTGTATTCATTGCAAAGGTATGCCAATTAGTTATGTAATTTATTTAAGAATGATTGCAACAAGTATTCACTTATTCCTTTTCAGTTTTAAATTTCATTCTCACTTTTCCATCATATTGTTTTTGTATTTTATATATCATTATACAAAATACAACATAAAAATTAGGATGAATATAAATACAAATAATATACATATTGGAATGAATACAACTTAAGAAAGGATACAAGATTCTGAAGAAATAAAAATGCACAGTGAAAAAATACATGAATACAAATATGCTTCTTAAACAACTACATATTAATTTGACATACCAATTGGATTATTGGAATGAATACAAGCTAATAAAGAAATACAAGTTTCATTATACAAAATACACTGTGAGAAAGGCACACGTTTGAGTTTTCTTTGAAAATGTAACTGATGAGAAAATTAAGTGATATTTACCTTTTTTGAAATATTCTATCCCCTGATTTTCTCCCATCCGTTTTAAATAATTGTATTCTTTCAAATTAAACAAATTAAAGAAAATACATAATAAGATATATAACAAACTAAAATATTGACACTTTTAATAAATATTGAAAATGTGGCTAAGGGGTCCTATTAAATGCTAAAATATTGATATTTTGAAAATTTTCCGAACACTTTTATATATATATAAATGAAATACTCTTAAACTTGACGCAAATTATTAGTTTCATTCCGAACTATTGATAGCCTTAAAAACACTCATTTATTTGACTAAGTGAACTTAAATACACCCCCGATCTTGCAACATGAATGAAATACACTCCTAAATTCTCACCAAATTGAGGGGGGTATTTTCAATGCTTCTCTCGTCTTTTTATTAAGAGTTTCACGCTCGTACAAAAGTTTGAGACCACTTGTTATGTCATATGAAATATCTAGGGTGTATCTAAGTTTAATTAGTTAAGTAGAATGGTGTTTTTAAGGCTGTCAATAATATGAGAACGAAACTAATAATTTGCACTAAGAGTGCTTTCATGAATACTTTTCTTGCGATCCCCTAAATTCGCCCTTGACTATGATTAGTACATAAACACTTAATTTAATGGAACTAAACAATTCCCATATCACTTATGCGTCGCCACTTAAGGTGTGTACTTTGCCAAGGTCTCTAAGTAGATTTTTTATCAAATGGTTCAAACTTAGTACTATTACAATATATTGCTTTGATTTTATAAGTGGCGCTTAAAAAAAATAGAGTGTATATGAATTTTATTGGCCTATTTACATAGGTAATGTATTCAATATTCTTATTTATGAATTATAGCATATCTTTTACTCTTACACAAATTAATTTTATTTTTCTTACTAGAAATAGCTAAATACATATTTAATAATCTCTTTTTTTTTTATGTGCAAACGTCCTCTCTCCCTCGTATCTTCTCTTTTCTTTTTTCTTCCGTCTCCCTCTTTTTCTCTTTTTCTTTCACTCTTTTTTTTTAAAAATAATTATTTTAATTTAAGATTTGATTTTAAATTGGTATTATTATAAATAATTAAAAAATTGGAACTTATATCTAAGTATTTAATGATGTTTGGTGAAGACTAAAGTTTATTTATTTTGATTTTTGAAGATATTAAAATATGAAGATTTTTTTTGACGTCATTAATAAAATAAATAAATAAAAATTATAATCATAATACATTTTGAATTCAATACATTATATATATTATAGGTATTTTTCATGCACACGATGAATATATAATTAATATATTTTTAATACAATACTAATACATTTTAACATTGTTAATAAGAGAAAAAAGATAAAAAATAATTATAATACATTTTGAATTCAATATATAATACATATTATAGTCATGTTTCAATGCACGTGGTGAATATATAACTAAAATATTTTTAATACAATAACATATTTTAGTACCATTAATAAGAGAAAAAATAAACAACAATTATAATACATTTTGAATTAAATATATTATACATATTATAGACATGTTTTAATGCATGTGGTGAATATATAACTAAAAATTTTTAATACAAATATATTATAAGTATTATATGTGAATTTCAAACATTCCGGTACTATTTAAATTAGTTTACATTGTTAGAAATGTATTATATTTGTTCTGGAATAATAACTATCGAATTTATAGTAATGTATAATATCGAATTCGAATTGTATTGTAACTATCGTTTATATTTATACAATTTTAATACAACTTTAATACAAATTTTCAGAGCTTCACCTCTTCTTTTTCGTAATCACCATCACCAGACCACCGATTATTTATATTTAATATAGTTTTGATACAACTTTAATACAATTTTTCAGCATTTCACCTAATATACAATTTTAATACAACTTTAATTATACAGATTTATATCAAATGGTTATTAAAGTTAAAACTATGTCATATATGGTAATAAAAATAAAATAACACTTAAAAGCGTAATTAATCAAATAAAATATATTATTTATGTAAAAAAAATTATTTTTATATTTGTGTAAGATAGAAAGACTGATTTTAATGGATCTTTGGCTAATAAAAAAACGTTTTCAAAGCAAATTTGACAAATACAAAAATAAAAAGTATAATGAAAATACTATAGGAAAAATAATATAAACAACAAAATAGTAAAGATATAACCCCAAAAAAAAACAATAGTAATGCAATATGAAAAATAAAATAGTAATAAAATAATAATACTGACACTGAGCAGGCAAGGTGCTCCAAGCTAGAACCATGCTTTTCCATCGAAAAGAAAGAAATCACTCAACTATCACCTACTAGCCTTTTATCATGATCCTCGACCTTCATGCTTTTCTATTTAGAAACATGTTCACGGTGATTAAAAAAATGTGTCATATCATATCTAATTACCTCTTTCTAAATCTTCCCTGATCAAGCTCTACTTAGAACTATCACTATCAACCTCTCACACTTTTTCACTAGGTATCGATAAATACATTAATGCCCAATGACAGAGGTAGAAACCGCGCTATTGATTTCAATAATTTTTACTTAAACAATATATTTGTGTTAAAGAATTTATTAAATAAGAGCACAATTATTAACACTTAAAATTATATTATTCTACAATTCAGAACCCACAAAACTAAAATTCGACTCAACAATACCCTATCCAAAACTTACCAAAAAGTCAGCGTTTGGCATTAATATGCATGTGTGAACACTGATCAACTTAATTTCTTTTCACTCAACCATGCCAAAAGCTTAACATAATGAAGTCAACATAATTTTGACATTAATTTTCATGTGTGAACACTGAAAGTGATAAAAGACAATATCTTTTTATTACTACCTATATGGTATATATTATACGTACGTTTACTTTCATATAATTCGTAAGTTATCTATTATTATTATATTTTTCTAGATAAAATGGGTATTTTAGCTATATACATCCATCTAGTAAAATTGTTATGATTAAGACATAAACAACTACACGTAAGATATAATTCAAATTCAGTCATGCGTTGTAGAAAAGATATTAGTAAATTAGTAGAAATTCTCATAGTGCATGAATTTTTAACGCTAAAAGAACAAGTTTTTTCTTTGATCTTTCCCAATTTTATTTTCACTTCTAAATTATTTATGTACAACTATAAAATAAACTATCCAAAAATGTCCACCAAAATGTTCGTTAATGGGATTAAAATATCTTAACCCCAACAACTTGCACTTTTGAGTAAACCATTATCAATTAGTAGAAAAAAAATGTTATCTACATTTTAAACAAATTAAACAGCAACGTAACTACCATTTAATAAAATTAATTCTTTTAGGGTGGCACGTGGATGAGGATATTAGGGTGACAACATATTACAAACGTCACTAACTATGTATGTGTTACATTTTCTTAACGCTCCTTAACCCTAACATGGCCACTTTAATTATTTTTATTTGGTCATTGATCATGGAGTAACTTCTTTAAATCATAATTCAGGGTAGTTAAATTTTAGGAAAATTAGGAAACTTACGTAAATCTCACTAATTTAGAAGTTAATTACTTAGATACACTATAGTTTGCAATATTACATATCTTACCAGATTTTGGTGCCTCTAGATACGTCCAAATACATAGGTCAAAATTAGGTGTAATTTGTTCTAGATACACTATATCCAAGTGGATTCGCATGTATCTGGGATACTTAGCAAATCTCACTCGCCTCTCTTATCTCTCTCCCATCTTGCTCGCTACTCTCCCATATATATGGTATCCTAGATACATGCGAATCACTCCAGATACATGTATCTAGTGGGATTCACATGTATTTGGGATACATACAAATCTCACTCACCTCCCTCCCCAATCTCACTCTCCTCTCTCCCTATTTTGTGTATTTGGTAGCAAAAATACATGTATCTAAGTGTATTTTCTTCAATATATGGTAAGATACATAATATTTTAAAAGTATAGATAATAATAGTATATATAGTAGTAAAATATGTCTAATTATGTAGTTTTTCCTAAACTTATAGTATACTTTTTATTTATTTTACTTTTATATCAATGAAATTCAGTGACAAACTTAGAATTTCACTTAGTTGGAGTCCAAAACATAAAGAAGTATACATACGAAAAAATTCAAGGAAACTCAACATCTATTATATATATATATATATATAAATTTTTTTTAGTTTTTATCATGTATAAACATTAAATAATGTAGTTTTTCACAGGAAAAAATTCGAATAAACCCTTGAGTCTACCTTACTCCGCTCCTAATTAATCTGACTATTGAAAGGGGCCGGAGGAGGGGGGGGGGATGAATTTAAAAAAAAAAAAAAAAAAAAAAAGCTCAATCCACCAGTTATATATAAATGCTCATACTTGTTGACTTCGTGCTATATATACCCACACACATTTATAATACTTCAAGTATATAGTATGGAAATAATGAATTCATCAGTAGTTGATATGAAAAGATTAATAGAAGAGTTGAATTGTGGTAAGAAATTCACAAATGAGCTAAGGGATTTGATCAAGAAACATAATAATATTATGTTGGCTGAGGATTTGGTAGGGAAAATTATGACTTCTTTTTCCAAGACACTCTCAATATTAAGCTCCGGCATTGAGTTGCATCGATTTTCTCAAGTTTCGCCTCATAACAAATCCTCAATTTCATCTTGTCTAAGTCCGAAATACTCGATTGGTAGTTGCAACACTTCATCACTAAAAGGTGTCAATCAAGAAAGGTGCAACAAGAGAAGGTGAGAATCAGTATTGCTTGAGTGTAGCTAGTACTATTACCATTACTTCACTCCTTTGACCCCACACACACAAAATTTTCGATGGATCCATATTTTCCCCTCAACCACTAACCTTAGTGGATAGACTTAATTATTTGATACTTATTCCTAATTAATCGAGATGCATGCGAGTCAATCCAGATAAAATATCTAAAATTTTCTATTAGTGATGACGCGCTCCCAAATTTTGATAAAATCAACTTTATACTTCATATTTTACCATAAATGAGAAACTTTTAAACTCACACAACTATTATGAAAGTTTCAAAAGCTTACAACCCCACATATGCTACAATATGCTTTAGACCACACTTTTCAAAAATCTTCATTATTTTCTCTTAATCTCTATGCTGATTCAAACTATTTCACGTAAAATTGTGAAGGAGGGAGTATTAATAAAAATAGCATTAGTAAAAATGGTATCACAAACGTTTACTAATATTTTGACCAATAAAGCTCCCCTTTGGATTTTCTTGTACATTGTTTAGTCTCATGGAGTTCAATAATTTATGATATAATAATTATGTGTGTGTCACTAATAAGTGCTTGACAAATATTTTGTACAGAAAAAAATCAGCTACAACCATAAAAGAAGCTTCAACTTTGGTGGATGATGGCCATGTTTGGAGAAAATATGGCCAAAAAGAAATCCTCAATTCTCCACATCCAAGGTTTAATTTATTTTTTTCACATTTTTTTTCAATAAAACATTAATATTGTGATTAACACATATTTATAATTGATTGATATATGCAGGAGTTATTATAGATGTACCTATAAATTTGATCAAGGATGTGAAGCAACTAAACAAGTGCAAAAAATCCAAGAAAATCCACCAAGGTGTAGGATCATATACCAAGGTCATCACACATGCAAAATTTATCCTTCAATTTCCCAAATACTCTTTGATTCTTCAACAAATGAGGATTCTTCAATGTTATTGAGTTTCAATTCCAACACAAATAATTATTACCAACCTTATGTTCACTCATTTCATTCAACTAAACAAGAAGCTACTAAAGAGGAGATCTCTTCGAATTGCTTCTATCCTAATGTTGACCAAAGTCAACCATCAAGCTGGTTGGGTTATTCTCAACCGTCTGATGATGGTCCGATTAGAGCAACATTGCCATCAGGGTCGTTCGATCATAGGGTCAATGACTCTTCTTGTACTACTAATTGTAGTTTGAAGATGGAGATGGAGATGGAGATGGAGATGGATATGGATATGGATATGATGCTGGGCTCTGTTGATTTTGAGAATTTATTTCGTTTTGACTATTGAACAATTGAAAAATTCTTATGTACTCAATTTATCTAATATTATGTTATTTTTTTATATAATGTTAATGCACTATTTAAAACAAATTTTACTTATTAACATCAAATACACGCGCAATACACCTGCACAAAAACTAATTTATATTAGAAGAACACATCTCCATTTTCATATGTATATATTGCAACCGTTAATAAATGGCCAATTTTTGAAATCTATTTTTCCCCCCTCAGATTTAATAAATGGATGGAGAAAGTTATACAACTTGCACTAATTATGACTAATTAAACAACAATCAATTAATTATTGCTAAACAGAAGTTGACATTATTCTTGTACATGTATGATGACAATATTAAGGTGACAAGTTGACAACATATGATAAACATCATCTGCGATGTGTAATTAATAATTTCAGATTGGAGAATATTTTGCACACATAATGTTCACACCAAATTAATAGTTTTTTAATTTTAAATGAAATTATTAATAAGTCTACCTTAATTAAGTAACAAAAATTATACGTGAGACATTTAGTGGCTTAATAAAAATATCGAATTGTGAATATTATTTTTTCAATAGTATAAGTACTGATAAAAATCAAACCAACCTAAAATTCGAATCAAACTGATAAAAATCTATTTTTTGTTTGCTTTAGTTTTGATCTTTTAATTTTAAAATTTGATAAAGTTTAGTTTAGCTTTGATATTAAGTAAAATATAAATATTAAAAAAAATGAATCAAACCAACTATATGAATATCTATCTAAAAATTATAATAATTACATATAAATATGTTTATTTTTATATGAAGTCTTAAAATTTGACGGTATAATAAACTATAGTGGCCATTTGTACAATTGCACTGTGCAGGTGTATTAATTAACTCTTATAAAAGTAATTTGTAGATGAGTGAGTGGCTAATTACAAATGATCTAATACATATGGGTGATCAGTTAACTATAATTATTATTTTTAAAAGCCACAGTAATTCTTCAACGAAAAAAAGATTCACTTCTGAAATAATAATTATTAGTTGAACGATCACCAAATTAGTAATACTCGCACATATATGAACATAAAAATTTTAGGGACGCGCATAAAAGAAACCGACCTCAACTTTGGTGGATGATGGTCATGTTTGGAGAATATATGGTTAGAAACAGATTCTTGATCCCCTTTATTCAATGTTTTTCTTTTCACTCTAAGTCTTGTTAACCATTTAATTACATTAAGTTTTTTTTGTTTGGTTAGTGAATATTATATATTTAATTCAAAGTTCTATTTATTTATTATTTATAGGAGTTATTACTGCATGCACTCCCAAAAATGAGATATATAGAGTAATTTCATATGTAGAGACAAAAATATAAGCATGATGAGTAATAATTGCTAAAACAAATCATCATTTATTCCAAATACATAATTTTGCTTAGAGAAATTAAACACAAACATTAATATTCCTCACTACCATTGCATGTATCTAGCAATATGAAGTTGTCCAGTTGAATTAAGAGTACCAAAGTAGATACCATCTTTTTGTAATTGCCATACACAAATCAAAGTACCATTTGGAACAAATTTATCTCCACCATGGATGCAAAAATCTTGATCATTCCATACATCAATTGTTTTTTGATATGGAGTCCACCAAAAGTGACAAAAATATAAAATAGTAGAGCTCCCACAAAATTTCCAGCTAAAGTCCTTTCTCACCGGAGGATATTGAATACCTAGATCCTTATCACCAGATTGACAATGAAGTTTTAGTTGTTGTGAACCTGGAGGAAGATTATTGAAAATGTGCACATGATATGTATATTGATAAAAACACGCACTTGTGTAATCTTATAGGGAATGATACATAAAAAGAAAACGATTTTCACTAACAAGAGATTCATGTTGGGATTGAAGGCTCTTTAGTGTTGATGAATTAGAATTTAGTCTATTATATAGGGAATTTCTCATACAAATGAACTCCTTATTCATTAAATTTGGAAAATTATTATTATAATTAATTAATAATCCTTTCAAATCATAACATTTTGAGATTATATTGTAATAAATAACTTAAAAGATGTTGTAAATAAAGTGGGATATCCATGTTTGACCATTACCACTGTATCAAATCCATTCTTTTATGACTTTAGACTTATAATAAATATTATTATTGTAGCAAATTTACTCCTTCAAAATTAATGTTATTGGATACGTTATTCTTACTTTAAGACTTTATTAATTAACGGAAATAATTTTTCTTATTAAAAAGGATTGTATATGTTATTCTTAATTTTCAATAATTAAAATTTTATTGTGATAAATAATTTTGTTTTGAGAAATACATACGGAGGAACATATAAACTTCTAATTGCAAGAAGTGTATCTTTTCATTTCTCTGCCATGTAAAATTGAACTAGCAGATAAAACGAACTCTGATTTTATCTAGAGTAACATACTAGAATTACTCCTTGAAGATCAAACATTTAAATAAGATATTTTGCTTAGAAAAATTTAACGATGGTGAAAAAGGAAAAATTACAAGAATATACTATTTAAGACTTTAATTAACAATATATGTATATACTTCTTTTTATTTACAAAACTAGGTTTTTAATAACAAACATAACATAATATTTAATTTTTAATTTTTTAAATATATTTTGTAGTATCCGTATTTCTTTTCCTCTTTTTTTTGGGAGGAGAGGGAAGGGAGGGGGGGGGGGGTGTTATGTGCTAAATTTATGGGATTGATAATTATTGTTTATTTTTTGGCTTTCCAACTTATATTATTTTTTGCCCATAAACTGATTTTCTATCTGATAATTTTTTATTCAATCAAATCAAATTATTAATGGTATCCTTAACACAAAATTATTAATTGTAGCCTTAAATCAAATATTCTGTTTAAGACCTTAATTAACAATATATGTATTTACTCTATTTTATTTATAAAACAAGGTTTTTAATTATAAACATAATAAAAATTTTAAAAAAACTAGATATATATATTATACCATTTTTCTCCTTTTTTTTTGGTTTAGTATGCTGATTTTTTGGAATTGATAAGTTACTTCTTTTAAAAAATTATGTTTTTCTCTCTCTTCACTTTTTATTCAATTAATTAGAAAATTAATTTTTGCCGTCTCTCAATTTGTAATCCTTCTTTAAATAGATCTTATTCTTAATCATAATTGTTGTGGTTTAAAACGGTATAACCTTACCATTTGGTATCAATAGGCACTACAAAATTTTATACTAACAATATCACTACTTTTATATTAATATGTATATACCATATATGACCTATAATAGTTTTGAAGTAATTCTATTCTTTATATGAATACATCATGTGTTAAGTTAACAATATAACTCAATATACATCAATAAATAACACAAATATGTACCGTATTTTTAATGAATATTCAACCATTCAATATACAAACATTTATATCAATTATAGAAATAATGTTATACCAATAATTATTATAAAATATACCTTTAAATATACCAATATATATGAAATTATTTTAAGTTTTAACATCTAATTTTCGCCAAAAAAATATTTTATACCATAAAAAAACTAACTTTCACAATTTGATATATTTAACTTGTAACTTACCATTTTGAATTAGTAATCATTATCCAATCATTTTTAAAGTTGGTATATAATTTGATATATTTAAATTGTAACATAAAACTATTCTTATATTAATAGGTAATTTTATACCATTAAATGCCCCCTAGTAATTCTTAAGTAATTATGTTCTTAAGATGAATACACCAGTGTTAATCTAACGATATAACTCAATATATACCAATAAATATCACAAATTTGTACCATATTTTCAACGAATAATCAACCATTCAATATACAAACACTTGTACCAACTATTGAAATAACATTACACCAACAATTATTATAAAACATACCTTTAAATATACCAATATATATGAAACTATTTTAACATCTAATTTTCGCCAAAAGAACATTTTATACCATATACAATAAAAACACTAGAATGCTAGGATGAATACTATTAAAAAATACTAGAATGAATACCATTAACAAATAACACGGGTAAATAGTTAATAACATTAAATATTTAACTACAAAAATTATTGTTCTAAATAAAAATTAAAAAAACTAACAATGTTAATTTTGAAGTGAAAATTTCGTACGAGTCTTCTTGTTATGTCCCGCTGTAGCACATTTACCACAAGTTACTTTAGACCTCTTGAATTTCACCTCGTTAAATCTCTTCTTACGATCGTATTTTGGTGGTCTTCCTGATTGTCGTCTTGCATGTGGCGGTAACACTACTTCTCTCAAAATATGTGATGGGATTTCCCATGTGCATTCGCATGGCAAATGTACAATTGGTATTGCATAAGTATCTCAAAAAATTTCATTACTGTAATACGCTGAGCAATAGTCATCACCATGTTTATCTCTGTATCAGATAGCAACAATAGTATGACTACAAGAAATTTTATCATGCGGAAATCTACCACAACTACACATTCATGTACGTAGAAAGACAATGAATCTTTTAGCACCGTCCGTAATCGTATGAAGGATATTCTGTTACATTATTCCTGCGTTACATTACAATATACAATTAAAAACATACTCACATAGAAATTTATTTTATTTTTAATAATAAAAATCGAGTTAAAACATAAAGCAAATTGTTTTTTATCCCAATAAAATTCATATACAAATCTGTTATCAAATTATGGTTTAATATTGGTGTCCATTTCAATTTTACCATTTGCAATTCCTCTATAACAATATATAAATAAATAGGTGTACAATTGGTTCAAAAGTTGATTTTTGATATATGTTTCAATCATACAATACATAACATCATAATATAATCAAGAATTTTACCAATGTTAAACCATGACTTCTACAGTGAATTTTGTTTATATCTTATAACAATACAATGCAGTACACTATAATCTATTAAAGTATGAGCAATTATTTCCACAATCATCACTAACGTACAAAATGATTTAACATACTTATTATGAATGGTGTAGAAATCGACTTAACTTTGGTATCAAATAACATTTCTCAAATAAAGTAAATATTCAACCTAAAACTAACATATCATCAATGTGGTATATAAAAAAGAAAGAATAATACACAATGCATTGTAACCACAAAATAAATTACAACTGCGCAACTGATTGTAAGCACAAATAATACTGTACAATTCATTGAAAACTACACATAAAAATATTTAACATAAAAATCTATCGCATAACAAAATTTTCAGTAAAACGTCAATAAAAAAACCTACTGCATAACCAAGATATGAACAATGTAAATTAAATAATTTTTTTCTGAAAATAATTAGTTTATTATACAAGATTACAAAATGCTTTTTTTCTTTGGTAACCACGTTGATTTATATCAAACATTAATTAAAACAATATGATTTACTATAAAATCGATTAAAACTAAAAACTTTATACGTAATAAACAAGATTGAAAATAACCTGATCATCCCATCTTTCGTCGTACTGAGATGTTGTTGCTTTCCGCCATTGAAACGATTATCAGAAGAGAGAAAGAGTTTGATTGTGGTTAGTATAGTAGTATTTTGGTTATGAGAGAGATTTGTGGTAAGTGAATAACATAGTGTCTTCTTTGTTTGCAGTATTGGTGAGGGGGGGTACTCTTGATAATATCTTCCAGCCTTTTAGGTAGGGTAATGGAGAGCCTTCCAAAGTCCCATTGACCATTCAAATGGACGTCTTTGATCTTGAGGTTTTCCTCTTCTCTCAGGATAGGGCCTTGGATGTTCTGTCGCATGGTGTTGAAGTGGGGTATCCAAGTATCTCCAAAGAAGTTAACTCTGTCGCCCTTGTGGACAACCCACCTTATTGCCCTTTGGTGCTTATGGCTTTGGTGCAGTTAGCCCATCCCTTTTGGATGTTGCTCCATGTTCTTGACACAATTCTAGTGGAGCTATTTGGGGTGTTGGGCCTGTGATACTTGCTTATTAGTACCTTGCTCCAGAGTTTGTTTGGGTTTTGGAAGATTCTCCCAGCCAAACTTGCGTGGCTGGCCCTGCTTTTGATCTTACTCTTTTAGATTCCCAGCCCACCTTGGTCCTTTCTGCTGGTAATGGTGTCCCAGTTGATCAGATATAGTTTCCTCTTCTCAGCACACTACTACAAAAAAGAACTTTAGCGGCAATAAAAAGTGGCATTAGCGGCAATAACCGGCTATTGATCTTTAGCCGGTGATTCACGGGTTGGAAAAGCCTTTGGCGGCCATTCTCACAAAATCTGGTAAAGGGTATGATCTATTGCCACTAAAACTATTTAGTTTTAACGACAATTATTTTTGGCAATCATTTTAGCTGCTAAATCGAATTGATAACGACTAACTATGATCTTTTAGCGTCCATTTTTATAGCTGATAAATCCAATTGGATTGCCACTAAAAATCAATAGTTTTAATGGTAATTATTTAGTGGCAATTCTAATGGCTATAATATCCTTTATGAAACCATTTAAATTTTCTCCTTTAACGTTTTTTATGGCCGATAAATTTAATTAAATCGACAATAACAATCACAAGCTTTAACGACAATTGTAGCCACCGTTAATACTTATCTAGTTTGCACTTTTCAGGACAATTTTAGTAACTAGGAAAATCAACAAAATTATTTGTAAAAGACAAGCCTCTTAAAGGAAACAAAGTTTGACAAATGCTAAAAAAAATATGTAACTATTAATTCATAAAGAAGAGTATATCTCATTAACGCTACACAAATAAAGGAAACACTAATAAAAAATATTAATGTCATAACATAAAAAATAAATCATTTTGAATGCTTCTACGATCCGGAAGTTCTCGCGAAGAGAATAAGATATTTGCTCATATTCTTTTCCAGCATCACTTATATTGTTTTGAACTAATACTAACAATCTTCTAGAATATGTCTTCAAGTAATTTTCGCAACTCTTCATTACACTGAAATTCTACTCATGCGAATTTTTCAAACATCAAATTATATGACCTGAAATATATTAAAACAAATGTGTCAAAAAATAAAATAAAATTTGACAAATGAAACCTGTAGTATTAAAATACAACTTAGCTATATATAACATTGTGGAAAAGAAATAAACATCTGACAAAAATTGAAGATGCTACCTTTTCTTATAAAAGTTTTTGTATGTCACATTTATGCTTGTTTTGTTGGTTATATATCTTTGCAGTGATCAGTATGCAAAAATTAGTTGTTATTGATTATGACTAAAAATTAAGATGTATAAGCAAGCTAATTTTTTGATCTTCTTGCTCATCCTCTTCATTTGTGCATTATTCTTCTAGTCTTGATCCTCAGATTTGGAACTTGGCATTTATCCATATTGAGAATCATTTTTTTCTAGAGTTGGTAACTCATCAATGCCATTCACTTGCATTACGTTTGTGATATCTAGATTATAGTTTGCTATATCCTCTATGTATATGTGTGTAATCTAAGCATGACATTTTCTTATGTCCATTTGAATCTCCTCTATCAAATCTGAAATCTCCAAAGTAGGTTTTCAGTACTTTTGTAGATGTCAGGGGTTAACCGTTGGGAGTAAATCCTCTATCAATTTGTTATTCTAGAGGTAAAAGGCAATTAAGTAATGGCGTCTTCACTTTCAGAAAATGCAAAGCTAAATTTTCCCCAACCACCTCCTACCCAAAGATGCATAAGTTCTTTGAGATTCTTTGGATTACCATAATAGGCTACACTAAATAAATCCAAATAACACATGGCAGTGCAAAGTATAAAAATGCCCTTGTAATAGGCTTGCTTTCCTGGTTAGCTTAATTGATGTTCAAAGATTTAATATTGATTTGTTCATTTTGCATTTTAATCTAGATGTAAGGTGGTCATATTGTATTAACTACTTGTCTTTCTACTTCATTCACAAGGAAAAGACCTCTCAAAAGCAAGGTGTTTGTCAAAAAACAAAGCAAGAAAAACTACACAGATAATAATCTATACTTCAGACCCGCTAAAAGGCAACTAAATTAACTATTAGTGTGTACAACTAAACAGACCTTGAAAATCTCAATGTTCAAATGTTTGTTGCTTTGATGATAATGTTTACACCAATCTCCAATAAAATTGATATTATGAGAACCTAGGCTTGTATATGTACCAAAGGTGACTAGAATGAAGAGAGGAAATAAAGTGGCAAACTCTGTACAATTAGCAAATGGTACTAAAAGTAGTATTTCTATATAAGAAAGCTTTTCCTAATAGCATCATTAAATATCTCAAACTAAATCAATCTGACAAGTCAAGGATGTATTGAACCATTTGAGTCTAATCGCAGCTAAATCCCATTGACGACTTAGAGGTGTATTAAAGAATTTGTTCCTACCCTTCCCATTTCAATTCAAGTTATCATATACTTCAAAAAGACAGATAAAAACATAGATAACAAATCCATTGGCAAACACAGTTGTAGGTCACATTAGGGGTGTTCAAAACCGAACCGAAACCGATAACCCGAATAGAAAAAAAGTTATTGGTTTATCAGTAATGGGTTGTTGGTTTAGCGATTTTGATAACGGTTTTAATTTTTTTTGTTATCGGGTTATCGGTTCTTAACGGTTTGAGGTTTTTTCTTAATGGATTAACCGATAATCCGATAGTAAATTAAATAATTATATTTTTATCATTTTGTATATAAAGTCCTTGACTTAGAGTTTAGTTTCCTACTTTTATTTTTGGCTGTCTCAAACTCTTGGGTATTCTACAATGTAAAAGTGTTTGTTTTTTAGCAAGATGTTATTTGTGAACTCATGTGCATGTTTCATTTGGTTTGTCACCTTGTTTCTACGTGATTTTTAATGACTTTTTTTTGTGTCAAATCTTAACGGTTAAACCGATAACCGAATCGATAATGATCAATAAATATCTTAATGGTTCTTTAATGGTTTAGCATCTCTACTAACCGATCATCAATAAGTCAAACTGATAAATTTTAAAACCGAACCGATCGATACGTAGCCCTAGGTCACATTCCCACTAAACACCTGATACGCGAACTCTAATTATCTAGTTCCTAGAATAACTCCTCCCCCCCAAGTACTGGTAAATAATGTTATCCATGTGTTTATTATATTCCATCATTACGAGCAACAAATACATAGTTAACGTCCCTTAAGAATGAGGATAAATTTTTTAAGATCATTCAAGTGAAACAAAGAATAAAACCATTTAGTAGAATGGTCTATCGTTTGTCCTATCAATATTTACTCGTATCTCCTTATTCAAAATGGATCAAGCTGGAACGAATTGTAGTCTGCTGAGCCTTAAAACCATCTAACTGTAATTATTATTGCCTTTCAATAGTTGTGTACTTAGCCTGGGTTAGATATTTCCTTTTCTTAAAAAAAATTGGGTAATTTTTAGGCAACCAATGTTATAATTCTTTTAAGATATATAACAACAACATGAAGGCACATCTAAGACGGAAGCATGAAGAAATATTATGTGAAATTTAATAACTTTCTAGACCTCGTCAACTAAGCTGATACTAACAAAAAAGAAGTAATTCACATACAAATCAGTGATGCTGGATCAAATAAAAGGCATCTTAACCAGATATGATAACCATATCATAACATAAGGCAGAGAGACATTTCTTTTATTTCCATTTCTTTAAGGCAGAGAGACATTTCTTTTATTTCCATTTCTTTAAGGCAGAGAGACATTTCTTTTATTTCCATTTCTTATCTTTCAAAAGTGAAATGTTGAATGTAAGATGAGTAAAACTCAAAACTATGCTAAAAAGAGAGACAAAACAAGAATCATAATGGATTCTCAACATGAAAAGTCTAATTTGATATTTGTACATTTTATTTCAAAGTTAATTCTTGATCCAAAAGCATCACTGAACACATAAAAAATAAATAAGTTGTAGGAACCCAACCAAGAAGCAATTAAATTGTCAATAACACACCAAAATAATTGTTCCAGTAAGCTTATAATTTCATAAAAATAATATTATTCCAAGCAACTGTGCTTTGAAAATTTTATTTCTTGTTTCTACCCTTTATGTACTACAATAATTTTGCTTGTCCATGTAAAACTATCAAGCTTTTACTTAAAATCTATTATAAAGAGAAAATTATCCAACTAATCAAATGGTTTCTCAAGATTGATAAAAACTAGTTTTACCAACATTCTAATGTACTACATGATCTGGAATGTAACTTGGGAGATTTAAATTGGAGATAGAACAACCATACATGAAGTTTGTAGTTGTCCCTTGGTAGTTTCATAATTATATGGACTAAATATTTTTTTGGTTTCTTACAACATTAAAGAATCTTTAGGGAAATATGAAATAACGATTAAGTTACAACCAATAATATGTATATTTTATTATATACATCTTTCTTTCCCTTTATCAATTAGTACAAAATTTTGTTGTTAAAGATAATCAAAGTTTGTGTTATCTTTTCGGTAATGCAGATTTTTGTCATCATTTATCCAACTTAAAATGTTCAAAGTAGTTTAAGATGAATATCTAAATTCAACTAAAAATCTAATTTCTTAAAGAATTTTCAACCCACACAATATACACAGGGATAGAAAAAATAATTTCACTTCCATATAAATACGTCTCTCACCCCTAAAAATCAAATACCATTGGACAACTAAACTTCGTTCATAAGATAGATATTGATACTATATGGATTTCATCATTGTGTCACATAAATTGAAACCAGAGAAACTAAATGTTCAAATAGATTAAATGAAGCAACAATGAGAATACTAATAATTACTAAAATCTTTAGCCCCTGAAGCTCTCTTTTCAATCGATAATAGTCTGGCAACACGCCTAAGCCTTTAAACAACAAACTGTATACCAGTAAGCAATTACAGATAACCACAGCCAAATGAACAAGGCATCCCAAACATGAGGCAATACGCCTTTCATTACATTTCAAAAACAATAACATTAGAGAATAACATAAATAATTCAACCGTAACATCAGAAATAGTGGAATCAATTCAATCTCAAGAGTCGGTGAGCAATTACCAGGATAACAAATTTTGGCTTAGCAAAACATTTAAAAAATTGATTTTTTACGAACATCTATCAACTCCAAAGTTTTTGAGGAGAAAATGCGCATCATCAACAATAAAGATGGAGAGCGGCAATGGTGATTACTAATTGGAGCCTTCACAGAGACATTTCATCACCAGGTATGGTTTTATATTTATGAATTTCTTTTCCCAAAATCATTCAAAACTAAAGTTTTGATTTATAAATAAAAAGAATTAGAGGGAATGGTTAAGTACTGTGAAATAAATGGGAGGGGAAAATAAAAATAATAGTACTATTTGTACTTTAAATAAGTGGCTTTTAGTAGCTATTGTTTGTTATTGCCGATAAAAAGACTCATTTTCTTTACCAATATCTTTTGGATGCTAGTATTTCATTTTAAAGACTTATTTAATGACAATTGAATTATTTTCACTAAATAATTGCCGGTAAAAGTACTTTTTGTGGTAGTAGCAGTAGTCCCCCCGGATAAAATCCCTTTGGACTTTGTTGATGGTGTCAGTGATTTTGACAGGGATGCGGATGTATTGCATTACATGGGAAGGGATGCTGCCCAGTGTAGCTTTGTCTAGTACTGTCCTGCTAGTCATGTTGAGGGTTTTGGCTTTCCAGCCCGCTAGCCTTTTCCTCATGTTGTCAATGAGAAATTGGAAGTCAACATTAGTGGGTCTTTTATAGAAGATTGGAATCCCAAGTATTTTCCAAATACTTCACAGCTGTCGATTATGAGCAGATTAGAGCAAAGAGTTGCAACATTGTTGTGCCAATTTTTGGAGAAAAAACTTTGGATTTGGTAAGGTTGACCTTCTGGCCTGAGAGGGAGTTGAATTCCTGGAGAATGTCAATGATGACTTTGCAGTTTTCGGGATTGGCTTTAGCGAAGAGGGTAAGATCGTCAGCAAAGAAAAGGTGGGAGATCTTGGGCCCTTTAGGGGTAATGCTGATTGGGGTCCAAGTCCTATTAGCGACTGAATTGAAAATTTCTCTAGAAAGCCTCTCCATACACATGATGAAAAGGTAGGGGGACATAGGATCCCTTTTCCTAATGCCCCTCGAAGGGTGGAAGCTGTTTGTTTGCCCTCCATTTACAAGGATGGCTATGGAGCTGGAGCTAATGCATGACATTATGAGATTTGAGAGCTTCTCGGGGAAATCAAAGAATTTGAGAGTATCCCTAATGTAGGCCCACTCTATCCTATCAAAGGCTTTTTCAAGATCGATCTTGAGAATCATGCTGGGTTACTTTCCTTTCATTTTCCCAAAGTGGGTGATGTATTCTTGGACAATAATGGCATTGTCGGATGCCCTCCTACCAGAGAGGAAGCTGGATTGGCTAGGGCCTATGATACTGGGCAGAATGGGCTTGATTCTGTTGACTATGATTTTTGTCACAAGCTTATAGATTGTATTGCACAGTCCTATGGGTTTGAAACTCTCGAGAGTGGGAGGGGGGTGGAACATTTAGGGATCAAGCACAAAAGGGTGGTATTAACATTAGGGGGCATATGGGAGAGTTCGAAAACTTTCCTGCAAAAGGACGTGGTTTTTTCCCCTATAATGTCCCAATACTTTTGGTAGAACATATGGTGGAGTCCATCAGACCCCGGGGTTTTGAGGGGTTTGAAGGAGTGGAGGGCTTTAGTGATCTCTGTGTCTCTTAATGGGGCATCCAAGGCATTGAAGTAATCGATAGGAAGACTATTTTGCCCATCCAACGGGTTGTGGGGGGTCTTATAAGAGTGGGTGTCGCTAGTGGTGTAGAGATCCACAAAGAATTTATAGATGTGGTTTTGGTTGTTGTCGTGGTTCTCGTACAGGTTGCCCACCTCGTCTTTGATTGAGATGATTCTGTTTCTTCTTCTTCTATTGATGGTAGAAGTGTGGAAGAAAGTGGTGTTTGCATCCCCCTTGCTTAACCAGTTGATTATGGATTTAGTCTTCCAGAATTCATTTTCCTCTTTAAGGAGGCTGTCGTATCTTTCGATAAAATCAATCTCAAGTTTTTGGAAGTAGTCGCTGCGGTGGTAGTTTTAGGAATTTTGGATCCCAGTGAGCCTAGCAAGGATTTTCTTCATTTGGACAAAGATATTCCCAAAGGTTGTTTTGTTCCAAATGGGGGCTTCTATTTGGAACTAGAGTATAGCACTTGTGAGGTTGTTGTGGCCTTTAAACGATGGATGCCCATACCATATGGGCTCCATTCTGAAAGGCCTAGGGTTCCTGCTGTTGCAGTAGTTGAGGCTGACAAAGAGGGGACAGTGGTTAGACTTAGTTCTGGGAAGGTGAGTTACAAGGGAGTCAGGAAGAGCTTTATCCAAGAGTCATTGGCAACACATTTGTCAAGTCTTTCAAGGATAAGGTGTCTTCTATTTCTATGTCGCTTATTGGTCCAAGTGTATTTACAGCCCCTGAAACCTAGGTCAACCATATTACACTGGTTAAGGCAGTCCCAAAGGAGGCCAGCTCTAAGATTGTTAATATTGTTGCCTCCTAGTTTCTCCCTAGCGTGAAGAACTTCATTGAAGTCTTCACCAATAAGCCATTCACCTTTGCACTTATGTGAGAGGTTATAGAGATCGTTCCAGAGCGTGGAAGTCAGGGCTTGCGTAAATAGCAGAAAATAACCAAGTTTGAGAGTTAGGGATTACCTTTACCATGACGTGGATTCCTTGAGGAGTGACATAGATGTTGTCCAGTTTTAGGACATCTTCCTTCCACATGATCACAATCCCTCCAAAGAAACCATTAGCAGTTGCTTGGATCTGGGCGTCGAACTTAAGTTCCTCAGTGAGATGTCTATGTTCGGTCATCTTTGTTTCCAGCAAAACTAGAAGGGCAGGTTTGTGAGCCTTCACCATAGCATCACATTGGCGCCTGAAGCTGGCGCTATTGGCTCCGCGAGCATTCCAGATGATGAAATTCATCTTGATCAGTGGGTGTGTTGGAGTTTCTTTTAATTCCTTCCTCTTCTCCATTAGGGGCTAGTTCTTGGGCGCTCTCAGTGGATTCAGGGCAACTGCAGCTGGGATTGTCTCCCTCTCGTTCCTCAAGTTCAGGGAGCACGAGGTTATGTGTTGTGGGCTTTGGACGATGATTGTTGTGTTGTCCATTTCCTCGAACTCCTTCAGAAGCAATTTCTCTAAGGTAAACACTTTGGGGCATAGGTCTCCTAAGCTTGATAGAATTTGTTCCATTTCCCGTGTGTTTTGTTTTAGCGCTTCGAGGATTGAGGGCTACTCTTTTGGTGGTTGTTCCTTTTTTCCTTCCTCTGCGTTGTTTAGAGGAGTGAACTTGAGGCCCTGAGTATTGGAGAGGTATGGGAAGAATGGAAAGAAGGGTAACGTTTGGAAGGTTTGTTCCATTAACGCACTGAGTTCGTGTATCCGTATTGAGTTGATGCATCCCATTTGTTGAGCTTGCTTCAGTGTTTGCATCCATATTTGGGTGCCTAAGCTCTCGACAGCATGATTCATCCCCTCTTTGACTATTTGGGCTAAATATGCCGAGTCCTGGATGATTAGGTTCATTGGTCGTCCATCGACCATCACATGGAAGGATAGTTGCTTGCCCTACAGCGCCAGCTCCATCCATGATGACGGGCTGTGGGACGAGGGGAGCGGCACTGTTAGGAAGGTTTGTGGAGGTGGTTGTGAGTTGTGGGAGGAGGAAGGTGTTAATGACATTGTTGCTGGTTGTAGGTTCGAGAATGCCCAACGCCATTTCCTTTAATGGGGCTTTTCCTTCTCTCTGGTGGAGAGTAATGTGATTGTTAGTTGATGTGACTCCCGTAGTGATTCTTCACAGATTGCCATAGATGAATAAAAACACTCCCTGATATTACCTGCAAAATTAAATAAATATGATATTAATAGATAGAAGCATTAAAATATATATATATATATATATATATATATATATATGAAATGTTCTAAACTACATACGATATGTTGGTTGACAAGAGCAAGTAGAAAACAAATAGTCGATAAAACTTCAATATTACTCCCCTTATATATAAGGGAGAGTTGAGCTCCTTGTTTACCATGAGTTAAGGGTATTTTAGCAATTTTCCCACGTACCAAACACACCCTAAATCATTGGATTTCCCTTTTCTCCTTTCTATTCTTATGTATTCTTTTGAAAATCTCGTGATGTGTATTTCCATAACAATCCTAATCCCACTTTAGAAAAGTATACTTCTAGGTTTAAATTTTGAGCAGATCTTTTATTAAGTTGACTTCTTTTTGTTTTAGGATAAGTGTACCTGTAGTTTTGTTTGATTTACAAACTACAATTCTAATAAAGTTGCAGGACTCTTCACTTTCGATGCCACACTCATGTGAATTCTCAAAAAAATACACTACTTTTAAAGAATTCAACACGCACCTCAATTTTTTTTGTTTTTACAAAATTACCATATCCTGTTATAGCTACTCAATGCAAAAGTTAGAAATTAAATTATTGAAATAGTGGAACTGCTCAAGGTTTACTTTTGCTTTAATAAAATATATAGGTCAATGTATTGACAAGTACTATCTACGTTCTTTAGATACAGGGTGTCTATTTCACAATATGTTTATGTGGGCTAATGAATTTGTCACGACCCAAGCCTAGGGCCTAGATGTGACCGGCGAATGGGGAACCCGAAGGAACCCCAAACAAGCCTCATAGCGTATCATTACACATCCTTGGTCGCGGAAGCAATTAAATGACCATAAACGATAAGCATAATCAAGGGGGAAATCGGAACTAAGGGAGCAAAAAAAAAGAAATGATACATAAATACCATAGATGAGTCAAGCTCAAGCATAATACACAACTTGTCCAACACCACCTCTAAACATGAGTACTTAGCGGGGGCCAAGACAAACTAACGGGCTCACCCTCATAGTCAAAACATAACTAGAAAGGAAAAGTTTATACACTGCGAACAAGATGCATGTAGCAACGTCCCCGAAATGGAGGGACTCACAATAACCACTATAAAATCGTACTAGCCACGCGGAGGAGGATGGTCAAGCGGTGCTCCGGTCGCTACATGGTGACATCATGTAGGCATAGAGTATGCGTTAGTACATTTGAATGTACTAAGTATATGGGATGCAATGCAATGCTACATTAGATGGACATCATAGGAAAAATGCGTAATCATACCCAATAGATAGCATATTAATGAAATGATATGTATAATGATGCTTACATAAAAATCATATTTAGTGGGACGTAGTACATGTGTGGCGACTGACCATCAATATAGTATTTCCAAGGCCTACCACCCCCTTGGAGAGGCGAAAGAGGTACAAACCCCTCAATATGGTTACACGGGCCTACCACCCCCCGAGCTAGGGACCAAGGTACAAACCCCTCGATATGGTTATACGGGCCTACTACCCCCCGTACTAGGCAACCAAGGTACCAACCCTCGATACGGTTATACGGGCCTACTACCCGACTAGGGCAACCAAGGTACAACCCCTCGATACGGTATCACGGCCTATACCCCCCCCGCTACTAGGCTTGGCGATCTCACAACACTTATATAGAAGAAAATCATATACATGTTCCATTTTCATCATCATTTCAGTATTACATAACATAACCATCCGACTCATAGGACGTACCTTGGACCTTCCCTTTCCTAAGAATTCTATAAATGGGCATTTATCAAACACAAGGTGGGCAATTGTTCATGTAAATGAAATCATGTATTTCAAGAATACTAAGTCCAACCAATTCCAAAATCCATATAAATCAGCCCACCAACAACATACATATATATATCAACCTTCATAATTTGATCATGGAAGCATGTAAACCATAACATCACATAATTCCATTTCAATAATATGCAAAATGGACCATAATAGGGGTGTGTAGTAGTAATTCCATATTCAAGAGTCATTAAACTAATCAGAAGGACCATAAACTTGAAGCTAGAATAGGGATTAAATGGGTTGTTACTTGTGGAAAGGAAGGTTTCCAGCATCAAACCCCACATTACTCAACTTTGGAGAATCCTTGATGAAGATTGGAATGGAGAATCGAAGCTTGAGATTGAGTTTTGAATCCGGAATTAGAGCTTGAGATGTTTGAATTTGGTTGAAGATCTTGGTGGAATTTTTGGAGAGGCTTAGAGAGTGTTTTTGGAGTTAAGAAAAATGACTAAGTATGGGACATATCCCCTTTTTATAAAAAAAAAACGTCTCCAATCCCGCCTAAAAAAAAAGCTCACTGGAAATTGCAAATCTGCACAGACAGGTTTTACGAAAATGGTCATAACTCCCTCATCCTAACTCGGACTAAGGTGAAACCAAGTGCGTTGGAAAGCTAACTCAAAGAGCTTTAATTTGAGAGGTTGCAGCCCTTCCAGTTCCGTGTGTGCTAAGAGATATGCCCCTTTAAAGTTGACCCTCCAAATCGCAATTTTTGCGATTTTCGAATTTTGATACGGTTGCTCTAAAATTTGGGTTAGACCCATTTCCCACTCAATTTAACCCCACAAATAAGAATATGAAGTCGAATTTCCGAAATCATGCACGGATTTTGAGATATATGGAAATTACAATTATAGGTGTTTCCGAAGCACATTTTCGGGCATTTTTGGGGTCGTTTCACAAAGATAGGGAGAGAAGACAAAAGGTCTAACAAGCTGCGCAAAAGCTTAGACTAAGGCTCATACTATCGGACTCAAGTCATCTATTCCAGTCTACAAGGACCTAGTCCACCCAAAACAACGTCGGAGACATTGTAAAACTGTAAGGTTTGAGAGTCTAAGGCAACACTAGTCTATCCTAGACTAAGGCCAAACATGAGTCAAAAATCAAGTAAAGCACAAGTAATTCACACAGCATGCGTAACACACAAACAACCTCAACTAGCATGGTACTACCCCTAAAACAACCTCGATCTATCCTTAAACATGGTTTCTAAAAGGAAAAGTAGGAATAACTAGGTACCCACCCCCAATTCACACTTATCATCATGAATTCACACATTCAGGCTCAATCTAAATAGAAAGGAAGTCGTATGTAACACCCCGCTCATTTAAACACCAGACTAACTCATACTCTTTGAACAAGACTAAGAGCTTAATATGTTAGGAAATATTTTCTATGAGGTATTTTAATTGAACAATGGTTGTATGTTATGTTTTGAAGTCAAACAAGTTGCAAAATAAAAGTCAGAAAAAGTTATCGTAACTTTTCTTTAAGGAATTCTTCTAAAATTTGGGTTGAATGTGTTGTGGATTTTCTCCCAATATGTAAAGAATTAGTGGGCCCCCAACATACCAAATCAAATATCTACGATTCTAGTTTGAAACGAACTTAACCGTTTGTCCATACGACTTCAGAGTAGAGAGCTATTCACATTTTTGTAAGACTGCACAAGCAAGTACGTCAAGGTGGGCCCCTAGCCCCTATGTCGATTTAGCTTTATAAAATCTGTTTGAGTTTTGTTTTAACTCACAAAAATCAACAAAAATTCATACATAATGAGACGGAAAGTCCCTAAATTCTCCATAGATATTGGTTCTTTCAACTCGGATGTTTAACAGAAGTTGCTCTACATAGTGAGCTCGTCGTTTTGGTATAGTTTTCCCCATCAATTTCATGGCGTATCTTCATGGGTGTTGTGGCAGCGAGATAGCAGGTTTTTATTGAGTATTTGGCAGCATCTATGGATATATATTAGCAAGGTAGGGATCTCTTACACTTATCTATTTGTTGAATAGAGATTCTAAGCTTCTAGTTATGAAAAGTAGGAGTTGCCGATACTTGTAGTAACTTCTTGTTGATTTTGTCTTTGGCTGTTGTTACTTCAAAGAGACAGATTGTTTAGCTTGGTATTTCAAAGAAATCAATCCCCTTCGACCCTCCTTCATAATCCTTTGTGCTAGTAACATTTTTATAGATTTTTGAGCCACAAAGTGGTGTTTTGGATATTGTTTCTCTGGAAAGACCCTTTGAATTATTGACTTGGGTTATTATTGTTGTATATTAATGATGTAAAGGCATTGGAGGGACTGGGGGTTGGTTTTATTCTTATCGGAGTCATGTAAGAAGGTTGTTGGATCGAATGACGTGAAGTACGCCTAGAAATAGTGCCTCAAGAGCTCATCACTCATTTGAGATGTGGTTAGCATATTGTTGTTGGATTTAGCTTCCATTTATTATTATTATTGGCCTCATTTTATGCTTTGAGGTTGTCTGGTCATGAGTGTGACATTATAACCTTATTAATTATCTGTGGCTCGTTCCCCTAGCCTTGTTGATTCTAGCATTTAATGTGTTATGATAGGTTGATCAAGTTTCATATAGAAACCTTTGAGACTTTAGTTGAAAGGTATGTTAAGACTATTCCCTTCTTTTGGTATGTTTCCTTGAAGCTTATAAACGATACAATAGGTTTGTTATTATTGATGAACTCGTAGCCATAATTGTTAGTGGTTGGCTGCTTGAGTTGTTATATGCCTCCTTTTCTGGGACTCTTATTCTATTAGTAGGGGTCCTATATAGGGCATGACTTAGAGATTATTGGTATAGATTGCTTATAGCTAAATTGCTCACCTTTATCTAATTGTGTTGTTTATTATTACCCTTGGGATATTATGGTTAGCTGCTGGTATGTGATCTTTGCCTATGGGGCTATGTTGTTGCCTAAGAGGGCTATGTTCTGCCTTTAGGTTTATAGTGATGCCTAACAGGCCTGTGAACTTCCTATGGGGATATGTTGTTGCCTAAGAGGGATATGTGCTACCTGCGGGGCTATATTGATGCCTAAGAGGGCTATGAACGGCATACAGATTTATGTTGCTTCCTAAGAGGGCTATGTGCTTTCGACGGGGCTATATTAATGCCTAAGATGGATATGTGCTGCCTATGGGGACATATTTATGCCTAAGAGAGCTATGTGCTACCTACGGGGCTGTATTTCTTACAAAGAGGGCTATGTGACTGCCTATGAGACTAAGGGGCTACTGATAGTGGTATATAGTTTGAATTTTCTTATTTTAGGTTTATGGGGGCCTGGGTAGGTGGTCTTGTTTGTTTTTTTGTACCTTCCGAGCTTATGGGGGCTTGTTAGGTTGTTGTTTGATTATTTTTGTATGTTTAGATTCAAGAGTAGGTCAGTACGTTTATCTTATTCTTGGTTTCCTTACTTGATTACGTTTAGTATATTATGATATGCTCATATGGTGTATAGCCTTTCATACTCAGTACCTTATTTCGTACTGACGCCCCATTGCCTGGGGGAGCTACATTCATGCCTGCAGGTCCCCATAGATGACATGATAGAACTCCCTAGCAACACAGTTGAGTTTCTGCAGGTTGGCTAGCCCTTTTCTTCCAAAGCTGCCAGAATTTGGAGGTTTGTTGGCTTTTATTGTATATAGTTTTGGGTAGGTCGGGGCCTTGTCCCGACCAAGCTTTACTACTCTGAGTGGCTTGCAGACTAGTGTGGTGGGTTGTATAGCCATGTTATTGGCCATGTTGCCATTTTTTGTTGGTTAGCTGAATTTTGATGACTGTTTGGTGTACTATCTTGAGACATAGTTATTTTCAAATTCAGTATAGAGATCATGGTAGCTTTGATGGCTCATATAGCATTTATGTTTTCCTAGATATCATGATGGCCTCGTCGGTCCAAACAGGACTTATGTGCTAGCTGTCTATTTCTTTATATGAATTATTGGGCATAACTATTTCTTTTATATAGCTATCCATAGGGCCCTTGCCGGCTAAAGGTCTTATTTTTAAGCTGAGATATACTTATTTGTTTTCTTTAATATGTGTGGCTATTAGAGCTTTTAGCAAATGGTTCAGTAGGGTCGGCTCAGGCCTATTTTTTGGCATTAGGTGCCAGTTGCGCCCCTTGAGTTTGGGGCGTGACAAACTTGGTATTAAAGCAACGTCATATCCTAGGGAGTCTGAAAGCCATGTGTCGTAGAGTCTTGTTTATAAGTGTGTTGTGCACCACATTTTATAAGCAGGAAGCTACAAGCAGTTTTCAGGAAAGTTACCCTTTTTCTTGCTCAAATCGTGCTATAGAGCTGAGTCATAAGAGTTGAGTTCTTTGGTTAACAATTGTTATCGGGCATGTACTCACACTATACTTAATGAAAATATGGACATCACTCAAATTCATGCTACAACATAGATTTTAGAGGTGCTTTGACATCAATACTGTACGTTTGATAGAGTCGAGAGAGAGAACCAAAAGAGGGCTAGGCCCACAGGTTTTAGATAGAGGGCCAAGGTTGCTCCAGACCTCGAGTTTTAGGGGGACCACCTAAACCCCCATAACAGAAGTCCCAGGGTAGTAGGTTGATCACTTGGGTGGTCAGGTCAGTGCGAGATTTCATGAGCATCAGGCTCACAATAGCAAACGGTCCCATTTTGATTAGTTGTGCCACATTGTGATGTATGCAATATATACATGTCAGTAGATGCCATCAGGGCTTTAGAACATGCTATTTTAGTGTCCAAGATGGTCATATGCAAAGATATTATCCGTTTAGGGACCAACAAAGTTAAGCGAAAATAGAAAGATTAGCAACATAATCATCATCCTTAGTATAACATGTAGAGTGTGGTTCGCAGATTTTATCAGGTAGATGCTAAGAGGGGGCATCTAGTTTCGGTAGTGGCCAGAATTGCACATATGCATCACAAGTCGACGGGATTCATAGTCATCACATGTTGTGATAGATATATTGAGTGGTTGCTCCGACTGTGTTTATGTTTTGATAGACCTAGGCTCTACCTTATTGTATGGGAAGTAGTTCGAGAGTAGAAGGGTATATGATAATGCTGAAAGGTAGGTTTATATCCTATCTTAAAGCAATGAAATGATCATGAAAGGCAACATTTTCCATACCTTCCTATTTTAAGATATTAATGTTAAGCAACCGACATTTCAGCCTATTTTGGTGGTTAATAAATTTCAGATGTCTTTCTAGATAAGCTTCCTGGTATTCCCCTTGAACAAGAAATTGATTTGCTATCACTACATTACTAGATGCCCATCCAATATTAATTCCACTATGTAGAATGGCACCAACAAAATTGAAGCAATTGAATGAATAACTAAAGGATTTATTAGAAAAGGGATTCATCAGGTCTAGTGCACCACCGTGCGATGCACCAGTGTCATTCGAGCAGAAGAAAGACGACTCATTGCCGAAGCGTATAGACTACCAAAGGGGACATGAAGTCGAGATATCCCGAATTGTTCCCTCCTTCATATGATGTTCACAATATACAGATAATTAGAGTATGTGAGGTACGTTACTTGTGTACTCTATGAGTTTTTGTGTTGTTTCCTATGATACCAAGCACATTATCATCATTCGAGGACGAATGTCCCTAAGGGGGGAAGGATGTAACACCCCACTCATTTGAACGCCAGACTAACTCATACTTTTTGAATAAGACTAAGAGCTTAATGTGTTCAGAAATAAGTTCTACGAGGTATTTCAATTGAACAATGGTTGTATGTTATGTTTTGAAGTCAAGCAAGTTGCAAAATAAAAGTAGGAAAAAGTTATTGTAACTTTCCTTTAAGGAATTCTCTTAAAATTTGGGTTAAATGTGTTGTGGGTTTTATCCCAATCTGTAAAGAACTAGTGGGCCCCCAACATACTAAATGAAAGATCTACGAGTGTAGCTTGCAACACACTAAACCGTTTGTCCATACGACTTCAGAATAGAGAGATATTCACGTTTTTGTAGGACTGCACAAGCAGGCACGTCAAGGTGGACCCCTAGCCCCTATGTCGGTTTAGCTTTATAAAAGCTGTTTGAGCTTTGTTTTACTCAAAAAAATCAACAAAAATTCATACAAAATCAGAAAGAAAGTACCTAAATTCTCCATGGATATTGGTTCTTTCAACTTGGACATTTAACTGAACTTGCTCTATATAGTGAGCTCGTCATTTTGGTATAGATTTCCCCATCAATTTCGTGGCGTATCTTGATGGGTGTTGTGGCAGAGATATAGCAGGTGTTTATTGAGTATTTGGTAGCAGCTATGGATATATATTGGCTAGGTAAGGATCTCTTACACTTATCTATTTGTTGTATCGAGATTCTAAGCATCTAGTTATGAAAAGTTTGAGTTGCCGATGACTTGTGTTAACTTCTTGTTGATTTTGGCTTCGGCTTTTGTTACTTCATAGGGTCAGATTGTTTAGCTTGGTATTTCAAAGGTTTTGTCAAAGAAATCATTCCCCTTCAACCCTCCTTCATAATCCTTTGTTCTAGTAACATTTTTATAGATTTGTAGCCACAAAATGGTGTTTTGGATATTGTTTCTATGGAAAGACCCTTTGAATTATTGACTTGGGTTATTATTGTTGTATATTAATGATGTTAAGATGTTGGAGGGACTGGGGGTTGGTTTTATTCTTATCGGATTCATGTAAGAAGGCTGTTGGATCGAATGACGTGAAGTATGCCTAGAAATAGTGCCTCAGGAGCTCGTCACTCCTTTGAGATGTAGTTAGCATATTGTTGTTGGATTTAGCTGCCATTTATTTTTATAATAATAATTGGCCTCATTTTATGCTTTGGAGTTGTCTGATCACGAGTGCGACATTATAACTGATGTGAGCCAAAAATATATATCTTTTATCAGTATTTACCTCATATTTATTATTTGTATTTGTCCTTTTTGAGCATGAGTTTTATGGATTGTGCTAAATAGTATATTTCATTTGTGGGATTAAATTGGTGTGAAGATGAAGAAGTTTGGAGCTAAAACGAATTAAAGATAGAAGGTTATAGAAGGAAATCAAGCAGGCAGCTTAATGAATTAAATTCAATATAATAATATATAAGGAATAACGTGCATATTGGAATTGAGCAAATTTACAAAGTAAAAATTGCTGCCACATGTCAAGTTAAGAAGATATGATCAATTATCTTGGGCGGTTGGACTGTTTAAGTTGGAATCAAATTTCTTTAGGTTTTGGGTGCCCAATTTGTTTTGGACTCTATATTTTATTTAGGGTTTCCTACATCTATAAATAGTGCATAGGAATAATTATTATGGGGAGGAGGATACTTGGAGATACATTGTAGGGAAAAGTTGTCAATACTTTTTAGGGTTCTTTTCTTCTTTTTTTTTTCTTAAACATTAGTAGCTAAAAACCCTTATTCTGGGGCTGCGGCTACAAATAATTGTTTAATATTGAATTTTATGGATTGAAGTTGGTTATCATATAAATTTCTCTTTTTTTCTTGATTTAGTATTTTGTGATTGACCACCATTGAAATAAACTTATTGTCTGAATTGAACTCGGGAGAGGAATAAGAGGATAGAATGTGGAACAAAAGGAGCATGATCTTCTCTAGAGTTAGGGTTGATTTGTATCTAGGATAGGGATATACCTAGAGACCTTGCTTGGTTAATAGACAGGATGAAAACATAATGCTCGGTAATTTGTTCAGTCTATCTCCGCTCAACGATGTAGTTAGACTGCCAATTAAAGTAGGTGATTAGAGGTCGGGAGACCATGATCATACATATAACCCTGTAAATCAGTGATTTGATAACCAATTGATGTCCATAGGAAAAGATACTATGCATGAATTCTTCGTAGATTGCAGCCCTGGAATTGCCCCAATCATAGTTAGGTAATCTTAGTATTTAATTCTTGCATTCTTTTATTTATAAATCAAATTCTTTTAGCACTCTTGAATAAATAACTAGGATAAGTATAATTTAGGAAATAATTAATTGACAAGTCCTTTGGGTTCGATAATCCAGCTCTTTTAGAGCCACTATATTACTTGCGCGACCATGTATACTTGCGTGTGCAATTGGGAGCAACAAGTTTTTGGCGCCGTTGCCGGGGACTTAGAAATTAATTATTTTTCTAGGTTATACTTTTTCTTTTTATTTATTTAAGTTTATTTTTTTTAAAATTTTAAAAAAACATAAAATAGGAAAAACGAAAAAAAAGCATAAAAAGAATAAAAAGAAAGGATAAAAAAAGGTGGTGAACTTACTTGTGTCGTGCCGCGATGTTAAATTAGGCGCTTATTGGGAGGCAACCCAATTTATAATGTAGCATTTTATTTTTATAGTGTTGTTTTTATAGGTTTTGGAGAAGTCTGAGTATCCAAATTTGGAGCTAAGAGCACGTTTGAGCTTAAGTGTGGGGTGATGACCCTTAATGAAAATTGAGAGAACATGCTACTAGCTAGGCCTAAGGCCTCAGGGATTTTCCTAACTCTTGTTTTAAAATTTTAATTGATGTTTTGGGGACATAACATCTTTTCAAGTGTGGGGTGGGGATTCTTCCGCATATGTTGGTTAGGGTGAAGTGTGCTTTAGAGTTGTTTAATATTGATTTAAAAATGAAAAAAAACAAAAAGATGAAAAAAAGATCTCCGGATAGTAAAGTCTGTATCCAGGCCGCACCGCGGACCTGGATATAAAAAAAAATTCGTACAAAAAAAGTTTTTATTCGTTAGTAGAAGCACACTTAGCACAACCCTTTCTTTTATTTTTATTTTTTTCTTGTCATAAAACAAGTTCTTTCTTTCACTCTTAGCTTATTGTTGCACTGGGGAAAGGGCCATTTTTAAGTGTGGGGTGGGGGAATGAATTCCTAGTTTTTATTATTTTATTGATTCTTTTTTTTTAGGATGGTTTCCTCAGGTTTTGTTTTCGGTTCTTTTCCTGAGGATAGTCCCTTTGAACCGATTATCTTTTATAGGGAGTAAATTTTTATTTTTATTTCTTTTGGAGAGAAAAGAAAAGACCCTTTTCAGTTGTGTGATACTTGCTATTGAGGCCTAATTTTGAATAGTAATTTCTTGTGAATGCTTGATAGCTAATGAAATTGAAGACTCTTTGACACCGAGGTTCATGGTTGTGACTTTGTATATAACTTATTTTATTTTGTAGTTTGTAATGATCCTGCCTCTCTTAGAAGTGGAATTGATCCATCTTGATTAATACTTGTGCCATGTGTGGTGAGAATTTGTTTATTCCATGTTTTGCATCTTAGTCTAGAACTTGCCCTGCATGTTATCGAAGTGAAATAAAACGTGTTGCTTTGTTTAGGAGATGATAATAGGCTTTCTTTGATTTGTCTCGTAAGTTTTAGCCTTTTCAGATATTATATCACTAGTTAGCCCTTTTGAGCCTGTCGCCTTTTGTTGGTAGCCATATTTTTACCTCGACTCTTTTGTTGAATCCCTAGTTTTTGCACCTTGCTTCCTTGAGCACTGCAACATAGACTTATTATAATTGTTAATTCTTAAAAAAAGGGGATGGTTGAGTGAAAAAGGTAATCAATGATAGCTACAAAGTGATGAAAAAGCCTCTTCGAAAGAATGTGACATGAAAAAAAGGAAAAACAATTCTTTGAGAAAACAAAAAAAATTGTTGTAGAAAAAAAATAATTGAAGCATTCTTGAGATGATGAGAATTACTTGTGAAATAATTGTTGAAGAGAGGGCTGAAAATAAAAAGAAGAAAATAATGGGTGATGAAGTCTAAAAATACAAAGTGCTTAGGGAAGTGTAGTCACTATTATATAATTTTTCCTACCCGTCCCCTAGCCTACAGGACAACCCGTTAAAGTCCTATTTGATTCTATTCGAGCACGCTTAATTAGTGGAGATGTACATAATGGGCAAACCTATGGTTCTTTGTGCATACATGTGAATTTTATTTTTGAGTGTGAGTTGTTCTTTGATAATAAGTCCTTAATTTATATTCAATCTTTTGATTTGAGTGTGTGGACTATTTCATCTTGTGAGGGCATTTGTTTCATGATAAATAGGTGATTTTGTTTGCTTTTTTTTTTTATGAGAGTAGGTGAGCAAGCTTAAATTTGATGAGTCCAGAGTCCTTCCTTGAGGCTAGGAGGTTAGAGGTTTGTCGTTTAATTGTATGTCTTGCATAATGATTGAGAAGTGTACTTGATGGTTTGAAATTTGAATATGGCCTAATTGTTTGTATCAACCAAAGTGATGAAATCCGTAATTTGATTTATTTGAGATGAGCTTTAATGCTTACTCGAGGACGAGCAAAAGTTTAACTGTGGGGGTGTTGATGTGAGCCAAAAATACATATCTTTAATAGTATTTACCTCATATTTAGTATTTGTATTTGTCCTTTTTGAGCATGAATTTTATGGATTATGCTAAATAGTATATTTTATTTGTAGGATTAAATTGGTGTGAAGATGAAGAAGTTTGGAGCTAAAACGAATTAAAGATAGAAGATTATAGAAGGAAATCAAGCAGACAACTTAATGGATTAAATTCAATATAATAATATATAAGGAATAACGTGAAGATTGGAATTGAGCAAATTTACAAAGTAAAAATTGCTGCCACCTGTCAAGTTAAGAGGATATGAGCAATTATGTTGGGCGGTTGGACTGTTTCAGTCGGAATCAAATTCCTTTATGTTTTGGGTTCCCAATTTGTTTTGGACTCAATATTTTAGTTAAGGTTTCCCACATATATAAATAGTTCATAGGAATAATTATTATGAGGAGGAGGATACTTGGAGATACTTTGTAGGGAAAAGTTGTCAATACTTTTTAGGGTTCTTTTTTTCTTTTTCTTTTCATAGACATTAGTAGCTAAAAACCCTTATTTGGGGCTGCGGCTACGAATGATTGTTTAGTATTAAATTTTATGGATTGAAGTTGGTTATCATATAAATTTCTCTTTTTTTTTTGATTTAGTATTTTGTGATTGGCCACAATTGAAATAAACTTATTGTTCGAATTGAACTCGGGAGAGGAATATGAGGATAGAACGTGGAACAAAAGGAGCATGATCTTCTCTAGAGTTAGGGTTGATTTGTATCTAGGATAGGGATATACCCAGAGACCTTGCTTGGTTAATAAATAGGATGAAAACGTAATGCTCAGTAATTGGTTCAGTCTATCCCCGCTAAACGATATAGTTAGACTGCCAATTAAAGTAGGCGATTAAAGGTCGGGAGACCATGATCATACATATAACCCTATAAATAAGTGATTTGATAACCAATTGATGTCCATAGGAAAAGATACTATGCATGAATTCTAAGTAGACTGCAGCCCTGGAATTTCCCCAATCATAGTTAGGTAATCTTAGTATTTAATTCTTTCATTCTTTTATTTCTAAAACAAATTCTTTTAGCTCTCTTGAATAAATAACTGGGATAAGTTTAATTTAGTAAATAATTAATTGACAAGTCTTTTGGGTTCGATAATTCGGCTCTTTTAGAGCCACTATATTACTTGCACAACCATGTACACTTGCGTGTGCAATTGGGAGCAACAATAACCTTATTAATTATATGTGGCTCGTTTCCCCAGCCTTGTTGATTCTAGCAATTAATGTGTTATGATAGGTTGGTCTAGTTTCATACAGACACCTTTGAGACTTCAGTCGAAAGGTATGTTAAGGCTATTCCCTTCTTTTGGCATGTTTCCTTGAAGCTTAGAAACGATACAATAGGTTTTTTATTATTGATGTACTCGTATCAATAATTATTAGTGGTTGGCTGCTCGAGTTGTTATATCCCTCCCTTGTTGGGACTCTTTTTCTATTAATAGCGGTCCTACGTTGGGCATGAATTAGAGATTATTGGTATAGATTGCTTATAACTGAATTTCTTGTCTTTAGTCAACTGAGTTGTTTATTATTACCCTTAGGATATTGTGGTTAGCTGTAGGTATGTGATCTTTGCCTACGGGGCTATGTTGTTGCCTAAGAGGGCTATGTGCTACCTTTAGGGCTATAATGATGCCTAAGCGGGCTATGAACTGCCTGTGGGGCTATGTTGTTGCATAAAAGGGCTATGTTCTATCTACGTGGCTATATTGATGCCTAAGAGGGCTATGAACAACATACAGATTTATGTTGTTGCCTAAGAGGGCTATAAGCTTCAGACGAGGCTATATTAATGCCTAAGAAGGCTATGTGCTGCCTATGGAGCTATATTGATGCCTAATAGGGCTATGTGCTGCCTACATGGCTATATTTTTGACGAAGAGGTCTATGTGATTGCCTATGCAGCTAAGGGGCTACTTATAGGGGTATATAGATTGAATTTTCACCTTCTACGCTTATGAGGGCCTGGGTAGGTGGCCTTGTTTGCTGTTTGTACCTTTTGAGCTTATGGGGGCTTGGCTAGGTTGTTGTTTGGTTATTTTTGTATGTTTGATTCAAGAGCAGGTCAGTACAATTTCCTATTCTTGATTTCCTTACTTGATTACTTTCAGTATATTGTGATACATGCTCATATAGTATATAGCCTTTCATACTCAATACCTTATTTTTTACTGACGCCCTATTGCCTTGGGGTGTTGCATTCATTCTTGTAGGTCCCGATAGATGACATGATAGACCTCCCCAGTAGCACAGTTGAGTTTCAGAAGGTTGGCTAGCCCCTTTCTTCCAGAGCTGCCAGCATTTGGAGGTTTGTTGGTTTTTGTTGTATATAGTTTTTGGTAGGCCGAGGCTTTGTCCTGACCAAGCTTTACTACTCTGAGAGGCTTGCAGACTAGTGTGTTGGGTTGTATAGCCACATTATTGGCCATGTTGGCCTTGTTTGTTGGTTGGCTGAAGTTTGATGATTGTTTGGTGTACTCTCTTGATACATAGTTATTTTCAGATTCTGTATAGAGATCATGGTGGCTTTGATGGCCGATATAGAATTTACGTTTTTGTAACACCTCGGATTCGAAAAGAAGGAAATTACAAATTTTCAGAACTAGTGCCAGTACGAACTGAAGCCATCTACGGATTGTAGGTTGACTTACGGGCCATAGGTGGGAAACGTAGATGGCAAGGTAAACTTTTTCAAAAAGTCAAGTTTCAGAATCCCAATGGCGGTTCACTAGGACGGCCCGTCATTTCATGAACGAGTCGTAGATGGGTCTCGTAGGTCTCTTCCAGACTTAGTTAAATTTTAAAGCCTTAAGTTGGGATCTACGGTTGCCATGTATGGTCCGTCAGTGGACCTACGAACCATACATAGGTCCCGCCATTTGAAGTCCAAAAATTTTAGTTTCTGAACCTTTCTACGGTTGGACAGGACGGTCTGTAGTTGGACCTACGAATCGTAGGTCCAGACCGACAGTTAATTTTAAGGGATTTTTGGTCTTATCCCTAATTGTTCTATTCCTAATCTAAGGCGGTTTAGTCCTAATCCTACACCCTATATAAGCCTTCTAAGTCTAAATTTACCCTTTTCTAATCACTTTTCAAAGTTCCCCAAATCCCTCCAAGTTTCCCCCAAATATTTCTCTCTCTAAGAAGCTTGAAGAAGAAGAAGGAAGATCTAGGGTTTTCAAGTCAAGCCTCCTGATTCACCATTGATTGTGGGCATTTGGCATCAAGGTATGATGGCTTTCACCTATGGATTCCTTTCCTCCATAGGGTTCCTAAACTCTCCAATTTTTCAAGTTAGAATTCTCTAATTGAAATTAGGATTTTCTTCAATCTCATGGGTTCTTTCCAATTATGATCTAATTGATTGAATTATGTTTATTTATGCATGAATTCAGATAATTGAATGATTTTTAGATGAAATTATATGAGCCCATGCATGATTTATGTTTTCTAAGCTATGATTCCATGATGAAGTTATGAATGATCAAAAGATAGATTTTATGAAGATATGCATGTTCAATTATTAAATTTATGGTGATTTAAGATTTGCTTTGAGAATGAAATATTGTTGTTGTTGTTGTGAAAGGATTTCTCACATACTACTCAAACCATGATTTGTGAAAGGACTTTTCTCACATGAAGGATTCATAGGGTTGAAAGGTTTTCTCAACCAAACTTGAATCAAGAACTAAGGAGCTATTCTAGTGAATGAAGGGACAAGAGGTGATTACCCATGTTCCCTAAACATAGACAAGAGGCGATTACCCATGTCTACTAATAATAAGATGAATTATGATTTATGATTAATCCGTGGGAACTATGCTTTGCACCGAGTGTACAAGTGGCGATTACCTATGTCCCATAAACTATGTGCCACTATAGGTTTAGCTAGTGGATCCACTTAAGCTAGAAATTACGGTTCTTACCTTGGCAAGTAAGGATACCTCTTTTCGGTGTGGGGTAGATACCGGATTCCATGTTATAGCTCACATGGTCTATGTCGATTAAGGCTACTTTCCACATAATGAACTAAGGTTACTTCCTAAAAGGGTATTTCAAGTATGCTTTGTTTAAGATGATTTACTTGCGTTGACCATGGTTCTTTACTTATGTTTTCTATCATGCCATCTTATGATTTAAATTGGTCATTGCATATTATGTATATCTCATTTTTAGCATGATTTTATAACTTTGTGCATTGCTATCATACTTGGTACATTCTATGTACTAACACATACTTTTTGCCTACATTGTCTCATAATAAAGGATCTGACGCTTCTCCGTCCACTCATGGCTAGTGCTTGTGTAGAGAGCCTTGAAGACTTGGTGAGTCCTCACACTTCGAGGACAATTCCACGTTTATCTTTTCATGTCACTTTACTTTTGAACTTGTATGGGTTACGTCCCAAATTTCATTCTATTCATGTATTAGATGGCTTTGAGACTATGTTAGACTTCCGCTATGCTATTGTCAATTCTTTTGATATATAGATTGTCTTTTGAACTCTTATCTACTATTATCTTGTATAATGTATGCTAAGTGGCTTGTATGGGGCCTTTCGGGGTCTTGTATGCCATGTCACGCCTCGGGGGTACTTTAGGTCGTGACAGTTTTCCTAGATATCATTGTGGCCTCATCGGCCCAAACAGGACTTATGTGCTAGCTAGCTTTTTCTTTATATGAATTATTGGGCGTAAAAACTAAATGAATGACCAAGTGACCGAACTGTCAGTCCCAGCAAGTCATAAATGACTTGGAGTCGCTATAGAAAAGCTCTAATTGATGAACCAGAGGCATAACGCAGAAATGTCCTGGAGGTCATTATAATATCCACTACTAAAAAGGACTTTTGTCTACAAAAGTAAGAGTCAAGAAGTACCTGAAGGCTTAAACAAGCTAAGAAACTACTCTCGCATATCATGCTTGGTCTCGCAGGTAGCCTCCTCAACTGGACGATGCCTCCAGCGAACCTTAACCACGGGAATGGCTCTCGAACGCAACCGCCGCACTGACACACCTAAACTACACCTCTCTAAAGAAGTATAAGTGGTCGTTGTTCAAATAAAGAAGTATAAGTCACACCACCCAAAGAAGAATAAGAATTCATACATATGGACATATAATCAAGGAAACCGAAAAAATGACATTTAGATGTCGAATGCCCTATTTATTCGAATGAGTGGAGTATAAAAATAATAGAATCATGAAAATAATTCAACTGAGATCCCAATGCCATTCACAGAAGGTCTTTCTAGCAAGAGAATAGCAAAATATCACATTTGGCGTTTTAGGAATTTCCCAAAAGTCGTGCTAAAATGAAGGACGGAGCTTAGCCTTAACATACCTTTCCAATGAACGCTCGAATGCTCATAGTTTTTTACGAAATTTGTTCCTTACGTCCTAAGCTTCACAAATACTATATATACACATACGGTACGCACCTATAAACAATTTATCATTGAGCTTAAATCGGTAGATTTACCATATGGCCCTAACTTGACAAAACGTTCGTAGAACTTCATAAACACAATCATAAAAGAGTCCTGAGATGATTACCTTAGCAAACAAAGTGTAAACCTTGAAGAAACACCAATTACTACCAATTTATATCTTCAAAAACTAACTCCAAATGTAGCTAATAGAAGGGGAAAATGATTGTAACGTGTAAAGATCACGTTTCTAGGCACGAGGGCAACCTTTAATGGTAGAAATCACTAAAAACAAACCTTAATCATGCAAGAACTCCATTAGAACCCTCTCTTCAGCTTTCTTTCTGGTTAGGAAGTGAAAAGAAATGTTTTTATGGGTTAAAAACGTTGAGTAGCTGACATACCATATTTTTTTACCCGACCCGGTTCGCGACCCGGATTTTGCCAGGCAGTCCACAGTAAAACCCTTATAACTTTTTACTTCGATGTCAGTTTGATGCGGGATTTTGTGCATTGCAAACTAGACTCGTAGACTTTCAATTTTATAGGTAATGGGTCTTGTAAGTTTTTATATATTGGGAGAAAGCATCCAAGATATTTGACCCAAAGTTCAAAAAAATTTATTAGCGAAACTTCGATCACTTTTGCCGACCTTTGTTTCGCTAATTTTCTTGACTTCAAAACTTAACATACGACCATTATGCTATTCTAATACCTCATAACACATTATTCTTAGCATGTTAGACACTCATAGGCTTATCCCCAAGGTATGGGTTAACTTACACCTTTCAAATGGGCGAAGTGCTACTCGAGCCAGTTCTTTAATCCCGAACCTTTGTGTGAGGGGTTCCTTTGACCTAAAACCTTTGATTAGTTCCTTAATATTGCAACCCATTTGAAATCTTAATCTCCGAGGTACTATACCAAGTCATATACACCTCATATAACCACGCCACACTACGCCACATATATTATGGAAGAATAGAAAAATATGGGATCTCACATTCTTTCCCCCTTATGAACATTCACCCGCGAATGGATCTAGACAATTCCTTGGTTGGATGTTTTTCTCATAGCACTATATTTACTAATCTATATTTGTTGCAGTCACAAACCTAAAGTCAAATTCTGAAAATTTCAACTATTAAGCTTCGTATAGCTATCTCATAAGAAGACATATAAATTGCACTTTCAAGTTACTTAAAATCCAATTAAATTGTTATGAAGAAATAATAGCCAATTGTCAAAATGTGACTCACCTTAAGTCGTAAATAGCTGGGGGTACTCCTTCCTCATTTCCTCCTCCGCTGCCCAAGTCATTTCCTCGACGTTGTTATTTCTCCACAACACTTTCACAGAAGTTACTTCTTTAGTTCGAAATTTTCTTACTTGCCGATCTAAAATAGCTAGTGGTACCTCTGCATAAGATAAATCTTCAGCAATGCAAATATTCTCAATGGGCATAATACGTGAAGGATCTCTAATGCACTTTCACAACATAGATACATGAAATACAGGATGGACTGCTTCCAATTTTGAAGGAAAATCAAGCTCGTATGCCACCATACCGATCTTCCGAATAGTCTTATACGGTCCAACATACCTAGGACTGAGCTTCCTTTTCATTCTGAATCACATGAAGCCTTTCATAGGCAATTTTTTTCTCCTATTTGAACTTATTTCCATAATCCTTTTAGTTGCTACTTTTGCCCACTCTCTGCTATATGTAGCTGATCTCGAATAAGCTTAACCTTTTCCATCGCTTGTCGGACTACATTGGGACCTAGCAACTCTGCTTCCCCAACCTCAAACCAATCGATCGGTGACCTAAACTTCTACCCGTATAGTGCTTCGTAAGGGACCATCTGAATACTAGCTTGAAAGCTGTTATTATGAGCGAACTCAATAAGAGGTAGATGCTCATCCCAACTTTTTTAAAAATCCAGTACACAGGCACGTAACATATCCTCAACAATCTGAATAGTACGTTCTGCCTGTCCATTAGTTTGTGGATGAAAAAAGGTGCTAAGATTTACCTGAGTGCCTAGACCCTTCTAAAATAATCTCCAAAAATATGCTATAAACTGAGCCCCTCAATCCGAGATAATAGATAATGGAACTCCATGAAGGTGAACAATCTCTTGAATGTAAAGCCTGGCATAATCTTTGGCTGAATATGTCATCCTTAATGGAAAGAAATGAGCAGATTTTATTAGCCTATCAATAATTACCCAAATGGAATCATACCTCTGTGGAGTGCGAGGCAAACCAGTGATGAAGTCCATATTTATCATGTTCCATTTCCATAACAGAAGTTCAATATACTGAGTTAGGCCTCTAGGACTCTGATGTTCTGCTTTAACTTGTTGACAGTTGGGACATTCAGCTACCATCACCGCAATATATTTTTTCATGCCATTCTACCAATAGATATGTCGAAGGTCCCGATACATCTTCGTCGCTCTAGGGTGAGATGCATATCTAAAATAATAGGCCTGTAAAAGAATCTTTGTACGGAGATCTCCAACTGTCTGTACACATAAGCGACCCTGGTATCTAAGGACTCCATCTCCAGTGAGCTCAAATAAAGGTTACTATTGCTGTGGAATTCTTTCCCTCAGTTTCCTAAGCTCAGGATCTTCATGTTGTCGATTTTCACTTAACTAACAAAGGAAGATTCTGCCATATTCTGAATGACAACACCTCCGCCCCCTGCATCTACCAAGCACACCTGCAAATTTGTTAGCTGGCATAGGTCTTTTGTTATTCCAGCCTTATTAGCTTCAACATGACTTATACTACCCATGAACTTCAGGCTGAGCGCATAAACAACAACATTAGCTTTGCCGGGATGATATAAAATGTCAACATCGTAGTCCTTTAACATTTCTAGCCATTTCCTTTGTCGTAGGTTCAACTCCCTCTGCTTAAGTAAATACTAAAGGCTCTGGTGGTCAGTGAAAATATCAATATGAACCCCGTATAGATAATGCCGCCAGAGTTTTAGGGCAAAGATAACTGCGGCCAACTCAAGATCGTGAGTAGGATAATTCTTCTCATGTTTCCACAGCTTTCTAGAGGTGTATGTGATAACCTTACCATGCTGCATAAGAACACAACCTAGGCCAATTCTCGAGGCATCACAAGAAACAACATAACCCTCATTGACATCTGGAAAAGTTAGGGTAGGTGATGTAGTAAGCCTTTTCTTTAGTTCCTTAAAGCTCTGTTCGCATGCCTCGGTCCACTGAAACTTAGTTGCCTTATGTGTCAATTTTGTCAGTGGTGCAGAGATAGAAGAGAACCCCTCCATAAACCTTCGGTAATACCCTTCCAAGCCTAAAAAGATGCGAACCTCTGTTGAATTTAAGGGCCTCGACCAAGTCATCAATGCTTCAATCTTTTGTCCATCAACCTTGGTACCCTCACTGGTACTAACATGACCAAGAAAAGCTACAAAAGTTAGCCAAAAATCACATTTAGAGAATTTAGTATATAACCTGCAATCTTGAAGAGTCTACAATACAGCTTGCACGTGGTCTGCATGCTCAGCTTTTGACCGTGAATATATCAGAATGTCGTCAATAAACACAATCACAAATTCATTCAAGAATGGTTTGAAGACCCTATTCATAAGATCCATAAAGGCTGCTGGGGCATTTGTAAGCCCGAAAGACATGAAAAGGAATTCAAAATGGACATACCTCGTCCTAAATGTTGTTTTTGGGATATCAACTTCCCTTACTCGCAGGTGATGGTAACTAGACCGCAAGTCGATCTTGGAAAAGCATTTGCACCTTATAACTGGTCGAATAAGTCATCCATCCGTGGAAGAGGATATTTATTCTTAATAGTAACTTTATTTATTTGTCTATAGTCAGTACACATCCGTAAGGAGCCATATTTCTTTCGGACAAAGAGCACTGCAGCACCCCATGGGGATGTACTTGGCCTGATAAAGCCTTTATTGAGCAAGTCCTTTAATTGTTACTTTAATTCTCTTAGCTCTGTAGGTGCCATTCTATAGGGAGGAATTGATATAAGCTGTGTATCAGGAAGCAAGTCTATAGCGAAATCAATTTCCCCTTCTGGGAGAATTCTTGGAAGATCATCACGGAATACCATCAGAAATTCATTCACAATAGGAATTGACTGAAGAGTCGTTGGCTCCTTATTAGTATCCTTTACATGAACTATGTGGTATATACAACCTTTAGCAATTAACTTTCGAGCCCTAAGGTATGAAATAAACTTACCCTTGGGCGTGATTGCATTACCTTCCCACTCAAGCACTGGCTCACCTGGAAATCTGACTATTTTTGCATGACAATCAATATTAGCATAGCAAGCTGCCAACCAATCCATACCCATAATGACATCGAAATCTAGTATAATCAACTCAACTAAATCTGCGGAAGTTGGACGATCATAATTAACACTATACAACCTCGATAGACACAACTAGCTAAAATAGAATCACCAACCCGTGTAGACAGCTCAACTGGTTGTGGCAACAACTTAGATTTCATGTTAAGCTTACTAGCAATAAATAGAGTAATATATGAAAATGTAGAGCCAGGATCTATCAATGTATAAACAACTTGAGAAGATACCGTCAATATACATGTGACAACATCAGGGGATGCGTCTAAATCCTGTCGGCCTGTGAGTGCATAAAAGTTGTTCAGACCACCGTTAAAACTTGATGTGTCTCCTCCACCTCTCCCCCTACCTCGATCCTAGTCACGGGGCACGTACTAAGGGTGAAGAGGCTGTTGTGGATCCTAAAGGCTGAGTTAGATTACCTCTGCTCAACCTCGTGCACCGTCTAATAAAATATCCTGTCTTCCCACAATGATAACATGTACCTAAACCCTGTCTACACTACCTAGTGTGTGGCTTACCGCACTATGTACATAGAGAAGTGGGATGCCTTATCTCTACGGAACGCTCTTGCCGATGACCCTTAGGCTGGCCTGAGCTCTGACCTGGTCCTGACTGACTATAATGGTCAAACCGCTATCCTTGCATCTGCGATGAGACACTACCTGCTGGCCGAGGTGGATATCAATGGAGTGAGGGGCCTAAAATCACCCTATGGCTCCCTATAAGACCCTATTGTATGAGCCCTCTTACTCTACTCCCTATCCCTGGGGGTATCACGAATCCGTCGAGAAAGGTCCTTTGTAGTCTGAGCGAAACCCTGTATGCGAGAAATATGTACATCATCCGATAGGGATGCTACCCTGCAATATCTAATCAGATGATCTGCCAAACCATCCACATAACGATGAACTCTAGCTCTCATGGTATGTAAAATATCTGGTGCCTATCTCGCCAAAGAATTAAACTTGTGGCTATAACCCCTCACACTAATGTTCCCTTGCTCCAGATTGATAAAATGGTCAAGACGGGCCTCTCGAACCTCTCGTGGCAAATAGTGGGCTAGGAAGGCCTCAGAGAAGTCCTCCCACTCTGCTGGCGGAGCATCACATCCTCTAGATCTCTCCTAGGCCTCATACCAGAGGATGGATACATCACGTAGCTGAAAAGAAGCCAAATCCACAACCTCTATGACAGAGGCATGCATCACCCTCAATACTTTGTATATATGGTCTACAAAGTCCTGGAGATCCTCAGTAGAACTAGATCCCATAATTTACGAAAGGGCCGTGTCATGACCCAAAGTACAACCTAGACGTGACATGATGTATAGGACCCCGAGCGGCCCCACACAAGCCACTTAGCATACATCATACAAGATAATAAAAACATAAGAGTTTAAAAGTAGCATTCATATAAAAGAACTTGGCAAAAAGCGAAAGTCTAAACATATGTCTCCATAAGCCATCTACTACATCAATAGAAATGATTTGGGACGTAGCCCATACAAAGTCTGAAAACTGAAATGACATAAAGCTACAAAAGTGACATCGTCCTCGAAGAATAAGGACTCACCAAGTCTTCAAATCTCTAATGCAATGAACTAGCCACGAATAGAGGGTCGTCAAGCCCTACATTATGAGACAATATAAGCATAAGTACGCATTAGTACATGGAATATGCCAAGTATGATAGCAATGCATAAGAGTTATGAAATCATGCTAAAAGGGACTATACATGACGTGCAATGACCAAGCTAAATCGTAAAAATAACATGATAGGAAACATAAGTCAAAACCATGGTCAATGCAAGGTAATCATCTTTTAACAAAACATATTTGAAATAGGTTTTAGAAAATAACCTTAGTTCATTATTTTGGGAAGTTTTCCATTAACCAACATAGACCATGTGAGCTATAACATGAAATCCAGTGTCTATCCCACACCGAAAAGAGATGTCCTTACTTGCCAAGGTAAGAACCATAAACTTCTAGCTTAAGTGGATCCACTAGCTAATGTCTATCTAAGACAAACCTATGGTGGAACATAGTTATGGGGCATGGGTAATCGCCGCTTGTCCACTCGGTGCTAAGTTTAAATCCCACAGAATAGTCATTGATCTTAACTTGTCTTATCATTAGAGGACATGGGTAATCTCCGCTTGTCTTATCATCTATGGAAGGGCACATCAAGTAGCCAATCCAAGCTAGAGTTCATTAGAATAGCTCCTAGTTCTTGATTCGAAGATTAGTTGAGAAAGCCTTTCAACCCTAAGAATTCTTTATGTGAGAAAATCCTTTCACAACAACAATAACAATATTGATGCTTCACTCTCAAAGCAACCTTAAATCATTTACATCAATTTCATAAAGAACATACATATCTTCATAAATTCATCTTTCATAGTTCAAAAGCCCCATCATATAATCATAGTCTAGAAATCATGAATTTTACATGGGTTCATGGGGATTCAACTTAAAAACATGCAATGACTTCAATTCATGCATACAAAGATATAAATCAATCAATTGGATCATAATTGAAAGGAACCCATGAGATAGAAGAAAACCCTAGCTTCAATTAGAGATTCTAACTAGTAAAAATTGGAGAATTTAGGAACCCTATGGAGGAGAGGACTCCTTATGTGAATACTATCATACCTTGATTTCAAAAGCCCGCAATCAATGGTGAATTTAGAGGCTTGATCTTGAAACCGTAGTCTTCTTCTTCAAGCTTAGAGAGAGAAATATTTTGAGGGGATGAACTTGATCAACTTTTAGGAATTTATGAGAATGAATTCAATTGGGTAAATTTGGGGTGAAAAATCTTTATATAGGGCTTAGGGTAGAAGGCAAAACGATGTGGTATAGAGTTAAAATAAATAGGGAAAAGACCAAAAAGCAATTAAAATAACTGTCGGACCTCCTCAAACGGTTGGACTTATGGTCTGTAGGTCCAACTAAGGACCGTCCTGTCCAATCGTCGGTAGGGTTCTGGGACTGTACTTTTGGGCCTCCAATGATGAGACCTATGTATGGTCCATTGGTTAACTTACGGACCGTACATACCAGCCGTAGGTCCCATCTTTGACTCTCAAAGTTTCACTAAGTCTAGGACTCCCCTACGAGACCTACCTACGACTCGTACATTAGACGACGGACCATCCTGGTGAACCGTAAAAAGGGTACTGGGACTTGACATTGAAAATCATTAAACCTTGCCACCTACGGTCCCCACCTATGGTACGTAAGTGAACCTACGGTCTATCTGTGGGTCTGTCGGTACAGACACCAGTTTTGGGAAACTGGCATTTTTCCTTCTTTTTGAATCTGAGGTGTAACAATATCTACCCCTTTGGGAACAATCATCCTTGAATGGAACTCAAGACATCATAATGAGGGTAGGAACTAGATCTAATAGCCCAGCCTGAATGCAATCACATAAATGCACATATTCGAGGAGGAAACATCAACTCCAAGTTAAAACAAGTTCAAAACATTATTTCATAAGGTCTATATGCAACTTATACTCAAATGCACATATACATCAAGAACCAATCAAGTTAACTCATTTTCTCAAAATTTTAAGCTTTTCATGAATATGCATAGATGAGGAATCATGGGAATAACTAAGACACATGAAACCAATAGAGTAAACCATGAGGAACTAAATACCTCAAGCTAGAGTTCATTAGAATAGGTCCTTAATCTTGATTCAAAGTTTAGTTGAGAAAACCTTTCAACCCTAGTTGAGAAAATACCTTCACAAATCATGTTTTGAGTAGTATGTGAGAAATCCTTTCACAACAACAACAACAATGTTTCTCCCTTAAAGAAATCTTAAATCATCATAAATTTCATGATTTAACATGCATATCTTCAAAAAAAATATCCTTTGATCATTCATAACTTCATCATGGAATTATCGCTTAGAAATAATAAATCATGCATGGGCTCTTATAATTTCATCAAAAAAATTATTCAATTATCTCAATTCATGCATAAGAAGTCATAAACAATTAGATCATAATTGGAAAGAACCCATAAGATAAAAGAAAACCCTAATTTCAATTGGGGATTCTAACTTGTGAAAGTTGGAGAATTTAGGAACCCTATGGAGGAAAGGACTCCATAGGTCAAAGCCATCATATCTTGGAGTTCAAAGCCCACAATAAATGGAGAATTTGGGGAAAACTTTGGAGGGATTTTGGGGAGTTTGAAGAGTGATTAGAATGAGTAGAATTTCAGCTTAGAAGACTTATATAGGGTCTAGGATTAGGACTAAATCGCCTTAGATTAATCATAAGTCAATTAGGGAAAATACCAAAAAGCCCTTAGAAATAACAGTCGGGCTCTGACCTACTGTTCAGACCTATGGTCCGTAGGTCCAACTACGGACCGTCATGGTCAACCGTAGAAAGATTTGGAAACTAATAGTTTTGGACTTCAAATGATAGGACCTGTGTACGGTTCGTAGGTCTACCGACGAACCATACATGGCAACTGTAAATCCCAACTTAAGGCTTTAAAATTAAACTAAGTTTGGGAGAGACCTATGAGACCTATCTACGACTCATACATGGAATGACGGGCCGTCCTGGCAAACCATCAACGAGGTTTTGAAACTTGACATTTTCAAAATATTTATCTTGCCATCTACGGTTCCCACTTATGACCCGTAAGTCAACCTACAGTCCATAGGTGGCTTCCGCCAGTACTGGCACTAGTTCTGAAAACCTGCAATTTTCCTTTTTTTTGAATCCGAGGTGTTACAATGCTCTATAGTTCTACAGGCAAGTGACAAAACTTTCCAAACACAAGTTGGTAAGGAGACATACCTATGGGAGTCTTGAATGCAGTATGATATGCCCATAGAGCATCATTGAGCTTTCTGGACTAATCAAATTTGTTCACATTCACAGTCTTTGCAAGGATTTGCTTTATCTCTCTATTGGATACTTCAACTTGCCCACTAGACTGTGGATGATAAGGAGTTGCTAGGCTATGTTAAATCCCATACTTCTCAAGCAACGCCTTGAATAGTTTATTACAAAAGTGAGAACCTCCATCGCTGATAATTGCCCTTGGTGTACCAAATCTGGAGAAGATATTCCTTTTTAGGAATGCGGTGACACTCTTTTCTCATTCTTTGAAAGTGCAACAGCTTCCACCAATTTAGATAGATAGTCAACCGCTACAAGTATGCATTTCATCCCATTCGAACTCACAAATGAACCCATAATTCAAGGCCCCAAACATCGAACAATTCAATCACCAAATAGGAGTAAGTGGGAGTAGTTCTTGCTAAATACCTCCTTCTCTTTGACAACGATCACAAGACTTGGCGAAATCATGAGCATCTTGGTGAATGGTAGGCTAATAATACCCACACTATAAGATCTTATGAGCAGTCCGAATACCACTATGATGACCACCAAAAGGAGATGAATGGTAAGTTTCCAATATACTCATCATTTCAACCTCAGTAACACAGTGCCAAATAATCCCATCGACGCAGACACGAAAAAGATAAGGCTCTTCCCAGAAAATCTTCTTCACATCAGACATGAATTTTCTTCTTTGATGGAATGACAAATCCAAAGGCACCACATCACTCACCAAGTAATTAGCTAAATCTGTGAACCACGGGATAAGATTAAAAGAAATAGCCAAAACCTGTTCATTTGGAAAAGTATCATCAATCTCAATTCCATCAGCTTACTTCAACATTGCTTCTTCCTATAATCTGGAAAAGTGATCACCAACTATATTTTTGTCCCTTTTCTATCTTTCACCTCAAAATCGAATTCTTGTAACAACACCCATCGAATTAGTCTCAGTTTTGCATCCTTTTATGCCATAAGATATCTCAAGGCAGCATGGTTAATGTGCACAATGACTTTAGTGCCAAGTAAATAGGATCTAAATTTCTCAAACACGAAGACTACAAAAAGCAATTCTTGTTCAGTAACGGTGTAATTCTTTTTAGCAACATTCAGTGCTTTGCTCGCATAATACAAGGGATGAAGTATCTTCTCTCATCTTTGCCTTAATACTACGCCAAGCGCCACCCCACTCGCATCACACATAACTTTGAACGGTTTTTCCCAATCCGGTGAAATAATGATTGGTGCAGAAATTAACTTCTCTTTCAATCCTTCAAATGCTTTCAGGCAAGAATTGTAACACCCAAAGCTTCCAAGGGATTTTAAAATGTAGAACTCACCTGAAGACCAGACCTACGGAGGACACCTACGGGCCGTAGATGGACTGACGGGCCGTAGGTGGGAACCGTCAATGGCATTGTGAAATTACACAATTTCCAAGTTTATGAACTTTGACCTACGAAATAGCAAGACGGTTCGTAGTCCAGTTGACAGGCCGTAGATGGGTTCCGTAGATGCCTTCCACACTTAGCCAAATTTTCAACACAAAATGAACTTTCTGAATCAATTGACAGAGGAACAGGACGGTCTGTCAATTGATGTACGGACCGTAGATCCTATCCGTCGATTGGCCCCGACAGTTTTTAATTAAGGGATTTTTGATCTTTTCCCTAATTGTTTACCTATTAAGCTAAGTTGGTTATACACTTAATCTAAGACCTATAAATACTTTCTAAGCCTAATTCCTTTCATTCTAATTCATTCCAAAACTCTCCTCTCTCAAATATTTTTCTCTCAACTCTCAAGGAAGAAAAAGAAGCTTGAATCCTCCATTGAAGACCTTCAATCTTCTCCAATTTCTTGTGGATTCCTTTGAGGTATGATAGTGTTCACCATTAGGAGTCTTTTCCTCCAATGGGACCTTCTTCTTCTTCATGATTTTCAAAGGTTTACTCTAACCCAATTGAATTAGGGTTTGTGATCAATCATTGTGGGTTCTTCAATTATGATTCCAATTATTGATTTTATGATTCCTAGTGCATGATTTAGCGTGATGAAGTTTATGAATTTTCTATGAAATCAAGCATTAATTATGAATGAATTGAGGGTAATCTTATGAATTTAGCACGATCAAGTCAAAAGCATGATTTTCCTCTATTATGTGAGTCCTTCAAGTATGGGCAAATTGTCCTAATTATGGCTTTCTAAGCATGAGCTTGCATTGAATTGCATGATATGAGTTGAACTTGCATGAACCCATATGAACTCTATGAATTATGAAATATGAGCATGATGAATTAAGGGTGCTTTGAGAGTAAAGTACCAAAGTTATGATATGATGATGCTATGGTTGAGTAGTGAAAGGTTTTCTCACGTAATTCTCCCAATATGATAAAAGAAGAACAAAGAGGCGATTACCCATGTTCTTAAGGAGCTATTCTAATGATGTAAGCTTGAACAAGGTCCATGAAAGATGAATATCTATAAGTATGATTTTAGCTTGAATTGGTAACCCTAGTTGTACCTTTTCATGTTTAATGATATAAATATGTTAATGACTAATCCGTGGGAATTATGCTTAGCACCGAGTGGATATTGAGATGGAAGCCCTCCCGTTAGTAGAGGCCGGGTCTTCTAGTGAAAGCTCTCCCGTTAGTAGAGGCCAGGTTTTCTAGATGGAGCTTTCCTGTTAGTTGAGGCCGAGTCTCCTAAAGCAATCTCTATCCCATAAACTATGTTGCCACCATAGGATGTTGTCTTTAAGTATACATTAGCTAGTGGATCCACCTAAGCTAAGAAGTTTATGGTCTTACCTTGGCAAGTAGGACACCTTTTTTCGGTGTGGGGTAGACACTGGATTTCGTGTTGATAACTCACATGGTCTTACATGTCGGGTAAGGCTTTTCCCCACAAGTTAATGAACAAGTGTTTTCATGATGAAGTAAAGAAAAGAAGGAAAGATGATTTAGCTTGCTTTGGACTTGATATATACTTTATGTTTCATGTTTCTCATGTTTTTAGCTTGGCCATTGCATGTCATGATTATGTCTCTCTCTAGCATGATTTATGTGTTTATGTGCATTGCTATCATACTTAGTACTTAATTGTGCTAACGCATACTCTTGCCTACATTAACTTCTTTGGTGTAGGGCATGGCGATTCACCTTCCACTCGTGGCTAGAGCATTGACTTAGACTTGAGAAGAAGACTTGGTGAGTCCTCATCCATCCGAGGACATAGCCTAGTTGGATTTTACATTTTATGTCTTTCCTTATGTTGGATATTGTATTTTGCGTCCCTATCGCTATTATTCGTATTCTATGATATTAGAAGGCTTTTGAGACATGAGTTGTAGACTTCCGTTGTTTCTTTTAAAAGCTTTGATATAAAATGCTCTTTTGAACTCTTATTTCTCTATTATCTTGTATGTTATGTATGCTAAGGGCTGGTATGAGGCCTCTCGGGGTCTTGTACGCCGTGTTACATCTAGGGGCTACTCTGGGTCGTGACAAGAATCATCAAACTTGAACTTTGTCTCCTGTTCAAGAAACTTGTACAATGGAGCGCTATTTTTGAGAAATCTTTGATAAATCTCTAATAAAATCCAGCATTCCCAAGAAAGCTTCTAACACCTTTCACAGAGATAGGTGGGGCAACTTTTCAATCACCTCGATATTTGCCTGATCAACTTCAATTCCTTTGCGAGAGATCCGATGACCTAGAACTATGCCTTCTTTGACCATAAAGTGACACTTCTCGCAGTTTAGCAAAAGATTGCATTCTTCACATCATTTCAAAACTCATCGAACGAGTCACCACCGTAGAAAAATCATCCATAAACACCTCTATAGTGTCTTCCACCATGTCAGAGAAAATAGAAATCATACAACACTAGAAAGTCGCTAGTGCATTACACAACCCGAATGGCATCCTCTTTACATCCCGTAAGGGCAAAAAAAAGTAGTTTTCTTTTGATCTTCTGGCGCTATTGAGATCTGGTTATAGCCCGAATACCCGTCTAGAAAATAGTACCAACCCTTACCAGCAAGATGATCTAACATTTGGTCCATGAACGGCATCGGGAAGTGATCTTTATTTGTCCATGCATTTAGCTTGCGATAGTCTATGCAAACTCTCCAAACAGTAACAGGCATCATTAGGACAAGCTCTTTCATTGAATTAGGAACCACAGTGATTCCTCCCTTCTTCGGCACACATTGAACAGGGCTTACCCAACTGCTGTCAGCAATTGAATAAACTACTCCAACATCCAACCACTTGATAATTTCTTTCTTTACGACCTCTTGCATTGGTGGATTTAATCTCCTCTGGTGCTCAATGCTTTGTTTAGAATTGGGCATGATTTGGATTTTATGAGAGAATATCCCCGGTGGAATAAATATGATGTCAGCAATAGTCCAATCGATTGCCCTCTTAAAATGCCTCAACATCGATATCAAAGCCTCTACTTGTCCTTCATTCAAATCAGCAGCAATTATGACTGACAAAGTATTATTCTTACCCAAAAACACATACCACAAATGAGATGGGAAAGCCTTTAGTTCTAACATCAGAGGCTCATCAATAGTTGGTTTTTTCGGTGGGGTTTCTCTATTTTCCATATCCAAGTCCAGCTTCTTTAGTTTGTGATAAAAATATTCCTCCCCATTAAGTGTAGGAACCAACTCATCGTACTCCTCAATGTGTTCTCCATCAAAATTCATGATCACAGGCGCTAATGCTTCGACACCTAATCTCTTTTCAATTGACACCTCTGATTGTTCCTCAACAGTCAAATTCACTACGTACATCGCTTTAAGATCACTTTGATGCTTCATTGATTTGCAAATATTGAATGTTACTTCTTCATTATTCAATCGAAATTTCATCTGCCCTTTGTCCATGTGAACTAAAGCGCACCCAGCAGCAAGGAATGGTCTCTCCAAGATGATTAGCACTTCAAGTCAACCTCGCAGTCTAAAATCACAAAATCCACCGAAAATATAAATGCCTCAACTTTGACTAGAACATCTTGCAGAACCCCAATTGGTTTCTTTACATACGATTAGCCATAAGTAGCCGCATTACAGTCGGTTTGAAGGCTCCCAAGACTAACTTCTTGAACACAGATAGTGGCATCACATTAATGCTAGCACCCATGTCACATAGGGCCTTAGCAAAGTGTAACGTGCTGATAGACACTAAAAGTGAGTCTACCTTTCGCCCAATGCTTGATAAATTAATATGCATCTCTTCACATCGTCATCTTTTGATTCAAACCTTTTCATCGTTGTAATGACCCTCAGGGCCATTTTTGTGTTTTCTGTGTGCTTTTCCTATTTTGTCCCTTCTTATAGCTTCCTTATAGTTTGTGTGTGGTGCTGGGATGGGCGGTATGCTCCTTGAGGTGTTCGGTTGAGTTTGGTGTAAGTTTAGAACTTTGGAAGCTTAATGCTTGAAAGAGTTGACTTTAATCAACATCTGGAGATTCTAGCGTCAGATCAAAATTCTGTCAATTCCATCAACTTCGAAAGGGTAGCTTTGGTCTAGTGAGATGGTTGGTTTGGGTTTCCGAGCTGTCGCTTGAAGTTGGTGCAAATAAGCATTTTAGCTTTTGAGTTTAGATAAAAGTGGAACTTGGGTTAGCTTTCTTGGTAAACATGCTCAGAATCACATTCTGTCAGCGCGGTTAGCTTTGATATGCTGAGTTTGTTCTAGAATGACCTTTGGTTTGATTCCCGAGGGTGTCGGGGTGAGTGTTTAAATTCTTGGTACCTTGTGGTGTTTTCTTTGTTAAAGTGTTGACTTTGGTCAACATTTTGATGAACCGACCTCGAATGGCTGTTTCGTTGATTTTGTTTAGTCCGGAATGTCATTTCCAAGTGGTTTGCACTTTTAGTTTGCGTTGTTTGGACTCCGAATGAATTCTGAGGCCGTGTTTGAAGATTTGAATACTTAGGCCTTTTTTCCTGATTTTGCTGTTATCTGGTGCAACGGCTTGATCGCTTAAGCGAAGTCCGCTTAAGCGACCAAGAGGCCGCTTATGCGAAGGGCATCAGAGGGGCACGAGCGACCCACTCTTGGATTTTGTGAAGGCCGCTTAAGCGATCAAGTGGCCACTTAAGTGAAGGGCTCCTCTTAGGTGGGCTCCGCTTTTGTGAACATTTAGCCGCTTAAGCGAAGTCCACTTAAGATAAGTCCGCATAAGCGAACTTTTGGCCACTTTTACGAAGATCGATGGGTTTAAATCCCATTCTTCATTCTTTATTCTCTAAAAGAAACCACCATCTTTGAGAGCTCGGCTTGGGGCTTTATGGAGCAATTCTTGGTCATTTCCAACCATTTCAAGGTGAGCTTCTTCCTTTCCCTCTCCTCTATGCTTTTAAGTCATTAATTTTGAAATTCATTTTCATTTCCAACCTCAAATCCCCTAATTTCCAAGCTTCAAAGTGGGGTTATTTGGCCATTTGAGGTCTGAATAGAGTCTTGTTGGTGCCCATCTTTCGGGCATGTGATCCTCACCCCAATAAGGACAATATGATGATTTTGTTTTTGTAATTCAGTTGCATTGATTCGCGGGCTATTTTAGGCCCAATTTCTGGTCTATTTTTTGAGTTAGTGATATGGGTATCGTTGGAATCGAATAAATTGCTCGTTCTGTTCTTGATAGCTTGGCAGCAATCTAAGGCTCTCCGTAAGGGAAAAACACCGGAGTTGTAGTTCAAGAGCAGTTTTTGGCCTTGAAGTAGGTTATGGGTTTCCTTTTCTTTGACTTGGCTTAGTTCGATTGAGTATATTTGGGTAGTAACGCATGATTTAAGTTGAGCCCTTAGGTTTGTTGAGCTTTATTGATCCTTGGATAGTTATGGCCATAAGTGGGGTGGCTTAGCTTAAGCTTAGTTGGAGAGGCCTTAGTTTAGGCGATCCTGGTGTGAATAGTATCCTTAGACCTTGCTTCTAGGTGACGTGAAACTTAGGATTGTCTTGCCTTTAATTGACTTGGTTGGTTTGATTGATGGTTTGGATCCTTGAGGTGTGATTCTTTGGTTGTTTATTAAACTGTTGGGCCTAAGGCCGTGAGCTTGGATTGACAGGAGTCCCTGGTTAGTACTCTTGTGGTATGACGGGTATTCTCCCTAATTCTATGTGTATGCCATGAGTTGAATGTGATTTCATTTATGAGGAATGTCTATTTGAATGAGTTTTTGTGGGAAAAATTGACTTTGTTGGCAAAAAGAGGTTAAACTTAATGAGTAGGAAGCCCTTGAGACTTGTGTTGAATAGAAAGTGGTAGAAAGCCCTTTTCTTGATTTATCACACCCTTTAGCTGCTTATACTCTGATTAGCTCGAGGTATCATTTCGGGTGGCCCAATAGCATGGTTGAACTACAGTTTACTTTTGCTTTACGTTGTTTATGAGCTCGAATCATCATTCCGGGCAGCCCATAGATACAAATATCTGGGTTATGGGTAGGCTCGACGTGCCATACCGGGTGACCCATGGTTACATATATCCGGGTTGTTGGCTTACGGTTAAGCTTAAGGTATCATTCTAGGCGGCTCAATGTTTCTTCCGGGCTTATGATATTTTTCCTTATTCGGAGCTTGACCTTGTAGCATTGCATGTGTTGCCTTGAGTGCGTTGGTCGGTTGGTTTGTGTGTATTGTAGTGGTTGTTGATATTATTCTACCTGTTCTCCTTTATTAGCCTGTTAGGCCTTAGCTTGCCCTTGCCTTGTTGGTTACATCGCGCTTCTTATTGATATTTTATCTTTCTGAGCTTGTTGGCCTATGATGCCTACTGGGTACCCCATGTTTTGGTACTCATACTACGCTTCTGCATCTTTTTCTGATGCAGCTCCCCGTTCGAGCCACCCTTAGTAGTGAGCGTTTGGATCTCCCGTGGCTGTCGCAGACTTGGATTATGGTGAGCTCCTGGCGTTCAAAGACTAGTTGTTGTCTTTATTTTGTATTGACTTTCATTTTTTATTTTGGACTAGTCAGATCTCTTTATATATTTATGGTTTTCCGTTCGTAGTAGCTCCTGTATAGGTGACACCATGTCCCGGGGATTAGTGTCTTGTGTTAGTTTGTCTCTTGGTCTCTTTTGGGCCTATTATGTATATTTTTGTATCGACTACATATATATATATATGATATGGCTCTTCTTTCTATATACTTTATTCCTATCTTCCCGCTTTTATTACTTATGTTCTATTTAAATTGTGTCTTCCGCATCTTGTGTGTTGGGTTAAGGTTTGTCCACTAGGTGGGTTTTAGTGGACGCCATCATGGCCTGACTTTGGGTTGCGACAGAGTGGTATCAGAGCTTTAGGTTCATCGGTCTCACCAATACATGAGTAAGTGTTTAGTAGAGTCTCGCAGATCGATACGATGACGTCTGTATCCAATCTTCGAGAGGCTATAGGACATTCTTAGGAGTACTTCACCATTTCTTGTTCCTTCTCATGCGTTGGTGGTTGTACTAATATCTAAACTCCATTTGTTTCACTCTTTATCAGATGGTTAGGACGAGATTGCTTGCAGGTGGGCATAAACCTCTCGGTAGGCCCCAGCTAGGGGCAGAGCTAGAGGTCGACCCAGAGACCGAGGCAAGGCACCAGCTCTAGAGCCTAAGAGAGAAGTTGAGCATGTTCAGCATCAGCCGGAGGATGTGGGGCCAGCCCAGCCTCCACCAGGATTTGTGGCCATGCTTGTACTACAAGATACTTTGGCCATGATCCTCAGCTTCATGGAGGGTATGTCTCAGGCATGCACTATGCCTAGCACTTTAGCCGTACTACAGGCTAGAGATGATGCTCAGACTTCAGCCCTGACAGGGGCATAGGGTGTTTAGGGTCCGCAGGCACATCATGCAACTGTAGCTCCTTGTATAGTAGTTCAACTTGTCCTGACTGTTTCTCCACGTTTGGCTCCTAGGCCAGCTATAACCCCCAAGGAGCAGAAAATGTTGGGGTGGTTTATCAGATTGGGTCCTCCCAGGTTCACCAGTGCTGCGGGCGAGGATGCCCATGAGTTTCTAGTCAGTTGCCAGGAGAGGTTGCATAACCTCGGGTTAGTAAAGTCCCACAGAGTTGATTACATTGTTTACCAGCTGGAAGGGCCAACGAGGTAGTGGTGGAGATCCTATCTAGATTGCTGACTAGCTGAGTCACCTTTGATGACATGGTCCTAGTTCTCTGAGGCTTTCTTGGAGAAGTATGTACCTCGTATCCTGAGGGAGCGGTTGAGGGATGAGTTCTCAGATCTGACTTAGGGATCACTTACAGTTGCAGAGTATGAGGCACGGTTCCATGACTTGGCGAGACATGCCTCTATGCTTATGCCGACAGAGCAAGAGAGAGTTTGCAGGTTTGTCAGAGGACTATCATTTTCGCTTAGATTGGTGACAGAGTAGATGGTAGCATCGGGTTGTTCTTTTCTGGAGATAGTTGATCATTCACGCACTATTGAGGAAATCCATCGTGGGGCCTATGGAGGAAGCGACAAGAGGCCCCATCGTCAAGGTGGTTACTGTGGGTCTCAGTCTCGCTGTAGAAGGTTCCAGGGCCAAGGGTATTCAAAATAGTATCAACCTAGTAGACTGGTTAAGGTAGCTCTACAGATTACAGATGATGGCACGACAGGTGCTAGTGGTCAGATGGTTCAGACATCTCGGGGTTCATATTCAGGGTATTCAGGCTGTGGTGGTTAGTCAGGTTCAGTCGAGTCATCTTAGAGGGGTAGTTCTGGTAGGGGTTGCTATAAGTGTGGGGTTGTGGGTCACTTTGCCCGTGAATGTCCTACGATTAGTCATCGCAAGAGGCAGAGTTTGTTAGGTCCACAAAGTTAGGAGGGTCAGAAGGTTCAGGCCCCCAGGGATATGGTTCAGGGTACTAGGGATGGTCCCTAGAGTGCTAGATGTGGTCTTCCGACATGCAGATCGGGTGGTCGAGGTGGACATGGACATATGTATGCTTTTCCAGGGAGGCCAGAGGCGGAGACATCAGATGTTGTTATCACAGGTACAATCTCTGTCTCCCATTAGCCTGCTTATGCTTTATTTTATCCGGGGTCTACCTTTTCATAGGTGTCCACTTATTATTCTACACAGTTAGATTTTTCTTGTGAGCCTATGTTTGTGCCTATGCGTGTAGCTACCCCCGTAGGTGATTTTTTGGTAGTGGACCGAGTATATAGAGCTTGTGTGGTGACCATCTTGGGGTATGATACTTGAGTAGACCTTATCGTGTTAGATATGGTGGATTTCGACGTGATTCTAGGCATGGATTGGTTGTCTCCTTATCATGTTGTCTTGGATTGTTTCTCCAAGATTGTTACTTTATGCATGCCTAGTATTCCTCCTCTTGTATGGACTGGTTCTGATAGTCATATGTCGAGAGGTGTGATCTCTTTTCTGATGGCGCAACGGTTGGTGGAGAAGTGGTGTTTATCTTCTTTTGCTTATGTCCATGATACTAGTGCTGACACTCATCTTCTTGAGTCTGTTCCTGTAGTTAGAGAGTTTACCAATGTGTTCGCTACTGATCTACCGGGTCTTCCTCCTGATGGTGATATTGACTTTGGGATTGAAATTGAGCCGGGTACCCAACCAGTTTCCATTTCGCGTTACTGTATCGCTCCAGCTGAGTTGAGCGAGCTTAAGGAGCAGCTCCAAGACCTCTTAGGAAAGGGGTTCATTAGAATGAGTGTATCTTCTTGGGGTGCTTCTGTCTTGTTCGTGAAAAAGAAGGATAGTACCTTGCGTATGTGCATTGACTACAGGCAGCTTAATGAGGTGATCATCAAGAACAAGTATCCCATGTCGTGGATTGATGAATTATTTGAGCAGCTTTATGGTGCAGCGGTGTTCTCTAAGATTGACTTGAGATCGGGCTACCACCAGTTGAGGATTAGGGTGGTGGACATCCCTAAGACAGTCTTTAGGACTCGATATGGCCATTACAAGTTCTTAGTCATTTCTTTTGGGTTAACTAATGCCCCAGCAAGATTTATGGAGTTGATGAACCATAAGTTTAGGTCTTACTTGGACTCATTTGTGATAGTGTTCATCGACGACATCTTGGTTTACTCAGGGTGTAGGGAGCAACATTTAAGGATTGTACTCCAGACCTTGACAGAGCAGGGATTGTATGCAAAATTCACTAAATGTAAGTTTTGGCTTGAGTCGGTAGCATTCTTGGGGCACGTAGTGTCCAAGGATGGCATCATGTTGGATCTGGCGAAGATTGAGGCAGCTCGTAGTTGGGTCAGGCCTACTTCTTTTATTGAGGTTCGCAGTTTTGTTGGGTTAGCAGGCTACTACAGATGGTTTGTAGAGGGATTTTCTTCTATTGCAGCACCCTTTACTAGATTGACTCAGAAGGATGTTCCCTTCAAGTGGTCGGACAAGTCTGAGGCGAGCTTTCTGAAGCTCAAGGCCTTGTTGACTTCAGTGCTAATTCTGACTCTTCCTATTGAGGGCCAGGGGTTTACAGTCTATTTTGATGCTTCCAGTGTGGGCCTAGGTTTCATATTGAAGTAGCAAGGTAGAGTTATTGCTTATGCTTCCAGGTAGCTGAAGCTTCACGAGAGGAACTACCCCACTCATGACTTGGAGTTGGCAGTGGTAGTCTTCGCGTTGAAGATTTGGCGGCACTATTTGTATGGAGTTCACTGTGAGGCATTCATGGACCATCGTAGTCTTCAGTATATTTTCAGCTAGAGGGACCTTAATTTTAGACAGCGCAGGTGGTTGGAATTACGGAAGGACTATGACATTTCTATCCTTTATCCTTCGGGCAAGGCTAATGTGGTAGCAGATGCCTTAAGTCGGAGGGCAGTGAGTATGGAGAATTTGGCTTTCTTAGCCTTGGATGAGTGACCTATGGCCTTGGACATTCAGTCCTTAGCCTATCAGATGGTCAGACTTGATATTTCTGAGTCGGGCAGAGTATTTGCTTATGTAGAGGTTAGATCTTCCTTGATGGAGCAGATTTGGGCACAACAGTTTTAGGATCCGCAGCTGAGAATGATTCGAGACAAGGTTCTTACGGGTGAGGCTAGAAAGGCGACCTTAGATCTAGAGGGCATCTTGAGGATTGGGGGTCGTATCTGTGTTCCTAGAGTTGGTGACTTAGTTTTGTTGATTCTTCAGGAGTCTCATTGTTCCAGGTAGTCTATTCATCCCGGTGGTGCGAAGATGTACCGTGATTTGAGGCAGCATTACTGGTGGTGTGGGATGAAGAGGGACACTGCAGTTTTAGTGGCTAGGTGCTAGAACTGTCAACAGGTGAAGTACGACGGCTACCCATTCCAGAGTGGAAGTGGGAGAGTATAGCCATGGACTTTGTGGTAGGATTGCCTCGTACTTTCCTAGGTTTTGATTCTATTTGGGTCATCGTTGATTGATTGATCAAGTCAGCTCGCTTCCTACTGGTTCAAACTTCTTACACATTGGAGAGGTTGACTCAGATCTACCTTAGAAAGATTGTCTGTTTGCATTGGGTGCCGGTTTCTATCATTTCACACCGTGGTACTCAATTCACTTCTCATTTATGGAGATTTATTCAGAGAGAGTTGGGCACCCAGGTTGAGCTCAGAACAACTTTTCACCCTCAGACCGATGGCCAGTCTGAGAGGACTATTCAGGTTTCAGAGGATATCCTATGGGCTTGTGTTATTGATTTCGGTGGCCAGTGGGACCAGTCTTTGGCTTTGGCAGAGTTTGCATCCGAGATTCACGACTTGTCTCAAACAAGAGAAAGAAACAAGCACAAAATCATTTTTATAAATATTAAACATATGCTCCCTATGATAACTGAATTAATAAATCATGGTCGACAAACAATACGAGCCGCCAGATACATCGGACAAGGATTCATGATTACCTTGTTTCACGTAAATTATTTACCTGCAACTATTCAATACCCCTACAAAAAATTGATCACAAATTCCTTTATTTATTTATCATTTTTATTATATGTTCTTTTTTCTCTCTAATCTATCTAGTTCCTTCTTGTACAATCATCTGATGAAGTCTCATCAAATAGCTCTTCCACTTCTAGTGGTCACATAGTTACAAACCCAAACAAACAATAAAAGCTAAATGGAAAAAGAAAAGATTTTAGAACGAAACTATTTTTGACTAGGAAGACAAAGAAGTGTGATAAAGATGAGACCGTATAAAATGAATATTCATCAAATTTACTATTTTCCGATTTGTTCTTTCGTCGCTTCCTTTCCAGTAGTATCGTTGTTGTCTTTTTTGCAGCTTTTGTTGTTGCCAGAACTATGTGGTATGGTTCGGCAACAACCCCGATTGAATTATTTGGGCCCACTCGTTATCAATGGGATCAAGCATTGGATCTCCTGTCTCATATCAATTAAGAGGGGTCATGGAAAGAACAGGTTCAAAGTCATGATCAATTCCTTTTTCAAAGGAAATCCTAGCTATTCTTAGCATGATATTGGGAAATCTCATTGCTATTACTCAAACAAGCATGAAACGTATGCTTTTATATTTGTCCATAGGCCAAATCAGATATGTAGTTATTGGAATAATTGTTGTAGACTCAAATGATAGATATGCAAGCATGATAACTTATATGGTTTTCTATATCTCCATGAATCTAGGAACCCCAAGAGAGAGACCCAAGTCCTAGTAGCCTTGCCAAATGGTGATTCAACATAGATTATATATCTTGAAACCAAGCCAATTTTGGCGCCGCTTTATGATAATGAAACCAACCAACAAAAACCATTAACGCTGCAAAGACCAATTCCCCAATCGTTGTACAATAGAGTTGTAATTCACTAGTTATTCCAGATGCTCGCCAAAGCTGAAAACAACCAGAGGTTATTTATATTCCTTGAAAACCCCCGCCTACATCACCATTTAATATTTCTTGGCCCACTATTGGCCAAACAACCTGGGCACTAGGCCCAATGTGAGTAGGATCACTTAGCAACATTTCATAATTAGAAAAATGAGCACCGTGGAAATACATACCGCTCAGTCAAAGAAAGACGATAGAGCGTTGACCGAAATGTGCACTAAATACTTTTTGAGAGATCTCCTCCAAGCCATCGCACGGAAAACTAGAACCAAAATCCTTTTTATCTAGCATTAACTTGGAACCACGTGCATCTAAAGCACCTTTTACTTAGATCAATCATCCTGGCGTCGAGCTATTTTTCCACAGGACCTCCCTTACATTATCGTCACCATAGTAGAGTTTAACCATCAAGTTCGGGATGGATTGGTGTGGTTCCTCTACGCCTAGGACACCAAAATATCATTTACGACTAGGACTACTAGGTATCTAATCCCATTCGCTCCCTTAGCTTTCATTAGGACATGTATTTCTATTATTATGAAATTCGTCAATGAAGTAGTTAATGGTAGGGTTACCATTATCCTTTTTGTAGTGATGAAACTTGTATGTGTTCCTAAGAAAAGGAATTTGTCCATTTTTTGAGGTCTCAAAGGGGGCGGGATTCAAACCCTCGACACCGTGGTTCATAGCCACGTTCTCTAATCCTCTGGGCTACAGACCCCACCCCATCTCCACTGGATCTGTTCCCGGGAGTAGTACCTTAAAAAAAGGAACCTTTCCTCTCGTGCACCCACGAATGATATAAACGCTACTGTTGCTTTGACTTTACTCACTATAATAATAGCTACCATTCTAGAATCCAGACGGCACCATTCAAGGCTTTATACGGTAGGAGATGTCGTTCTCCAGTGGGCTGGTTTGATGCTTTTGAGGTTAGGCCATGGGACACCGACTTATTGAGAGATTCTATGGATAGTGTATGTGCGATCCAGGAGTGACTCCATACTTCCTAGAGTAGGCAGAAGAGATATACAGATCAGAGGCTACGGCCTTTAGAGTTCATGGTTGGTGATCGTGTGTTCATGTGGGTGTCACCCATGAAGGGCGTGATGAGGTTTAGGAGGAGGGGTAAGCTTAGCCCCAAGTTTATTGGCCATTTTGAGATTCTGTGGCGGGTCGGAAAGGTGGCTTATGAGATAGCCTTACGGTCATGACCCAAGGTACCCCCTAGATGTGACATGGCATACAAGACCCCGAAAGGCCTCATACAAGCCACTTAGAATACATACATCCAAGATAATAGAGATTAAGAGTTCAAAGAGTTTCTCGTATCAAAGTTTAAAAAAAGGAAATAGTGGAAGTCTACATCTCATGTCTCAAAGTCATTCTAACAAAAGAGATAAAGTTTGGGATGTAACATAATACAATCCGACCAAAGGGAAAATACATGAAAAATAAGAACAACCAGGCTATGTCCTCGGATGGATGAGGACTCACCAAGTCTTCTATCAATCTTCTACTAAAGCTCTAGCCACGATTGGGAGGTGAATCGCCAAGTCCTACACCAAAGAAGTTAATGTAGGCAAGAGTATGCGTTAGTACAATCAAGTACCAAGTATTATAGCAATGCACAAAGGGCATATAAACCATGCTAGAATGACATATAATCATGACATGTAATGGCCAAACTAAAACATGATAAAACATGAGAAACATGAAGCATTAACCATGGCCTAGACAAGCTTATCATCTTTCCTTTACTTTACTTTAGACCATCATCATAACACTTGTTCATTAGTTGTGGGGAAATAGCCTTAACCGACATATGAGACCATGCGAGCTATCAACATGGAATCCAGTGTCTGCCCTACACCGAAAAGGGGTGTCCTACTTGCCAAGGTAAGACCATGTACTTCTTAGCTTATGTGGATCCACCAGCTAATCAAAGGTCCATTCAAGACATCCTATGGGGGCACATAGGTATGGGACATGAGGGATCTCCTCTTGTCCTCTCGGTGCTAAGCATAGTTCCCATGGATTAATCATAGTCATAATTTTATCATATCATTAGGAAGCATGGGGGATCTCCCCTACCTTACTATGAGTAGACATAAGGGATCTCCTCTTGTCCTTTCCATTAGAATAGCTCCATAGAAGACATGAGGGATCTCCTCTTGTATTGTCTTGGATAGGCATGAGGGATCTCCTCTTGACTATCATAGGGAGGGGGAAAACATGAGGGATCTCCTCTTGACTATCATAGGGAGGGGGAAAACATGAGGGATCTCCTCTTGTTCCTTTCATTGAATCTACTCCCTATTCTCCTTAGTTAAGAAAATCCTTTCATAATTCATCATCAATATCTACATGTCATAAACTTTGGCACTTAAATCTCAAAGCCCCCTTAATTCGTCATGCTCATATTTCATAAATCGCGGGTTCATAAACTTCACCTCAAAATATGCAATTCAATGCAAGCTAATACTTAGAAAGCCATAAATCAAGGCAATTTAGTCATAATTGACGGAACCCACATAATAGAGGAAAATCATAGATTTTGATTGAACATGCATCTTTTCATAAAATATCCTCTTTTCATCGTTCATAGTCTTACATGAAATTCATAGCTTGATAATCATAATCCTTAACGCAATTCATAAAGAGTTCATGCAATTCATCTTTTTCTCAATTCAACCCACAATCATAAGCATAAATCACAAATTGGGGGAAACTTAGCATAAGCTCATGGGATTTATCAAGTTGCATGTAAATCACGCTAAATCGTGCTCTAGCTTACTCTACCACGCTAGATCGTACACTATCAACCATAACATCAACAATGGAAAGCATAATGAAGAACCCATAAGAATTTGTCAAACCCTAGCTCTCTTGAGCAAGACTAAACCTTGAAAACCTTAAGGAAAAGAGGACCCATTGGAGGAAAGACTCCAAATGGTAAATACTATCATACCTTAATGCCAATGCCTTGAAATTAAAGGAGGATTGATGACCTTGATGAGAACCCTAATTCTCTTCTTCTTCTAGAGAGAGGAATATTTTTGGGAGATGAGAGTTGAAAATGAAGGGATTAGGGCTTAGAAAATATAAATAGGGCCAGGGTTAAGGGGCAAAATCATCTAGGATAAGGAATAAACATTTAGGGAAAAGTCCAAAAAGCCCTTAAATAAAATTGTCGGGGCCAATCGACGGACAGGATCTACGGTTCGTACATCCATTGACGGACCATCCTGCTCTTCCGTCAATCAATTCAGAAAGTTCATTTTGGACTGAAAATTGGCTAAGTCTGGAAGGCATCTACAGAACCCATCTACAGCCCGTCAACCGAACTACGAACCGTCCTGCTATTCCGTAGGTCAAGGTTCAGAAACTCAAAATTCATAAAGTTGGCAGGGCCATCGACGGTTCCCATCTACGGCCCATCACTCCACCTACGGTCCGTAGATGGCCTCCATCGTCACTAGCACCAGAAAAATTTTAAAACTGCATTTTTCTTTCTTTTCAAAAACTGGGGTGTTACACTTACCTCCAGCCCTTTCTAGTGTTGACCTTGTGTTTCATACCTCTATGTTGAGGCGGTATGTTCCTGATGAGTCTCACGTGCTTCAGTGGGAGTCGGTTCAGCTTGATGAGACTTTGAGTTTTTAGGAGGAGCCTGTGGCCATTCTGGATAGGAGACAGTTGCAATCTAAGGAGATCCCGTCAGTGAAGGTTTAGTGGAGGCACCATCCAGTTGAGGAGGCTACTTGGGAGACCGAGCTTGATATGTGAACCCGGTATCCTCACCTCTTTGAGCCTTCAGGTATTGCCTTTGACTTACTTTCGCGGACGAAAGTCCTTTTAGTGGTATTTGTTGTAATGAACCTCGAGGTCATTTCTCTATTTTCTGTGTCCTTTTACTATTTTTCCCCTTCCTGTAGATTCCTTATAGTTTGTGTGTGGTGCTAGGATGGGTGGCACGCTCCCCGAGGTGTTTAGTTAAGTTTGGTGCAAGTTTAGAACTTTGGAAGCTTAATGCTTGAAAGAGTTGACTTTATTCAACATCTGGAGATTCTGGCATCGGATTTGAATTCTGTCGGTTCCATCAGCTTTGAAAGGGTCATTTTGTTCGAGTATAAAGGTTGGTTGGGGTTTTCAAGCTGTCATTTGGATTTGGTGCGAATAAGCATTTTAGCTTTTTAGTATAGTTAAAAGTGGAACTTGGGGCAACTTTCTTGGTAAACATGCTTGGAATCAAATTCCATCAGCGCAGTTAGCTCCGGAATACCGAGTTTGGTCTAGAGCGATCTTTGGTTTGATTCTCGAGGGTATCAGGGTGAGTGCTTAGCTTCTTGGTACCTTGTGGTGTTTCTTTGTTAAAGTGTTGACTTTGGTCAACATTTTGACGAAACGACCTCGGATGACTGTTTCATCGATTCCGTTGAGTAAGGAATGTCGTTTCGAAGTGCTTTGCACTTTTAGTTTGCGTCGTTTGAACTCCGAATGAACTTTGAGGCCTTGTTCAAAGATTTGAACACTTAGGCCTTTTTCTTGATTTTGCTGGTATCTGGTCCGACGGCTTAAGCGAACTCTTGATCGCTTAAACAAAGTCCACTTAAGCGACCAAGAGGCCGCTTAAGCGAAGGGCATCAGAGTAGCGGGGGTCGCTTAAGCGACCCACCCTTGGCTTTTGTGAAGGCCGCTTAAGCGACCAAGTGGTCGTTTAAGCGAAAGGCGCCTCTTAGACGGGCTCTGCTTTTGCGAACATTTGGACGCTTAAGCAAAGTCCTCTTAAGCGAACTTTTGGCTGCTTTTGTGAAGATCGCTTGGTTAAAACCCCATTCTTCACTCTTTATTCTACAAAAGCAATAACCATCTTTGAGAGCTTGGCTTGGGGCTTTTTGGAGAAATTCTTGGTCATTTCCAACCATTTCAAGGTGAGCTTCTTCCTTTCCCTCTACTCTACGCTTTTATGTCATTAATTTCGTAATTCAATTTCGTTTCCAACCTCAAATCCCCTAATTTTCAAGCTTTAAGTGGGGTTATTTGGCCATTTGAGGTCTGAATTGAGTCCCATTTTGCGCCCATCTTTCGGGCATGTGATCCTCACCCCAATGAGGACAATATGACGGTTTCCTTTTCGTAATTCGATTGCATCGATTCACGGACTGTTTTAGGCCCAATTTCTAGTCTATTTTTCAAACTAGTGATATGGGTATCATTGGACTCGTATTAACTTGCTCGTTGTGTTCTTGATAGCTTGGCAACAATCTGAGGCTCTCTGGAAGGGAAAAGCACCGAAGTTGTAGTTCGTGAATGGTTTTCGGCCTTGAGGTAGGTTATGGCTTTCCTTTTCTTTGACTTAGCTTAGTTCGATTGAGTATATTTGGGTAGTATTGCATGATTTAGGTTGAGCCCTTAGGTTTGTTGAGCTTTATTGATCCTTGGGTAGTTATGGTGATAAATGGGGTGGTTTAGCTTAAGTTTAGTCGAAGTGACCTTAGTTTAGGCGATCTTGGTGTGAGTAGTATCCTTAGACCTTGCATCTAGGTGGCATGAAACTTAGGATTTTCTTGCGTTTGATTGACTTGGTTAGTTTTATTGATGGTTTGGATCCTTGAGTTGTGATTCTTTGGTTGTTTATTAAACTATTGAGCCTAAGGCCGTGAGCTTGGATTGGCAGAAGTCCAAGGTTAGTACTCTTATGGTGTGACAGGTATTCTTCCCAATTCAATGTGAATGTCATAATTTGAATGTGATTTCGTTTATGAGGAATGTCTGTTTGAATGAGTTTTGGTGGGAAAAATTTACTTTGTTGGCAAAAAGAGGTTAACCTTAATAAGTTGGAAGCCCTTGAATAGAAAGTGGTAGAAATCCTTTTTCTTGATTTATCGCACCCTTTTGCTGCTTATATTCTAATTAGCTCGAGGTATCATTCTGGGCGGCCCAACAGTTTGGTTGAACTACAGTTTACTTTTGCTTTACGTTGTTGATGAGCTCGACCATCATTCTGGGCAGCCCATAGATACAGATATCCGGGTTATGGGTAGGCTCGACCTGCCATACCGGGCGGCCCATGGATACATATATCCAGGTTGTTGGGTTACAGTTAAGCTTGAGGTATCATTTCAGGCGGCTCGATGTTTTTTCCAGGCTTATGATGTTTTTCCTTATTTAGGGTTTGACCTTGTAGCATTGCATGTGTCGCCTTGAGTGCATTGGTTGGTTGGTTTAAATGTATTGTGGTGGTTATTGATATTATTAAATATGTTCTCCTTTATTAGCCTGTTATACCTTAGCTTGCCCTTGCCTTGTTGGTTTCATCGTGCTTCTTACTTATATTTGATCTTTCTAAGCTCGATCGTCCTATGATGCCTACTAGGTACCCCATGTTTTGGTGCTCATACTACGCTTCTGAATCTTTTTCTGATGCAGCTCCCAGTTCGAGCCACCTTTAGTAGTAAGCGTTTGTATCTCCCGTGGCTGTCACAAACTTGGATTGTTGTGAGCTCCTGGCGTTGAGAGACTAGTTGCTGTCTTTCTTTTGTATTGACTTTCATTTTGTATTTTTGAATAGTCAGATCTCTGTATATATTTATGGATTTTCGTTCGTAGTAGCTCGTGTATAGTTGACACCAAGTCCCGGAGATTGGTATCTTGTGTTGTTTGTCTCTTGGTCATTTTTGGGCCTATTTTTTACATTTTTGTATCGTACTACAGATATATATGATATGGCCCTTCTTTCTATATACTCTTTTCCTGTCTTCCTACTTTTATTACTTATGTTGTATTTGAATTATGTTTTCTGTGTCCTGTGTTTGAGTTTAGGCTTGTCCACTAAGTGGGTTGATGTGGACGCCATTATGGCCTGACTTTGGATTGTGACATCATCTTAGACATCATATCCTCTTGCGATTCAAAATAAATCCTCCATCTCGATTACTTGGTGGGACATATGAACCACTCTTATCATTTATGTTATTGTACCTATTTCGATTGAATTTATTTTCACGACTATAGTTTCCTTCATGGTTGTAGTTCCCTTCACGATTGTAGTTACTGAAGTTCTGACCTTGATTTCCTTGACCCTTGCGCCAATTATCCTGATTGGATGATTGGGCATTAGTCTGGAAACTCTGCTGCTCATTCACAAAATTTGCATCTTCTTCATACATGCACTCATTAGGAAGTGAGGCTCTATTCATATAGTTGACTGCATTCACTTTCTCAGCATTCCCACTTAAGTGTTTCAAAACCAAGCCTACCTCTGTTCTCAACTATGCTACCTCTTGACGTATCTCTTCGTTCACTTGATTGTGAGTGGCTTCTATTGAAAAAGTGCTCTTTGCGATAGTTGATGATCTAGTGCTCCATGCCTTATTACTTTTGGAGATCTTTTCAAGTTTCTCTGCAATATCCTGAAATGTGTTTGCCCCGTAAGATCCTCCAGCAATAGTATCTACTGTAAAAAGTACTCCTTGAGTGATTCATCATTAAAACAGTAGTTCGGCACACTTATCATGAATCCTGTAAGTCTATCCCAAGAATCACTAATCGACTCCTCAGGTAGAGCCATGAAGTTGTTGAGTTTATCTTTAAGATTCAACTTCTTTGACAATGGGAAGTACTTTTCTAAGAACACTTTATGCAGCTCTGTCCATGTGGTAATTGAGTTATATGGAAGCTCAGATAACCAGACAGTCACATCACCAGTCAATAATAATGGAAACACACATAACCTGATTGTATCCATGTCTAAGTCTGGCCTTCCCACACTACTCTAACACACGCAGATGAATTTACTAAGATGAGCATATGGGTCTTCAGATTGCATGCCATGAAATAGCCCTCTCGATGTAAGCATTTGCATCAGGCTGCTTGTAACCACAAACGTATGTCCGGGCAGTAGTGGAGGAACAACTATGGAACCCATTGATCCCACAACATTATAATCAACCCTATAATTGTCGCGCACATCGGATGCTTGCTGATTTTGCACTATCATGGGGTTGCTCTGATTGTTTCTCAATACCTCCACTACTCTTGGAAGTTGAACTCCAGGGTTATCCTCTTGACCTGCTCTGATTGGATCATCGTTCAATCCAAGATTCTGACCTCACCTGGCCATTTGTCGAAGAGTGTTTCTTATTTCTAGATCTTAAGGGGTCAGGGGATTGCCTTGACTCAGTGTACTTGGCATACACTTCGAACAAAACCGGTTGAAAACAAAAATAGAAGAAAATGTAAATCAAGAAATAATTGCCCACAAATGTTCGATAAAATGCCTGAGTGAAATTATTTTTCTGGGCTGAAATTGTTCTACGCGATCGTGATGTGAAATTTTGAAATGCCGCGATCGTGATGTCTAATCTCAAGATCATGATTAATTGAATAGGTGAGGCTCGCGATCGTATGGAGCCATCTTGCGATCGCGATGAGTTGTCTGCTTGGCAGTAAAAACTACAGAAACTAGTAGCTTTACCCCCACTCCCTAGATTTATTTTTCACTTATTTCTCTGGCCTAATTGCTTGATAATACACTGCTTTATGTACCTTTATCTTCGTTTGACATGTTTGCATCTTGTATAGGTACTAAATTTGTAAAAGCATGGCCGATAACATCAACCAAGTTGAGGAACAAATGCAAGAAAATATTTTGGGAGATGAAATCTTAGATCATGAGCGGTTTGTGTACACTAAATGCCACCAGGTGCATGACTGCCTCCTCAAAAAGAACATCACAAGAGAGAGGGGTCTTCTCTTAACAAATCTTCAAGAGCGCATGTCGGACTTCTATGGGCGATTGGAGGCCAGAGGATATATGTGTTTTGTGGATAAGCCTATCAAGGCCAACCACACGGTGGTTCGAGAGTTCTACTCTAATACCGCTGAGACCGACTTCTCTGGTGACTTGGTAGTTACGGTCTGGGGTAAACAAGTTTGTTTTGACTCCACAAGGATCAACAATTACTATGGTCTTCCCGATGTCTATAATGATGTTCACACGGTAAGGGCATGGAAGCGGGTCAAGAGTGGTTTGTGACTCACTTGCATGGTAGCCATAGGCCCAAATGGATTGAGAACAACCACAAGATCGACTCCTCAGAGTTCACAACTAAAGCCAAGACATGGCTTTCCATCATTTTTAGTAGGGTTATTCCGTCGAGAAATGAGACCGATGTGTCTCTTGATAGGACACTTCTGCTTTGTGCCTTCATGGAGGGAATCCCTATTAATGTTGGGCGGATCATTAATGTGCAGCACATTCGAGAGTTTTTCTAGGAAGGTATAAATAGTCTTTATTACCCTTCTTTTATTTCTTATTTATGCCTGACATATGAGGTGGAGCCATGTGAGGGAGATAGCTTGAGGAGTCCTGAAGGCCCTATCCATCCAATTAAATAGAAGGGTCCAAGCATGTAATGAAGAAGTGAAAGATTGATGTGCAAGATCCAACATTTGGCACATTCATTAAGGACACTGCTTCACCTAGTTCAGACTCCATTCCTCTTCCAGCTGAGTTACTACGGAGGGGACCACAAGTATGTAACACCCCAAGTTTTCTAAGGAAGGAAAGCGCAGAATTTTGAACTGTTACCAGTGATCTACGGAGGCCACCTACGGACCGTAGGAGGATTGACGGGCTGTAGGTGGGGAATCGTCGATGGCACTATTTACTTCAGGGTTTCCAAGTTTCTGAATCTCGACCTACGGAGTAGCAGGACAGGTCATCGTTCCGTTGACGGGCCGTAGATGGGTCCCGTAGATGCCTTCCGAAATTAGCCAAATTTTCAGCCCAAAACATAGTTTCTGAATCTTTTGACAGAAGGACAGTACGGTCTGTCATTTGACTTACGGACCGTAGGTCCCCACCGTCAATTGCCCCCGACAGTTATTAATTAAGGGTTTTTTGGTCTTTTCCCCTAATTGATTAATTATTAATCTAATTTGGTTATACCCTTAACCCAGACCCTATAAATAGTTTCTAAGCCTAATTCTATTCATTCTAACTCATTCCTAAATTCTCCTCTCTCAAATATTTCTCTCTTTAAGAAAAATTCTCTCAAGCTTCAAGGAAGAAGAAAGCTAGGATCCTCCATTGAAGACCATCAATTTCCTTCAATTTCTTGTGGGCTTTGTTGAGGTATGATAGTGTTCACCATTAGGAGTCCTTTCCTCCAATGGGTCCTCCCTTTTCGTTCAAGGTTTTCAAGGTTTAATCTTGCCCAATTGAATTGGGATTTTTTGGATCAATTCTTATGGGTTCTTCAATTATGATTTCAATTATTGATTTTATGATTCCTAGTGCATGATCTAGCGTGATAAAGTAACTTAGTGGACGAATTAATATGAATTACATGATTTGATGTAAAGATTGCATGAGCCCCCATGATCCTAAGCTAATTCTCCCCAACTTTCTAATCTATGCTTTGATTGTTGGGTTGTGTTATAATTGATGAAGTTTATGAAATCTCTATGAAATTATGCATGAATTATGAATGAATTGAGGATGATCTTATCAATTTAGCATGTTCAAGACAAAAGCATGATTTTCCTCTATTATGTGAGTTCCTTCAAGTATGGGCAAATTGTCTTAATTATTGCTTTCTAAGCATGAGCTTGCATTGAATTGCATGAATTGAGTTGAACTAGTATGTACTCATATGAACTTTATGATCCATGAATTATGAGCATGATGAACTAAGAAAAGATAAAGCTTATGAACTCATACATGTCTCTTATGAAGTTAATGATGATTTAAAGGTGTTCTGAGATTGAAGCATTAAAGTTTTATGATAGGTTGATATATGTTTGGGTTGTGAAAGGATTTTCTCACCTAAAAAGAATAGGGAGTTGTTTCAATGGAAGGGACGAGAGGAGATCCCTCATGTTTCCCCCTCCCTATGATAGCCAACAGGAGATCCCTCATGTCTATCCATGACAAGACAAGAGTAGATCCCTCATGTCTTCTATGGAGCTATTCTAAAGAAAGGGACAAGAGGAGATGCCTCATGTCTACCCCTTATAAGGTAGGGGAGATCCCCCATGCCTTCTAATGATATGATAAGATTATGACTACAATTAATCCGTGGGAAGTATGCTTAGTACTGAGTGGACAAGTGGTGATTACCCATGTTCCATAACCTATGTGCCACCATAGGGTGATGGTCTATGATAGACACTAGCTAGTGGATCCATGTAAGCTTAAGAAGTTATGGTCCTACCTTGGCAAGTAGGGCAACCCTCTTTCGGTGTAGGGTAGACACCGAATTCCGTATTGATAGCTCACATGGTCTTATATGTCGGTTAAGGCTATTCCCCACAACTAAGGAACAAAGTGTTCTTATGAAAAAGTAAAGAAAGTAAAGAAAGGTGATTTAGCTTGCTTTGGCCATGGTTTATGTTTCATGCTTATTATGCTTTATCATGTTTTTAGCTTGGTCATTGCATGCCATGATTATGTCTCTCTCTCTAGAATGATTTATGTGTTTATGTGCATTGCTATCATACTTGGTACTTGATTGTACTAACACATACTCTTGCCTACATTAACTTCTTTGGTGTAGGACTTGGCAATTCACCTTCAACTCGTTGCTAGAGCTTTAGAGTAGAAGATTGATAAAAGACTTGGTGAGTCCTCATCCATCCGAGGACATAGCCTAGTTGTTCTTATTTTCATGTCATTTCTTTTTAGTTTTCGGATTATATTGGGTTACATCCCAAACTTTACTTTCTATGATAGATCAGCTATGAGACATAAGTGTAGACTTCCGTTGTTATCTTTTAAAAGCTTTGATATGAAATCTATTTTGAACTCTTAATCTCTATTATCTTGTACGTATGTATACTAAGTGGCTTGTATGAGGCCTTTCGGGGTGTTGTACGCCATGTCGCATCTAGGGGGTACCTTGGGTCGCGTCTAGGGGGTACCTTGGGTCACGACAAAGTATTACTCCACTTATCAGGACAGATGCAAGCTATGGATATTCGAATTCACTTGCAGATTTAAGAGTTGACTTGGAGTCTTCCTACGGAGCCTGGAGAGAGCTCCTCGACCTAAGGTAGTGCAACTTCTACCCTTTCCACTCTAATGCAGGATCAACAGATTGTTAAGGAGCGGACGAAAAAATGGAGAGGAGGCTGAAAACGATGAAGGAACATGAAAATAAGAAGAGCAAGTTTTTGAACAAAATGATGAGTACACTCTGGAAATTCTTTGGCTCGGGTGATGAGGCTGATGATGTCCTTTCAGATCCTGACTGCTCCTTCGATGAGTGATGCCCCTCTTGTCGGGTTTATTTTGTTTATGCTTTGGATCTTATGTTGCCCTAGTCGGGCTTGTTTTGATACTGTTATGGGTTGTTTTATTTTGATTTGTGGATGATGTGCCCTTGTTGGTCTTTTTGATATATTATGTTGGGTTGGTTGGTTTATTTTGTTTCTTGTAGTTATAGCTTCTTTGTTTTTGATTTAAATATTTGAGATATGGATTGACGATGCCCGATGGTGGATAGAGTGGTGACTTTCTTTAGGGTAAATCATCGATTGCTTGTGAGTGTTTGATTTGTGTTGGATGTGGAAATGTCTGAGTAGTAAACCTCCAATAGATGCATGAGGTTGCCCGATAATAGATTGGTTGAAGGCTTTCTTAAGGGAAAAATCATTGTCTTTTTGAGGTTGTGGCTTGGTTGGTACTAAGAACATAGTCTAGCATGTGGAAAGCGTTAAGCATACCCCTTCATTTTTGAAAGTTAAGCATGTATGAATGATTTTGTGACAACTCTTTTTGTGACTTTTGATTCATTAGTGGTTTAAATGTTTGATGCCACTTGCACTTTGAAAAGGAAGTTAGACTTCCGCTACTCTTTGATATAAATTGTCTTTGAACTTCTTATCTACTATTATCTTGTATGATGTATGCTAAGTGGCTTGTATGGGGCATTTCGGGGTCTTGTACACCATTCACGTCTAGGGGGTACTTTAGGTCGTGACAAACTTGGTATTCAGAGCACAAGGTTTTAGAAAAGTCCTAGGATGTCTCATAAGCCACGTCGAGTAGAATCTTGTTCATGGGTGTGAAGCGCGCCACAGTTATGAATGAGAGGCTATAAGATGTTTAGGAAACTCCACTTCTTTCATCACTCTAAAGTCGTGCCATAGAGTTCAACTCTATATGTCTCTCTCCTAATCCCTATCCGATGCTTTTTAGGATATGACCACTCGAAGAGCATATGCTAGGAGAAACGCGAGAGAGATTGTGGAACAAAAAGTTCCTCAAGAAGCTCCTCAAGTTTCGGCCGACCCTTTGGCCGAATGTGGGTATGGTGGCATCTAGAGTGAGGGACTTCACTAGGATAAACCCTTCAGAGTTTCATGGTTCTAAGGTTGAGGAAGATCCTCAAGAGTTCATTGATGAGGTGTATAAGGTGTTGATGATCATGGGTGTGACGTCAGTGAAAAAGGTGAAATTGGCTGCTTATCAACTCAAGGGTGTAGCTCAAGTGTGGTTAGAGCAATAAAAGAGCGAGAGGGCGGTTGATGCGGGTCCTCTTGATTGGGAGAAGTTTAAGGTTGCTTTCCTTGATAGGTTGTTTACCCTTGAGATGAGGGAGGCAAGGGTGCTTAAGTTCATCAACCTTCGTCAAGGAAACATGAGTGTGAAGGAGTATGCCTTGAAGTTCACACAATTGTCTAGGTATGCCTTTACTGTGGTTACCGATCCAAGGGCAATGATGAGTAAGTTCGTTTCGAGAGTGTCCGAAATAGTGGTCAAAGAATGTCGTATAGCCATGCTCATCAATGATATGCACATTTCTCGTCTAATGGTTCATGCCCAACAAATAGAAGAGGAGAAGCTTAAGGAAAAGTCTAGGGAGGCGAAGAGGGCTAAGACTGGTGATGGTGATTTCTCACGCTCTAGGTCCAATGGATATGGTCGTCCTAAGTTTTGACAAAGGTTTTCCCATCAAGGTATCTCCAATTCTCCTCCTAAGTTCAACAATGAAAGGGTGTCTAATCCTAAGCCTCAAGGAGGGAACGGTGGTGGATTTTTATAGACTACTTGTGCTAAATGTGGAAAGAAGCACGAGGGTAAATGCTTAGCCGGCACTGATTGTTGCTTCGGTTGTGGTAAGAGTGGTCACAAGATAAGGGATTGTCCATCACTTATGGCTAAGGGAAGAGAAGGTAGACAAGCTCCACCTAGTGGTTCGGGTGCAAATGCTCCCAAGCAAAATAGATTCTATGCGCTTCAGACTCGTCATGATCAAGAGGGTTCTCCCGATGTTGTTACCGGTATGATGAAAGTCTTTCAACTTGATGTTTATGCTTTGCTTGATCCCGGTGCTACCTTGTCTTTTGTGATGCCATATGTGGCTATGAGATTTGATGTTCTTCCAGATGTGTTGTTAGATCCTTTTTCTGTCTCTACTCCTATTGGTAAATCTATTGTGGCTAAGAGAATCTATGGAAATTGTCCCTTCTCCTTATCCCATAGAGTCACTCATGTTGATCTTGTAGAGCTTGATATACTCGATTTTGATGTTATTCTTGGGATGGATTGGTTGCATTTATGTTATGCTTCTATTGATTGTAGAAACCGAGTGGTCAAGTTTCAGTTTCCAAATGAACCTATCCTAGAGTGGAAAGGGGGAAATTCTATGCTTATGATTCGGGTTGTTTCTTGCCTTAAAGTTAGAAAGATGATTTCAAAAGGTTGCATATACCATCTTGTTAGGGATATGGATTCTGAGACCCCTATCTTTGAGTCGGTCCCCATTGTTAATGAATTTCCAAAAGTGTTTCCCGATGATCTACCAGGTGTTCCTCTCAAAAGGGAAATAGACTTCAGTATCGACCTTCCCCCAGATACGCAGCCTATCTCTATTCCTCCTTACCGAATGGCTCCGGTAGAACTTATGGAACTGAAGGAACAATTAAAAGATCTGTTGGATAAGGGCTTCATCTGACTAAGTATCTCACCATGGGGTGCCCCAGTGTTGTTTGTTCGAAATAAGGATGGTTCGATTCGCATGTGTATTGATTATCGGCAATTGAATAAGGTTACTATTAAGAATAAGTATCCTTTCCCAAGGATAGATGATTTGTTTGACCAACTTCAAGGAGTGAGTTACTTCTCCAAGATTGACCTTCGGTCGGGCTATCACCAAATGAGGGTGAAGTAAGATGACATTCCAAAAATGGCTTTTCGGACTAGATACGACCATTATGAATTCATAGTACTATCGTTTGGCTTGACAAATGCTCCGGCTGCATTTATGGATTTGATGAATAGGGTGTTTAGACAATACCTAGATATGTTTGTGATTGTGTTTATCGATGATATTTTGATTTACTCAAAAAGTGAGAGTGAGCATACCGATCATTTGAGGATTGTGTTGCAAGTCCTCAAGGACAAACAACTCTTAGTGAAGTTTAGTAAATGTGAGTTTTGGTTGAGGTCTAGGGCTTTCCTCGGTCACATTGTTTTCGGGAAGGGTATTGAGGTAGACCCTAAGAAGATGGATGTTGTTAAGAGCTGACCTAGACCTCTATCCCCTTCATATATTCAAAGTTTCTTGGGTTTCGCTAGTTACTATAGAAGGTTTGTTGAGGGGTTCTCTTCAATTGCCTCTGCATTGACGACATTGACCCAAAACAAGGTTAAGTTTGTATGGTCTAAAGCATGTGAGAAGACCTTCCAAGAATTGAAAGATAGACTCACCTCTGCTCCAGTGTTAACTCTACCAAAAGGGTCCAATGGATTTGTAGTTTATTGTGATGCCTAAATAGTTGGGTTGGGATGTGTCCTTATGCAAAATTGAAAGGTGATTGCTTATGCTTCAAGGCAACTCAAGATTAATGAAAGGAACCATCCTACCCATGACTTGGAACTAGCGGTGGTGGTGTTTGCTCTAAAGATTTGGAGGCATTACTTGTATGGTGTCCATGTGGATGTCTTCACCGACCACAAGAGCTTACAATATGTGTTCAACCAGAAGGATCTAAATCTTCGTCAAAGGAGGTGGCATGAGTTGCTAAAAGACTATGACATGAGTGTCCTCTATCACCCCGGCAAGGCGAATATGATGGCGGATGCCCTTAGTCAGTTGTCCATGGGTAGTGTTGCTCATGTTGAGGATGATAAGAAAGAATTGGTTCAAGATGTTCATAGATTGGCCCTATTGGGTGTTCGGTTGATTGATTCTAGTGAAGGAGGAGTTGTTGTTCATGATGGTGCAGAATCGTCCTTTGTGTCGGATGTGAAGGCAAAGCAAGGTCTCGATCCAATCTGATGAAGTTGAAGAAGTGGTGCTTAAAAAGTCCATTGAGGCTTTCTCCCAAGGGAGCGATGGTGTACTCCGATATTAAGGTCATTTGTGTGTTTCGAATGTTGATAACCCGAGGGAGCATATCTTATCGGAAGCCCATAGTTCCCGATATTCCATTCACTCGGGAGCCACCAATATGTACCGTTACTTGCGGAAGGTCTATTGGTGAAATGGGATGAAGAACATTGCGAAATTCGTGGCAAAGTGTCGTAATTATCAACAAGTGAAGGTAGAGCCTCAAAAGTTGGGAGGTTTGTCCCAAGACATTAGTATTCCTACTTGGAAGTGGGAAGATTTGAATATGGACATCATTGTTGATTTACCACGCACTCGGTGACAACATGACTTGATTTGGGTTATTGTGGATCATTTGACGAAATCGATTCATTTATTTCTCGTCAAGGTTTCTTATTCGATGAAAGACTATGCTAAGTTGTACCTAAGGGAAATTGTTAGGTTGAATGGAGTGCCCCTATCCATCATATCTGATCGTGTACACAATTCACTTCTCAATTTTGAAATCTTTCCAAAAGGGCCTTGGTACCCGTGTTAAGCTTAGCACTGCCTTTCATCCCCAAACCGATGGGCAAGCAGAGCGTACTATCCAAACTTTGGAAGATATGTTGAGACCTTGTGTGATTGACTTCAAGGGTAATTGGGATGATCATTTGCCTTTGATTGAGTTTTCTTATAATAATAGTTATCATCCTAGTATTGGTATGGCTCCATTTGAGGCTCTTTATGGTAGGAGGTTTAGGTCTCCTATAGGTTGGTTTGAAGTTGGTGAAGTTGCCTTGATAGGTCCCGAATTGGTGCATGAGGCTATGGGGAAAGTTCGGCTTATTAGAGAAAGGTTGAAAATGGCTCAAAGTCGATAAAAGTCATATGCCGATGTTAGAAGGAGAGAGATAGAATTTGATGTTGATAATTGGGTCTACTTGAAAATTTCACCCATGAAGGGTGTAATGAGGTTGGAAAGAAAGGGAAGCTCAGTGCCCGTTATGTGGGCCCATATCAGATTTTGAGGCGAATTGGTAAGGTTGCTTATGAACTTGACTTGCCTAATGATTTAGCGTCGATTCACCCGGTTTTCCATGTCTCCTTACTAAAGAAGCGTGTTGGTGATCCGGCATATATAGTGCAATTGGAGGACCTTAGTATAAAAGAGAGTCTTTCTTACGAAGAGGTTCCTGTTGAGATTTTAGACCGGCAAGTTCAGAAGTTGAGAAATAAAGAAGTTGCTTCCGTGAAAGTTCTTTGGAGGAATCAGTTAGTTGAGGGTGCTACTTCGGAGGCCGAGGCCGATATGATGTCCCGTTATCCTCATATTTTTTCCCTCCACTTTTACTCTAGATTGAGGTATTAAGTTCTTCATGGTTCACTCTTTTGGTCTCATGTGTCTTAGATATTCCTATGATTCCTCATTTGTGCATGTTCATGAAAAAGCTTAAATTTTTTAGAAAATGAGTTAACTTGATTGATTTCTTCATGTTTATGTGCATTTGAGTATATGTTTCATATAGACCTTATGAAATGATGTTTTGAACATGCCTTAGCTTGGAGTTGATGTTTCCTCCTCGGATATGTGCATTTATGTGATTGCATTCATGTTGGGCTGTTAGGTTTAGTTCCTATCCTCCTTATGATGTCTTGATTCTCATTCGACGACGAATGTTCCCAAGGGAAAGATATTGTAATACCTCGGATTCAAAAAGAAGAAATTATTAGTTTTCAGGTCTGGTGCCAGTACCAACGGAAGCCATCTACGCACAGTAGGTTGACTTATGGGTCGTAGGTGGGAACCGTAGATGGCAGGGTAAAAATTTAGAAAATTCCAAGTTTCAAGATCCCTTTGATGATTTGCCAGGACGGCCCATCACTCCATAAATGAGTCATAGGTAGGTCGCGTAGGTCCCGTAGGTCCCTCCAGACTTGGTGAAATTTTAAAGGTTCAGGGTTGGAACGACGGTTAGTATGTACGGTCCGTCAATGGACCTGCAGACTGTACATGGGGTTCCATCGTTTGAAGGTCCAAAACATTTGTTTCTGAACTATTCTACGGTTGACCAGGACGGTCCGGGATTGAACCTACGGACCGTAGGTCGAGTCCAGTAGTTAATTTTTAAGGGCTTTTTGGTCTTTTCCCTAATTGATCTATTCCTAATCTAAGTCGGTTAAGCCCTAATCGTAGACCCTATACAAGTCATCTAAGTCTAATTTTACCCCTTTCTAATCACTTTTCAAAGTTCCCCAAATCCCTCCAAGTTTCCCCAAATATTTCTCTCTAGAATATTGAAGAAGAAGAAGAAGAAGGTTCTAGGGTTTCCATTAAAGTCTCCTAAGTTCACCATTGATTTCAAGCTTTTGGCATCAAGGTGTGATAGCTTTCAACCTATGGAATCCTTTTTTCCATAGGGTTCCTAAACTCTTCAATCTGCAAAGTTAGAATTCTCCAATTGAAATTAGGGTTTTCTTCTATCTCATGGGTTCTTCCCAATTATGATTTAATTGATTAAATTGAGGTTGTTTATGCATGAATTGAGTTAATTCAATGATTTTAAGATGGAATTATATGAGCTCATGCATGATTTATTGTTTTAAAGCTATGATTCTATGATGAAGTTTATGAATGATCAAAAGATGAATTTTATGAAAATATGCATGTTCAATTATGAAATTACGATGATTTAAGACTAGCTTTTAGAGTGACGCATAAATGTTGATTGTTATTGGGTTGTGAAAGGATTTCTCGCATACTACTCAAAAACATGATTTGTGAAAGGACTATTCTCACATAAAGGATTCATAAGGGTTGAAAGGTTTTCTCAACTAAACTTTGAATCAAGATTAAGGAGTTATTCTAATGATAAGACAAGAGGCAATTACCCATGAATATTGACGATAAGATAAGTTATGAATTATGACTATTCTGTGGGAACTATGCATAGCACCGAGTGGATTTTGAGATGGAAGCTCCCCTATCAGTAGAGCTCGGGTTTCTAGTAGCAATCTCCTCATCCTGTAACTATGTGCCACCATAGGTTGTCTTATATAGACATTAGCTAGTGGATCCTCCTAAGCTAGAACTATGGTTCTTACCTTGGAAAGTAAGGACACCTCTTTTCGATATGGGGTAGACACCGAATTCCATGTTATAGCTCACATGGTCTATGTCGGTTAAAGGCTAACTTCCCATAATAAAGAACTAAGGCTACTTTCTAAAGGTATTTTAAGCATATGATATTTTAAGATGATTTCCTTGCATTGACCATGGTTTTTATCTCACGTTTTCTATCATGTCACCATATGATTTAAATTGGTCATTGTATCTTATGTTTAGCCTTTTTGCATGGTTTGACAACCTATTTGCATAGTTGTCATACTTGGTACATTTTGTACTAACGCATACTCTTGCCTACATTTTCTTGTAAGTGTAGGGTCTGCCTCATCTCCATCCTCCCGAGGCTAGATCATTGTGCTTAGAGACTTTAAAGATTTGGTGAGTCCTCATATGTTCGAGGGCATAGCCACATTTACCTTTCATGTCATTTTATTTTATGTCTGGTATGGGTTACGCCCCACTTTCCTTCTATTCATGTGTTGGATGGCTTTGAGACTATGTTTAGACTTCCACTACTCTTTGATATAAACTGTTATGAACTTATTATCTACTATTATCTTGTATGATCTATGCTAAGTGGCTTGTATGGGGCCTTTCGGGGTCTTTTATGCCATGTCACATCTAGGGGGTACCTTAGATCGTGACATTCACTGCTGAAGCCGAGACTTGGCTTTCCATCATTTGTAATAGGGTGATTCCTTTGAGGAATGAGACCGATGTGTCTCTTGATAGGGCACTTCTGATTTGTGCCATCATGGAGGGGATCCTTATTAATATTGGGCGGATCATTGTGTAGCACATTAAGGAGGTTGTCTTGGAAGGTACAAAGAGTCTCTCTTACCTTTCTTTGATTACTTATTTATGCCTGAAAGATGAGGTGGAGCCACATGAGAGAGATAGCTTGAGAAGTCCCGAAGGCCCTATCCATCCACTTAAAAAGAAGGGTCCCGGGCCTGTAATAAAGAAGAGAAAGATTGATGTGCAAGATCCAGCATTTGGCACATTTACTAAGGACACTTCTTCACCTAGTTCAGACTCCATTCCTCCTCCAGATGAGTTACTACGGAGGGGACCACCAGCACTAGTCCACTTATCAGGAAAGATACAGGTTATGGATACTCAGATTCATTTGCAGATTCAAGAGCTCACTCGAAGTCTTCCTGGAGGGCCTGGAGAGGCCTCAGTAGTGCTACTTCTACCCTTTCTACACTAGTGCAGGATCAGCAGATTCTTAAGGAGCGGATGTCAAAAATGGAGAAGAGGCAAAAAATAATGAAGGAACATGAAAAGAAGAAGAACAATTCTTTTAAAAAATGATGAGTACACTCCAGAAATTTTGTGGCTCGGGTGATGAGGCTGATGATGGTGCCCTTTCAGATCCCGAAAGCTCCTCCGATGAGTAATGATCTTTGAAGGGTGTCCCTCGTATTCTCTTTTTATTGTGGTACTGTGAGGAATCAGTTACATTTTTAGTTGAGGGTGCCACCCTTGTCGGGTTTATTTTGTTTATGCTTTGGATCTTATGATGCCCTTATCGGGCTTGTTTTGATACTGTGATGGATTTTTTTATTTTGATTTGTGGATGATGTGCCCACGTCGAGCTTTTTGATATCCTATTTTGGGTTGGTTTGTTTATTTTGTTTCTTGTAGTTATAGAGTTTTTTGTTTTGTTTTAAATAATTGAAATGTGGATTGACGATGCCCGATGATGGATAGTCTGAGTAGCCAACCTCGAATATATGCATGAGGTTGCCTGATGAAAGATTGTTTGATAGCTTTCTTAAGGACAAAATCGTCGTCTTTTTAGGAGGTTGTGTCTTGGTTGGTACTAAGAACATAGTCCTGCATGTGGAAAGTTGAGCATACCCCTCCATTTTTTAAAGTTGAGCATGTATGAATGGTTTTTTCACAACTCTTACAACTCTTTTTGTGACTTTTGATTAATTAGCGGTTTAAATGTTTGATGCCACTTTCACTTTGAAAAGGAAGTTAGATTTTGAACCATCTTAATTGATTTGCATGCCATGTGTGGTGAGTTATTGAATAATGCCTTGTGTCCGCTTTTGTCACCTTGAACTTTCTCGGTTGGTCTTGAAACATTGGTCTTAATTGAGTTTTGTTGGAGAAATGATCTTAGGATTTCTTTGATGTTCATAAAGTCTACTTGTCCTAAAAATCCCACCTTTGAACTTAATATATCCTTAGTTGTCCCCTTGAAAACATATCCTTTTTATTGGCAACCACATTACAAGCCTTGCCTTTTTTGAAAAAGTAACCCTGTTTTGAACCCTTCCCTCCTTTAACTTGAAAATAGTGAAAGTTGACGCTAAAAGCCTAAGTTGGGGTGTTATGGGAAATTCATAGATTGGATGCTTACCACATGAGGGCTTGATAAAAAAAGTTTCAAAGAAAGAAAAAGTTTTGAAAAAGAAAGAAAGAAAGTGAATAAAGAGACTTGAATCCTCCAAAAGCTGAAAATGGTTGCATGTTGGACATTTAGAGTGAAAATAAGAAAATATTGTGAAATGTGCATTGAGTTGAAAAATGAATAAAGTGGAAAAGTTGGTGAATGATAAATTGTTGTGAAGTTTTCAAGGAGGGTTTAATCACTTATACCCAAATGATATCCTAACCTTACCTAGCCTACATTACAAGCTTAACAAAATCCTTTGAGATTTCCAACCGAATGAAGTTGAGTCAATATTGATTGAAAATATGGGCAAGCCTATGGTGTGGCATTTGTGTTCATGAGATGTTTTGTTGTGAGTGTGAGTGTTTGAATCTTTGTCCCTTGTCTTGTAAATACTTTGTGAGTGATTTGGGACATTTCTTTCCTTGTGAGTGCATGTAAGTTGATAAAGTGGAGATTTTGAAAATTCCTAATTGAGTCAAGTTAGCATGTAAAGGAGCTAATGAGTTGAGTCACTTCTTGAGTTTGAGTTGTTGTCACTTAATGATACTTGGTTCTTGAAAATGTTCCATGAGAATGAGGGGAGTTATTTTGGTAAAGGTTTTGCATGTGGACTATTTGTTAGTACCAACCGAAGTCATTTCCTTTGTGCTTAGTTGAATATGGTGAAATTGATCTGTGGTGTGCGTTGAAATAAGAGCCTCTTGAGTTTTGATTTTCTTTACTTGAGCACAAGTAAAGTTTATAAGTTGGGGGTGCTGATGAGTGGTGAATTTCCACTCATTTGAGGCTATTTTCGTAGTTATGTTGGCTTTCTTTGGTCTTGCATTGGTGCTTTTAATGTGGTTTTCTTCATATTTGGAGGAAAATGAAATGGAGAGTTGATTTAGATGACATTTGAATAAACCAAGTAGAGTTGAAGCAAGAAGAAGTCAATTGGAAGAAAGTGGAACTGCAAAAGTTTACTCATTGCGACCGCATGAAGCAGAGGTCGCAACCGCGTTGTATAAGAAATTTGGATCTCGTGATCGCGCGGTTAGAGGTGTCAATCGCGTACCCCAGTGACACTACTCATCGCGATCACGTGAGCTAGTTGTCTCGACCGTGAAGGGTAAAATGCGCGACGCCTAGACAGATTGGGAATTTCACCAAATTGATCCCCAAAACCCTTTTGACACTCAACAACAGTCATTGTGCAGGAATATCATCATCCATCAATCCAAAAATTCATCATAGAATCCATTATCTTCTCAACTTTAGATCATCATTTAGTTGAGATTTAGAGAGAAAACATGTAGATTTCAATTTGGTGTTGAGACATTAAAGGCAAGTTGCCTCACATTTTAGTTGTGGAATTGAAGATTGTGTTCTATCTTTGTAAATTTCTTATTCCCTTCTTCATTTCCTTGCTCTTAATAGCTAGATTTGTGGGTGTAATTGATAATTGAGATTGGGGTTCTGTGCTAGAAATAGACAACTCATTTGGATCTTGATTTCTCATTCTAATGCTTTTGTATGTGCTTCCATGCTTTCATGACTAGGGTTTGATCTAATTCTCATCCTTTAATTTATAATTTAAGAGTGCACGCTTGAATCTAGCTTCTGATCTTTGTGGGTTGCTTGTAAAAGAATTCGTGAAGTGGAGAATTAGGTTGATGATCATGTTTGACTTTGATTCCTAAATTTGAGACCGAAAGGAGATAATTTAGGTTTACTTGGTTGATTGATAAACTTGCAAGAGATAGGCATTTAGGTTAAGGTTTAAGATTGTATTGTGTTAAACATGATTGAGATCGAAAGGTGATAAGTGTTGATTTACGATTATCTAGCCTACCTTTGATTGAATTGCATGTGTTGAGATGGCAATGGATCGTTGATGTAGTATGGAGTTCCGAATTTCCTAAGTCCCAATTATCCCTTGTTTGATATTGTCTTTGCCCCCGTTCTTTGTTTAGCTCGAAAAAATGTCTTCTATTTGATATTTTTGTATATTGCATGTTAAATTCAAACTAGTATCTAGTTAGCTTTTATCGTTTCGATTGCCGACAAATTGTTTCCCATGGGATTTGACCTGACTCTTAGTTGGGTATTTTTATTGACAACGATCGCTTACTCTCAAAACTTGTTTTGAGGGTAGTTTGAGCGTTATCAATCATACTGAAGCACATGAGAATCATCGAGAACATATCGGCACAACATCGAAACATGGAAAGCTGGGTGGATAGTTGAGAACATTGGAGGCAAAACTAACTCATAAGCAACCTCTCCAACTGTCCAGAGGATCTCAAAAGGCCCAATATATTGGGGGCTAAGCTTGCCCTGCCTCCCAAATCTCATCACCCCCTTCATGGGCGACACACGGAGGAACACCCTATCACCAACAAAGAATCTCAAAGGCCACCGCCTATGATCAGCATAACTCTTGTGCCTACTCTGAGCTGTCCGAAGTCTATCCTGCATCACCCTCACCTACTCCAAAGCCTCCTGAATCAAGTCTGTACCCCACGGTCTAGGCTCTATACACTCAAACCAAGTAACCAGAGAGCAACAACGCCTACCATATAAGAATTCAAATGGGGCCATCTAAATGATGGAATGGTAGTTGTTGTTGTATGCAAACTCTGCCAAAGGCAAGAATTGGGCACACTGACCTCCAATTTCTAAGACACAAGCCCACAACATGTCCTCAAAGACCTGAATAGTATGCTTCGACTGACCATCAGTCTGCAGATGGAAAGTTGTGCTAAGGTCAATGCGAGTGCCCAACTCATCCTGAAAAGTCCTCCAGAAGCTAGAAGTAAACTGAGCACCTCGATCTGATATAATAGAGATCGGCACACCATGTAGATGAACCACCTCACAAATGTAGATATGGGCCAATCTCTCGATGTTAAATGAAGACTGAACAGGGAGGAAGTGTGCTGATTTGGTCAATCAATCAATGATGACCCAAATGCTATCAACACCTGTAGAAGTTCGAGGCAAACCTGCCACAAAGTCTATAGTGATGTGATCCCACTTCCACTCTGGAATGGGTAACCTCTGAAACTCACCACCATGTCTCAAATGCTCGACCATCACCTGCTGGCAACTAAGGCAATGAGACACATAGTCTGCAATATCTCTCCTCATCCCGCCCCACCAATAATGCTACCTCAAGTCACAATACATCATAGTAGTGCCCGGATGGATGGAATATCTAGAATCAGGGGCCTCACCAAGTATCAGCTGGATCAAACCCCGAACTCTCAGAACATAAAAACAGCTTGTAAACCTCAAAAATCCATCTGAATCTAAGGTAACCTGAACAACATCACCCGCTAATACCCGATCTCGAAATTCCACCAAGGCCTCATCCTCAAATTGATGGCTATTGATATGATCAAGTAGAGAGAACTAAACTCCCACACAAGATAAAATATGCCTAGAATCTTAAACATCTAACTGAACCATTTGATTAGCTAAGGACTAAATGTCCAAAGCTAACGGTCGCCCCACCATAGATAGGAAGGACATACTACCCATACTCACTGCCTTCTGACTCAAGGCATCCGCTACTACATTCGCCTTGCCCAAACGGTAGAGAATAGAGAGGTCATAGTCCTTCAAAAGCTCAATCCAACGACGCTGCCTCGAATTAAGGTCCCTCTAGCTCATGATGTAATGGAGACTCTTATGATCAGTGTAAATCTCACAACGAACTCCATACAAGTAGTGCCTCCAGATCTTAAGCGTAAAAACTACCGCCGCCAACTCCAAGTCATGAGTGGGGTAGTTGCGCTCATGGAGCCTAAGCTGCCTTGATGCATAAGTAATAACTCAGCCCCGCTACATCCGTACACAATCCAAACCAACGCCGGATGTGTCAAAATAGATTGTAAAGCCCTCGCCCTCAAATGGAAGAGTTAATATCAGATCAGTAATCAACAACTCCTTGAGCTTCCAAAAGCTCAAGTCACACTCCTCAGACCACACAAAAGGAACATCGAGGTGAGCCAATCGGGTCAAAGGTGATGCGATGGTGGAGAAGCCCTCCATAAACCATTTGTAATAGCCTACTAATCCGATGAAGCTCCAAACCTCAGTAAGTGGGCCTAGCCCAATCACAAATAGCCTCAATCATCACCAGATCTATCATGATGCCATCCTTGGACACCACATGCCCCAAGAATGCGGCAGACTCAAGCCAAAACTCATACTTTGAGAACTTGGCATAAAGCCGCTGATATCTCAAAGTCTAGAGCAAAATTCTCATATGCTGCTCATGATAACTCCTGCTTCGCGAGTATACCAGAATATCATCTATGAACACAATGACAAACAAATCAAGATACGGCCTGAACCCCGCATCATCAAGCCCATGAAGGCGGTAGGGGCATTAGTCAACCCAAAAGACATAACTAGGAACTCATAATGGCCATATTGAGTCCTAAATGCGGTCTTAGGGATGTTTGTTGCCCTAATCCTCAGCTAATGGTAACCAGACCTCATATTAATCTTTGAGAACACAGCGGCACCCTAAAGCTAGTTGAATAGATCATCAATCCTAGGCATGGGGTAATAGTTCTTCACCGTCACCTTATTCAGCTACCTATAGTCAATACATATGTCCATCATACCATCCTTCTTCTTCACAAATAGAATGGGAGCGCCACACCACAATACACTAGGCCTGATGAATCCCTTACCCAAGAGATCCTGAAGCTGAACACTGAGCTCATTGACCTCTGTAGTGGCCATCCGATATGGCAGAACAGAAATAGGCTGAGTACCCAGCTCAAGCTCAATAGGAAAGTCAAGATCACGCTCTGGGGGTAGGCCAGGTAGGTCGGTAGGAAACACATCTACAAAATGACAGACAATTGTAACCGACTCCACTAGAGGGACCTCCTTACTCACATCACACACTAGGCTAAATAAGACAAACACCCGCTAGCCACTAGACTCCGAGCCCGAATAAAAGATATAACTCCAACGGGAGTGCTACTAATGTTGCCATGCCATACCACCAAGGGGAATACCAGGAATGGCCAAGTAACGGTCTTAGAGAAACAATCTAAAACCACACGATAGGGAGATAACTAGTATATGCCCAGAATCACATCAAAATCAAGCATATCTAACAATATAAGGTCATCTTGGGTGTCATGACACTGGATAGTAACTAAGCAAGATCAAAACACCTTATCCAATACTAAAGACTCACCCATGGGGGTCAACACATGCAACGACGCTACCATAAACTCATAACTCATACCCATATGAGAATCATAATACACAGACACATAAGAATAAGTAGAACCCGGATCAAATAAAGTTGAGGTAGGCTGATGGCATAAAAGAATCATACATATGATCACATCATCAGATTCCTCACCCTCCGCCCTCACTGGACCTGCATAGAAATAGCCCGGTATGCCTCTGCTCGAGCTATCAGTCCTACAACCTAACCTACCTCCCTGGGGACCACCTCAAATACCTTGTTGTCCACCGCAACGGTCCTAACCCTGACCTCGACCCCTAGCTGAAGGTGCTACTCATGGAGCTTGTAATGCTAGTGGGGCTGCCTGTTGAGCTGATGAAATCTGCCTACGTAAAGGGCAGTCTTTGGCCCAATGACCTAACTCACCATTATCAAAGCAGCCCGGAGATGATCTACTTCGAGAAGAATGGCCACCATGGCCTGAAGCATTAGAGTACGACTCGTGACTCTGAGTAGAACCAACGTCACTCTGACTATACTAGTCACCCTCTGAAGATTGCAATGAGGCCTGAATAGGCCGACTGGGCTGAGCTTGCTAAAAGTGTTATCGATTCCTATCATGTGCATCTCTAGACCTGGACGGGACTCGTTGTAGCTACCCTCATATCTATCCCTCATGTTGTTGCCCCCTTGGGCCTCACGACGGTGCTACTCAATAGTGTGGGCGTGATCAACAATGTCTAGAAAGGAACGACTACGCGGAGACCACGAACTAAGTCTCAATCCACAACTGAAGTCTCATCCCAGGGACAAAACACCAAACTCTCTCCTCCTCAGTAGGTAGAATCATAGAAGCATGACGGGAAAGCTCGTGAAACCTCACCTCATACTCAGACACAGTTATAGAACCCTGCTCAAACTTGGAGAACTGATCCCGGAGGTGGTCTCTAATGTTGCGAGGGATGAACCTTGCCAAAAAGGCCTCAGAGAACTTGGTTCAGGTGATCGAAGAAGACCCAGCTAGCCTGGTTTCAATAAAGAAATGCCACCACTATCTAGCTGGCCCATCTAGCTGATACACAGTGAAGTCGTCTTCTCTCGACTCCACTTAACCCAAAGTATGAAGCCGCTCCCGGCAAGTGTCAGAAACTTGTGGGCATCCTCACCCACAGCCCTAGAAAACCTCAGAGGTGAAAGTCTCAAGAACACTCCGAGCATCTTCTGCTCCTCTAGCGGCATAGCTTCGATTGTAATCACGAGCTAAGCACCCCCAGGCAGTACCTAGGCCCGAGGTTCCTCTGTTGTAGCCTGATCCTACTGACCTGGAGCTGGTACTGGTTTTGGTGCCTACTGTATGCCATAAAGCACAGTCAAAAGCTAAGTAATGGCTGCCTGAAGATCTGAAGCTTTAACCGGTCTGGGTGGTGGCTGAGCTGGTCCCGGCCCAACTGACTGCTCTGGAACACGGGCTGTTTGAGGGTCCACTGTAGGCTTTGGACCCTGCTCTCTATCTGGGGATAGTGCTGCACCCTTACCAGGCAAGGGAGATCGTCCACTACTCCGAGCCACCGCGCAGCGCATACGAGCCATCCTTTGAAAAGAGTGAAATAAGTGAGATTTCAAGAAACCAATATATACATGTTACACAAAAGTGATACAAAAGAAAAGAATTCCTAAAGACACCTTGTAGCCTCCCAAAGATAGGACACGGACGTCTCCGCACCAATCCGTAAGACTCTACTAGGTATTAGCTCTGTACAAGTGAGATTGAGGAACCTGAGGCTCTGATACCAGTTTGTCACGACCCAATTTCTCGAGTCATGATGGCACCTACTATAACCCGCCAGTAGGTAAGCCAACCCTTAACCCAAAACAATAAGCAACGGGTACAAGGGTAGAACTAAATAGGAAATAACACTAACCACAAAAAAAGACAGAAATAGAAACAAACCAAAACTATATACAATAGAAACCCTCCAAAAACCTTGAAGTCATCAGTACAAAGTTGTCCAATATGAACAAATACAAGTCCCAAAAGTGGACCACAACAAGCCATCTCAAAGGCAAAAGACTAGCTAACATAAGTACAGAAGGAGACAGACTGGTCCAGAATGCCAAGTGCTCACCCTCATTTCCAATATCCACAAGCTCCAAAAGATGGCACGAACGATCATTGCTGGTAGCTGGTAGCTGGTACTAGGACCTGCATCACAAAAAACATGCAGAGTGTAGCATAAGTACCAAAACAAATGTACTCAGTAGGCCTCAAAGGTCGACTGAGCAAGAAAGGTAAAAACAGTCTGAAAAGATAGAAAAGGTCAAAGCAGGAAAAGAAGGAAAGCACAAGAGCATACTAAAAGTAAATCTAAGTACAGCTAAACTAAACCTAACTGGACCCCATAAGCCTAGAAGGTACACACGTGCACAAGTTTAAATAACACCCAAACGGACCCCATAAGCTCGATATGTACAAAAATAAGCTAAGACTAGGAGAATGAAGAGTAACCCAAATCTAAATCCAAGAACATCAGCCGGACTCCCAGCCCAGGTAACCACGAACCAAGAAACCAGTCAACTCCCAGCCCAACTAGCAAGAGTGACAATTAATCCAAGCCACTCAGCCAAACAGTCTACTCCCAGATCAGCTAGCAAGAGTGACCCAGAGGTGTGTCGACTCCATAGAGTGATTGCGGCAAGGGACTCACGAATGCAGGCTCCGTGATCGTGGCCAGAGCCTCACAAACACGTCCCTTACATCAACTGACCTTCGCGATCACGGCCAGGGGCCCACGAACATGAAGGCATGCACCATCTAATGCATGTCAGTTGTTTTGGCAAGTTCCAAAATCTCTGACGGGGCATTTTGAATTTGTTCAGAACCCCGTGCATGTAAACGAGATATGCAACCCTACCAAATTTGATATTCTAAACTCAACGGAGCAGTCAAAATTTCCATGCAAGGTTATCTTGGCAAAAAGAGGGTCCCACACCCAAGCTCCATTTTAAGCTAAAATCCACAAGGGGGCTCGGAATCAGCCCATAAACCTCGGTATCCCGATAAAGGGTCGTTCTAGACCAAACTCAACATTCCAGAGCTAACCGCACTGGCGAAATTCTCATATGAGCTCATTTACTCAGAGTGTTGACTAAAGTCAAACGTAGACCTTAACTTGAAAGTTAAAACGCCTAATCACACAAACTCACACTGAAAGCCTCGGGATTCATGCCGACCATGCTACTAGTCTAAAATGACCCTTCCAAAGCTGATGGAATCGTCAGAATTGGATTCTGAGGTCATCTTCTCAAACTTTTGATCACAAATGACCGTTCAAAAGCTCCAAAATGATAAAACTTACATAAAAACTAAACGAACGATCAGGTGACCGAACTGTCAGTCCCAGCAGGTCGTAAATGACTTAGGGTCCCTATAGGAAACCTCTAACCGATGAACTAGAGGCATAACACATAAATGACCTAGAGGTCTTACATGTAGACCCCTTCTGTAGAACTCAAATTTAAGTCCAAGATTCCACTATGTCTGGATCCCTTCTACGAGTGTTTCCTACGACCCATCAATTTCTTCCGTAGTTCTGAGGTCTCAAAACAAATCTCTGAATCAACTCTATGGGAACTTGGACATCATATCGGCTTCGGCTTCGGGTTTCCAAGTAGCACCCTCAACTTATTGATTCCTCCAAAGAATTTTCACGGGAGCAACTTCTTTATTTCTCAACTTCCAAACTTATCAGTTTACAATCTCAATCGAAACCTCTTCATACGAAAGACTTTCTTTAACATCCAAACTTTCTAAAGGCACAATGGACGTCGGATCTCCAACACACTTTTTTAACAAAGAGACATGGAATATTGGATGTACCGATGCTAAATCATTAGGTAACTCTAATTCATAAGCAACCTTGCCAATACACCTTAAAATATGATATGGGCCCACATAACAGGGACAAAGCTTCCCTTACTTTCCAAACCTCATCACACCCTTTATAGGTGAAATTTTCAAGTAAACTCAATCATCAACATCAAATTCAAGCTCTCTTCTTCTAACATCGCCATAGGACTTTTGTCAACTTTGAGCCTTTTCAACCTTTCACAAATAAATCAAACATTTTCCATAGCCTCATGCACCAACTCGGGCCCTATCAAAGTGACCTCACCAACTTTAAACCAACCAATAGGAGACATAAACCTTCTACAATAAAGAACCTCAAATTGAGTCTTGTCCATCGGTCTAGGATGAAAAGGTCGTGCTTTTAAATTGAACTCCAAAATTGAGATGTAAATTGAATACCACGATCATAGATGATAGACAAAGGCACTCCATGCAACCTCACCATTTCTCAAATATAAAGCTTAGCGTACTCTTCCGCTGAAAATGAATTTATTACGAGAAGAAAGAGGGCCGATTTCATCATTCGGTCCACAATGACCCAAATCAAATCAAACTAATGATGGGTACAAGGTAAACCCGTAATAAAGTTCATATTCAAATCTTCCCACTTCCAAGTAGGAGTACAAATATATTGAGCCAAACCTCCGGGTTTCTGATGCTCAACTTTCACTTGTTGACAATTCGGACATTTAGCCACAAATTCTGCAATATCCTTCTTCATCTCATTTCACCAATAGACTTCCCGCAAGTCACGGTACATCTTGGTGGCTCCCAAGTGAATATAATACTAAGAATTGTGAGCTTCTGTCAAAATTTGATTTCTCAACTCATCAACATTCGGAATACACAACTGACCTTGGTACTGAAGGACATCATCTCCCCACTAGCAGAAAGCCTCAATGGCTTTTTTGAAATTGACTTCTTCAAATCAACTAATACCAGATCAAGGTCTTGCTTAGCCTTCACATCCGATATAAGAGACGATTTGGAACCGTTCTGAACAATTCAACCACCTTCATTAGAATCAACCAAGTAAACACCCAATCGTGCCAACCTATGAACATCATGAACTAGCTATTTCTTACTATCCTCGACATGAGCAACACTTCCCATCGATAGTCGACTAAGATCATCCCCCACCAAATTTACCTTACCCGAATTATAGAGGACACCCATGTCGTATTCTTTAAATAACTCAAGTCACCTTCTTTGGTGAAGATTTAAATCCTTTTGGGTGAATACATACTTTAAGCTCTTGTGGTTAGTAAACACATCTACATTCACACCATATAGGTCATTTCTACAAATCTTTAGTGCAAATACTACTGCCGCTAACTCCAAATCATGAGTTAGATAATTCTTTTCACGCACCTTCAATTGCATTGAAGCATATGCAATGACTTTCCCATGTTGCATTAAAACACAACCAAGACCAATCTATGAAGCATCACAATAAACCACAAAACCATTCGATCCTTCCTATAAAGTCAATATAGGGGTTGAAGTGAGTCTATCCTTCAATTCTTGGAAACTCTTCTCACAAGCTTTTGATCATGAAATTTCATCTTCTTTTAAGTCAATGTCATCAAAGGATAAGCATTAGAGGAAAATCCTTCCAAAAACCTTCTATAATAACCAGTTAAACCCAAGAAACTCCATATATCTGAAGTGGACAAAGGTCTAGGCTGATTCTTAACCGCCTTGGTTTTCTTAGGATCAACTTGAATACCTTCACCGAAGACAATATGGCACAGGAAAGCAATGGACCTCAACCAAAACTTACATTTACTAAACTTAGCATAATATTCCCTATCCTTGAGAATTTGCAACACAATCCTTAAATGTTCAATATGCTCACCCTTTCTCCGTGAGTAAATCAAGATATCATCAATAAGCACAATCACGAACATTTCAAGATATTGCTTGCAGACCCTATTCGTCAAATCCATGAATGTCGTCAGGGAATTAGTCAAACAAAATGACATTACCAAAAACTCATAATGGCCATACTGAGTTTGAAAAGTCATCTTAGAAATGTCACTTTCCTTCACCCTCAATTGGTGATAACCCGACTGAATGTCAATCTTGGAGAAGAAACTCGCACCTTGAAGTTGATAAAATAAGTCATCTATCCTTGGAATAAGATACTTGTTCTTAATGGTAACCTTATTCAATTGCCGATATTCAATGTACATTCGGAGGGAACCACCCTTCTTTCTAACGAGCAACACTGAAAAACCCCATGGAGAGATACTCGGTCTAATAAAACCCTTATCTAGCAAATCCTTCAATTGGTCCACTAATTCCTTAAGTTTTGTTGGAGCCATACGATAAGTAGGAATAGAGATAGGCAGCGTATCTTGAAGAAGGTCAATACCAAAGTCTATTTCCCTTTCGGGAGGAACACCGAGAAGATCATTAGGAAACACTTCCAAAAACTCATTAGCAATCGGAGCTGACTCAAGAGTAGGGATTTTGGAATCTATAACCCTAACCCTAAACAAATGATAAATTCAACCCTTGGAAATCATTTTCCTAGCCTTTAGGCAAGATATGAACTAACCCTTAAGAGCATAGTTTTTCCCTTCCCATAACATGATAGGTTCATTCGGAACCTTGAATGTGACCAATCAGGTCCTACAATCTATGGAAGCATAACATGCATGAAGTCAATCCATCCTAAAGAATAACATCAAAATCTAACATAGCAAGCTCTACAAGATCAACATTAATGACTATAAGAAACGGAAATCTAAAATATTTAATCATTATTTGCCTCATATTTAATTTTTTAATTATCCTTTTTGAGCATAAATTTTATGAGTTATTTTTATGTTGTGTATTTTATTTGTAGGATTAAAATGGTGTGAAGATGAAGAAATTTGGAGCATAAAATGAATTAAATTCAAGAAATCATATAAGGAAATCAAACAGGCAGCTTTATAGATTAAATTCAATAAAATAATACATTTATGTATAAGGTAAAAGGCGGCTGAAATTGCAATTTCAATTGCAATTAATCAAGCCATCTGAGCCTATAGAAGAGCGTATGGAGGAGGAACAATATGTCTATATTCTTGAATTTATTTTTCCAAAATCGGAGAATTACATTCCTCACTTAGGATCAAAAAAGTGCGTAATGCGATATCTATTGCTTGGGACCTTTATTTTTGTACCACCACCTCTTGAGCGGAATAGAAAAATTGATGCGAAATTGGGGGTGCAATTCACATCCTCAAAGTGGAAGGAAAATAGTAAAATTAATGGTGTCGTGCCGTGACGTGACGTTAAATCAAGTGCTTATTAGGAGGCAACCCAATTCGTAGTGTAGCTTCTTATTATTTTTAGTGTCACTTTTTTTTAGTTTGTTGTTTTTGTTTTTGCAGATTTAGGGGAAGTCAGAGTACCCAACTTTGAAGCTAAGGAACACGTTTTGAGCTTAAGTGTGTGGTGCGCGCGACCCTTGATGAATGGAGAGTAAACATGTTGTTAGCTAGGCCATAGAGGACCTGAGGGAGTATTTCTCACCCTTCTTCTTCTTCTCTTTTCTATAAATTGCTTTGGGGACAAAACATGATTTTAAGTGTGGGGTGAAAATTCTTCAAATAGTTGTGAGCTTAAGGGTGAATATGTCATAGGATATTATTTTATTTGAAAAAAAGATACAAAAAGATTTTCTTTATTATTTGTTATTTTATTAGAAAAAATTAAAAATACAAAAAGATTTTTCTATTATTCTTTTATTGTAGTTTTTAGTGGCATGTCTCATCCACCCCTTGATTTTTCTTATGGCATCGGTTCTTTTCCGAGGGGGCGCCCTTTGAACCGGGTAATTTTTTTATTTTATTTTATTTGGAGAGAAAAGAAAAGACCTTTTTGACTTGTTTGATATTGGGAACTTAGGCCTAAGTTGAGTAGTACTTTTCTGTGAGTGCTTCAGAATAAAATTTAAAATAGACTTTTTGACACCTAAGCTCATGGTTGTGACTCTGTAGATAACTTATTCTTATTGTATAGGTTGTAATGACCCTGTCTATCTTAGAAGTAGAATTGTTCCATCTTTATTGAGACTTGTACCATATGTGGTGAGGTTGTTTGCATATATTCCATGTTCTGCATCTTAGTCTAGAACTTGCCCTGCATGTTATTGAAGAGAAATAAATAGTATTGCTTTGTTTAGAAGATGATAATAGGCTTTCTTTGATTTGTCTTGTAATTTTTAGCCTTTTTCAGATATTATATCACTATTAACCCCTTTGAGCTTGTAGCCTTTCGTTTGGTAGCCTTATATTTATCTTGATCCAATTTTTTTTTAATTCCTAATTTTTTCACCCTGCTTCCTTAAGCACTATAGCATCAATTGTGATACAATTATTAAATCTGAAGAAAAGGGATGGTTGAGTAAAAAAAAAAAGAAAGGGTGACCAATGATAGTTACTTGTGATGAGAAGGCCCTCTTAGAAAGAGTATGACATGAAAACAAAAATTTTGCTTCAAAAAGAAAAAAAATTATTGAAGTCTTTTTGATATGATGAGAATTATTTGTGAAAGTAATTGAAGGGAGGGCTGAAAAAAAAAGTAACGAAAATAATGGGTGATAAAAAAAAATCAAAGTGCTTAGGGAATTTTGAGTCACTATTATATAGTTTCCTATCTGTCACCTAGCCAACATTACAACCCGTTAAAGTCCTATTTGATTCTATTCAAGCATACTTAATTAGTGGAGATGTACATAATGGGCAAGCTTATGGTTCTTTATGCATACATGTGAATTCTTTTGTGAGTGAGAGAGTTTTTCATTGATGCTTAGTCCTTAATTTATATTCGATTCTTTAAATTGAGTATGCGGACTATTTCTTCTTGCGAGGGTACTTGTTTTATGATAGATAGGTGAATTTATTAGCTTTCTTTGATGGAATAGGGGAACAAACCTAATTTGATGAGTATAGTCCGTCTTTGAAGTTAGGAGGTTAGAAGTTTATTTTTTATTCTATATCTTGCACAATGATTGAGAAGAGTACTTGATATTGTGCTTTGTTACATGGCTTAATTATTTGTATCAATCAAATTGGTGATATTCCGAGTTTGATTTTTTTTTTTAGATGAGCTTTAATGGTTGCTCAAGGATGAGCAAAAGTTTAAGTGTGGGGTATTGATGTGAGGCTAAAAATATACATATTTAATCATTATTTGTCTCATATTTAATCTTTTAATTATCCTTTTTGAGCAAAAATTTGATGAGTTATTCTTATGTTGTGTATTTTATTTGTAGGATTAAAATGGTGTGAAGATGAAGAAATTTGGAGCATAAAATGAATTAAATTCAAAAAATCATATAAGGAAATTAAACAGGCAACTTAATGGATTAAATTCAATAAAATAATATATTTACGTATAAGACAAAAGGCGGCTGAAATTTCAATTTCAATCTCAAATTGCATAACTGCTGCCACGTGGCAGTCTTTGAAGAGACAAGAATTGGGAAAAAAATTTTGAGACGGTTCCACAAATCACGCGGCAAAGGAATCCTTCTGGTTTTGAGTTTCTTAATTTGTTTTGGACTAAATTATTTTATTTACGGTTTCTATATCTATAAATAGGGCATAAAAATTTATTCTTTCAAGCCGCCAAGAACCCAAGAAAAATACACAACATACAATTTAGAACTTAATAGCTTAGGAACTTTGGAAGAGCCGCCGTGGAGGCCGGAGAATTTTGGTTTATTCTTTCTTCTCCTTTATTATTTATTTGTATTCCTGATTATTGAAAGATATTTTAGCTATTGTTCTTAAATTTTTATGATTAACACAAGCATATTTATTTTAATAAATTTTGATTGTATTTTTGAGATAATGAGTAGCTAAATTTCATAACTAGGGTTGTGGGAATCATGGTGAATTATTAAAGTAAGTTAGTGTAAAAAAAAAAGTGATTCTTGATTGATTTTTATGCATGTATTGTTAATCTCTTCATTTTGACTGCTTTATAACGGTGGCCAACATTAGAACTCGTCTTATTCCTACTTGCCGGATCAAGGAAGTAACGAATGACAAAAGAGGTTAAACAACGGAGATTTAGCATGATAATCTGCTATCTAATAGCCTGAACCAAATACGTTGAGGGCTAATCTGGGTCAAAGGTAAGGCTTAGTAAAGCATACACCAGTAGAAGGAAGAAGTTGCGTGGTGAAATTCCTTATTTGGAGGACCAATCACTTAGGAGATACATAACTTATCGACGTTGCATGCTAAAAATTGAAATAGATCACTAGTACAATATTCTTGCTATGTTATGAAATCATAGGGAACACATTCCTAGTTATTTCTGATAATCTAAATAAAAATAAATACTTAGTTCCAAGCTATTGTTTCTTTTTTTTATTTTTTGTTTCAATTTAAATCCCCCCTTTTAAATAAAGACTACTGAGTTAAATATTTGTTATTGACAATATTCTTCCATATTCTCTGTGGGATCGACCCCGACTCATAGTTGGGTAAATATATTGCATACGACCGTTTATATTTTTTTTCAAGAAGTATATTTGAACGTTATCGGTCATGAACGAGACCATGACTTTGATTTTCGACATTAATATCTCTCTAAAAACTCAAGATAAAATTTGTCAAGTGAGAAAACTTGGTGTGGTAGATATGATTAACTCACCATTAGGCTTGATTTAGTTTATCATCTGTGTTATTTATCGTCATTGCAAGTATGGACTTTGAAGTATATTTTAGGAGGACTCGAATTTTGAATTTTTATGCCAAAGAATGTTTTGAAATTTTGAAAAGGAATAATGGATAAATCGTGTTTGAAGAAAAACATATGTATTAAATACAAAATCAAATCAACATTTGTGAAACAAATTATCTAACATTTAACATACAAAGATAACACATCCTAATATACATTTGATCTTTTAAGCCAAAAATAAGCCGATTGAAGGATATGTATACTGTTTGTGAAAATGTTCCATTATCCCAAAAATATATTATGCAAATTATACGAATATATTTAATGGAATGCAAAATAAGAAAGATTAAATGGGGTACATAAATGCCAGTCTCATGTAGAGGTACCATTCTAAATTGTGTTGCCATGGAGATTCCTCATTCTTTAAATTCTTGATAGTTCTGAACGCCTCTTCGGATGAAGATTTTCCTTTAATTACAATAAAAAGAACTAAACTAATAAAATAAATAATAAAAATTTCAATTCCAAGGGACAATAGTCCGTACAACTCAATATGCATATCCTTCAAATTTATTAAATAGTTGGATGATTATCTTCTTTTATCATGGACCAATTAGACACAAGGTTGTCTTCTAATAGCCCCAATACGCCTTGGGTATTGGGCCAATATTGTCATGACCCAAACTACCCCCTAGACGTGACATGGTGAATAGGATCCCGAGAGACCATAAATAAGACACTTGATAAGCATGACACTAAGATATTAACACAATAGAAATAAAGAGATAAAGCGGAATATAAATCTAAAATTCCAATGACATGTGATACCAAAATCAGAGTAAAAAGACTGTAAATGTGGAATTATACTAAGCCTGATAACATGCTTGTACTAATCATAGGTGTAACTAGGACAAGCCCTAGTTCACGAAATAAGTATGAAAATAGATATGACTGAAAGAGATAAAAGACATGTGGTGGCAATGTCCTCGAACCATGAGGACTCACCAAAACTCTATAAGGAGTTGATTAATCCAACTAGTCACGATGGGATGGAGGAACGTCGGGACCTATATTATAAGAAAATATATGCATAAGAGATATATGTGTCAGTACTTTGAATGTACTGAATATGGGGAACATGCATAAACATAAAGGTGAAACATGCTAAGTCTTGAAAACATGATGATGCATGACCAAGTAAAACATATCAAATCTTAATAGGCTAAAATCATAAATTATGAGACCAGGTCAATGCAACATTTGAAAATCTTAGCATAAGCTTAAATCACCATCATTGAGTAAATCATAAACTCTTTTGAGAAAACCAGAATCTTTTTGTGGGATGTTTACCGTTAACCGACATAGATCATGTGAGCTATAACATGGAATCCGATCTCTTTCCCACACAAAAAAGAGATTGTCCTACTTGCCAAGGTAAGGACAATGTTCTTAAGCTTAGGTGGATCCACTAGTTATGTCCAATCGAGACAAAGTCTTATGGGGGCACGTAGTTACGGGTCAATGGGATTACTACTAAAGACCCGACCTCTACTAACGGGAGAGCCTCTATCCCAAAGTCTTCTCGGTGCTAAGTAAACTCCCAATGGAAATAAGCATAATCATATCATAATCATAGTACTTGGAAAGGTAAGAATCTAGTAATACCAATCCAATTATAAACTTCATATCATAGAATAGCTCCTTTCAAAATTATGATTTCATAACATATTCATAAAGACACTTATCTCAAGCATCAAAATCATGATCATCTTTCATAATGAGAATACTTCACTTTGAAACAACCTTTTCATAAAACATATTGATACTTTATCTAAAAGCATCCTTGATTCATAAATTCCTCAATTTCATGATGCATGCATAATCTCAAACATAGTTCATAGTCATAAAGTGGTCATATAGCATGGGTTCATATGAAAATCATTGAAAACGTGTAATTTAGATCAATTCATGTATAATAAGATCAATTAAAATGAACTTAGTCATAAACAATAGAACTCATGAGAAAACATGCAAAACCCTAGAATTTGACTTGGAATCATAGAAGAGAAATAGAGAAATCCTTGGGACTCAATGGATGAAAGAGAATTCATTGATGAACTTCCCACATACCTTGATGAATCTTAGCTTTGGAATTGGAGAAGGAAACTTCAAAGCTTGAAGAACCCTAATCCACTTGAGAGAATCCTTGGAGAGAATTTGGAGAAGAAGATCACTTCGGAGCTTTTTGGGGGTTTTGAGTGAAAGAGAGGGAACGGGAGAATTTGAAGGATAAAATCAATTATAGGACTTTAGAATGTTCAAGAAACAACGTAGTTTAGGGATTAAAAGGATAGGAAAAGACCCAAATAACCCTTAATTAAAAGCTATTGGATCGACTCTACGGACCCATGTATGGTCCGTATAAACTCCTACGGACCGTACTGGTCACTCATAGGTGGAGTTACTAGAGACCAATTTCTCACTTTCCACGAGCACTTCCTACAGTTCATTGACCCTTCTATGGGCCGTAGTTCCCAACCGTATAACCTTTGGTACCAAAATTTTCACCAAGTCTGGAACCACACCTACGAACCACTTCCTACAGGCCGTAGGTCTTCCTGCGAACCGTCCTGGTCAACCAAATGCTAGCAATGGTGATGTTTTCCTGTAGCTAACCGCATCATATTTGCAAACCTGTGACCATCTGTACAATAAACATAGTCTCCTGGGCAAATAAGCCCACTTCCCTCTGAATATAGCTTGGAGTAAATGCATAACATGCCATGATAGATATGAACTTTTTATGCACATAGTAGGCCATAACAAGAAGTTAGCCAATCTTGGCTCTTCCGTACTTTTATTCTCATAATCTTCTAATCACTTTCGTATAACATACAAATGTCTCATGGAAACTCATACGTTTTCTGAATAAGCTTGAAAACTTAACTCGACTTTTAGAAAGATAACTTAACCTGAAGGTGTTCATAAATAGCTTAAGGTGCTTTACGTAGTTCCTATACTTGGTTCCTTGATAATTTATAAAAGAAAGTATTTCAAAAACCAAGTGTTTTAATAGTTTAAACATACAAGTTATATTTGAGAGTTTTGAAAATCGATGTGTTACTTTAAAGATTTTTCAAATTACACTTTAGCAGGAAAAGAGGAATGGTTACAAATACTAAATGTCTTCCATAATCATTTTAAGTCACACCACCCAAATAAGAATAAGAAATCACACATATGGACATAAAGTCAATGAAGCGGCTAAAATGACATGTAGATGTTGAGTACACTATTTATCCGAATGAGTGGAATATCAACATAAGGGCATCATGAATATAATTCATCTGCGATCCCAATGCCTTTCACAGAAGGTGTTTCTAGCAATAGAATAGTAAAATATCGCATTTGGCGTTTTAGAAATTTCCAGGAGCCGTGCTAAAAGGAAGGACTGAGCTTAGCCTTAACATACCTTTCCAACAAACACCCGAATGCCCGTAGTTCCTCTATGAAAGTTGTTCCGTACGTCCTAAACTTTGTAAACACTATATATATGCAGCTTATACACACATATAAACAATTTATAATTGAGCTTAAATCGACAAATTTTCTATATGATCCTAACTTGACGAAATGTCTGTAGAACTTTGTAAGAACAATCATAAAAGAGTCTTAAGATGTTTACATGAACAAACCAAGTGTAAACCTGGAAAAACCACCAATTACAACAAAGTTCTATCTTCCAAAATTAGCTCCAAACGTAGCTAATAGAAGGGGAAAATGATTATCACGCGTAGAGATCAATTATAAATTGTTTATATGTGTGTATAAGCTAAAACGCACCTTCATCACTCAAGATCTCCATTGGTTTCATGACCTTATTCCTCGAGTCATGATAGCACCTACTATAACCCACCAGTAGGTAATCCAACTTGTAACCCAGAATAGCAAGTAACGGATACATGGGTAGAAACAAAGCGCAAGCAGAATTCATAACATAAATAGAGCAATAAAATGAAACAAAACCAAAATGATATAAATACAATCGATCCCTCCGAAAACCTAGGATTCACAAGTATAGAGTTGTCTAGACAAAAGAGTATAAGTCCCAAAAGTGGACCCAGAATAGAAGCTTGTCTCAAATAGCAAAAGACTAGCTAACAAAATACAGATAGAGACGGGCAAGTCCAGGATGTCAAGTGCTCAACCTCGCCTCTGATCCAAAGATGTAACCGGCTCAAGTAATCAATGTTGGTAGCTAATGCTCGGACCATCATCTTGAAATAGATGCAGAGTGTAGCATGAGTACCAAAACAATAGGTACTTAGTGGACATCACAGGCCGTCTAAGCACGAAACGTAAAAGCAATATGAAATAAAAGAATCTAGACATAACAAAGGCCAAAGGGGAATTTAAAAGAAACCCACACGAGTGTACTAAGATAGAAATGAACTAAGTACAGCTAACTAAACCTAACTATAGAAATGAACTAAGTACAGCTAACTAAACCTAACTTTCACCCATAAACCCCGAAGGTACACTCGTGCGCAAGTTTAAGTAAAAACCCGAACAGACCCCTATAAAACCGACAAGTACACAGAATAGCTAAATCTACTAAGAATAAATCACGGTGAGTCCAGAGACAGAGAAGGCCAGTAACCAATAAGAGCCACCCAAAGCTAGGGGATGCACAGCCCGAACCTCGAACCACGGATGGTCCCCAAAGGGCAAATAGGTTGTAGCCAAAGTATATTGACAACGTAAAGGATATAGTGTATCACGACCAGAACTTAAATCTGTGACTAATAGGTATCAATTCAGTAGAGGATAATGGCAGCATGACCAGAACTTGAATCGGAGACTACAAAGGGCTCTTGAAGAATCTCATGTCAAATCATCATAGAACTATCGTAGGATGAAATCCACTCTCCAAGCTCAAACCAACTCCAGTCCTAAATCGCAAAGCGAAGCCTGAAACCTCAAATGCAACACACAGGGCCATAAAAAGAGGCAGAATGGATAGAACGTCATCAAATCTAAGTCAACGGCTAAACTAAGGCTCATTCTATCAGACTCAAGTCTTGCTACACCAATCTACAAAGAGCTAAACCGTTTGAAATGACGTCAGGGGGAAAACTACGGTCGAGCGGCTCCAAATATCACAAGTCTATGGCATACACTAGTCTAAGCCTAAACTAAGGCCAAACATGCTCAAATATTCAACAAGGATAGCAAACATGGCCAAGCACAAGGTGAGATGATCACATATCACAACTAGCATGCTTCTAATCCCAAAAATCTCAAAATAAGCCTAAAACATGATTTCTAAGTAAAGTAGCATGATCAACTAGGTACCTGCCCCCAATTTACTCAATTCAACATGAATTCACATAACCCAGCTCAATCTATAGTAAGGGAACTCGTAGTCTACCTTTAGGTCGACCGCGCACACTCTAAATCATGCTTTTAGAGCTTCTCCTTTCCACACGACCTCCAAATATTGCCATGCTATCAAAAATAGAATCACAACATTAATATGGTCGTCTAGACACTAAATTCACTTAAAATAGTGATAGACCAACTTTGGATTCAAAGTAGGAAATGTGGAACCTGCACCACGAGTCCTAGAAATGACTCCATCAAAAGGTCCTAAGTAGTCCCCCGAACTTGTGTTCCCAATTGGAAGACAATTCGGGGGATCGAAAAAGCAAAAACAACAACATGCACAAATTTTGTCTTTAAAGAACAAGAAACAAGCTGAGGCAGTCCCAAAAACACAGAAAATACCTCAAACGAAGAGTTTTTGACTCCTCCCAACTAATCACCCACGTAGCCCCGACAATTCTGGACAACTCAAGCTCTGAATCACCTCAATTGGAGCTAAAATGAGAGAGTTATCGCTATTGGAACTTTGGATAAATGAGTTGATCAGGGTCTAGTCTTATTTAAAAGACAAGATAAAGGCCTTCATCAAGAACGCGGTAGGACCCCGCGAATGCAGATGTGGCGAATGTGGCTTGGGCCCCAAAACTTGGCGGTCAGAGAACCTGGACCACTTGAACATGAAGGTCGCGAATGAGGCAAGGGCCCCACAAATGTGGAGGGAAGAGAGCCAATCCATCACGAATGTGGCATGGGCCCCGCAAATGCAGTACCCAGATTCACTAGTCTCCATGAACGCAGCCCAATGCCCACAAATGCGTAGGCCAAAAATGGCCTGCACCAGCTGATGCATATCAGCTGGTTTTGACCAACTCCAAATCTCCGACGGGGTGCTCGAAATTTGTTCGGAACCCCATGCACGCAAACGAGATAGGCAACACAATTGAATTTGACATTATGGACTCAACGGAGCATTCAAATTTCCATTTGAGGTTGTCTCGACAAAAGGTGGGTCCCACACTCAAACTCTATTTAAAATTAACATCATCAAAGGGGCTTGGAATTATCTCAGAAGCCTCGAGAACCGCACAAAGGGTCGTTCTAGACCGAACTCGACATTCCATATCTAATTGCATTGATGGAATTCACATCCAGACAAATTTACCAATAATGTTGACCAAGGTCAAACTTAGGCCAAATCTTAAAATCTAAAACGTCTAATGGCACAAACTCGCACCAAAAGCCTTGGGACTCGAGTCGACCATGCCACTAGCCTAAAATGACCCTTCTGTAGCTCATGGAACCATCAAAATTGCATTCTGAGGCCGTCTTTTTGAACTTTTTATCAAAATCAACTGTTCAAGGCTCAAGAGCTCCAAAACACAAAAATTCGCATAAAACCCAAACGAACGACCAGGTTCTAGCAAGTCATAAGTGACTTGGAGTCGCTATAGGATGCTCTAAATGATGAAAGGAAGTCATAAACACAGAAATGACCGGGAGGATCATTATAATTGGAACTCTCTCTTAAACTTTATCTCTTGTTATGAAATGAAATGAAATGATTTTATGGGTTAAAACTTCTAATAGCCGACATAAAATAGTTTTTGACCCAACCCGGTTGGCGACCTGGTTCTACCCAGACAGCCCGCAGTTGAACACTCATAACTCTTTACTCCAATGTCGGTTCTATGTAAGGTTTTTTGTGTTACAAACTAGAATCGTAGACCTTCAATTTTATAGGTTATGGGCCTTTTAAATCCATATATATTAGGATAAACCATCTAAGACATTTGAACCAAAGTTCATAAAATTTATTAGAGAAACTTAGAATAACTTTTGTCGACCTTTGTTTCGCAACTTTTCTTGACTTCAAAACTTAACATACGACCATTATGCTATTATAATAACTCATAACACATTATTCTTAGCATATTAGACACTCATAGGCTTATCCCAAAGGTACGTGTTAATTTAAACCTTTCAAATGGGCAAGGTGCTACCTAAGTTATTTCTTTAACCCTGAACCTTTGTTTGAGGGATTCCTCTGACCTAAAACTTTAGTTTAGTTCCTTGATATTACCACTTATTTGTAGTCTTATTATCCAATGTAATATATAAAGTCATATACACCTCATATAATCATGTCACGCCATGCCACGTATATTATGTAAGAATAGAAAAAAAATATGGGATCTCACACCTTAGTTATTCTTCAATGTCGCTTCATATGGCTTAGCTCCCTATAGACTGATATATCAGACTTGGGTCTGATAGTATGATCCTTATCTAGGCGACAACTCAACTCATTTGACCTTTCACCCATAATTTCCCCTATTTTTTGACTCAGACGTGCTCGTTGGTGATTTTAGCCTTATTTAGCTGTTTAGGATCGGATCTCGTAGTTGAAGCTGGAGTGGGTACCTGGTGACTCCGAATGATGTTTTTACTCTACGGAAGAGGGCTGTTTGAGGAAGAGCGGGTAATTTAGGGGCATTTGAAGTCTTTTTTCTAGGGTTCGAGGCCCTGGCGTATATTCTCTCATCCAGGTTCTAGGCCCTGGTGTACCTTCTATTAACCAAGCTCAGGCCTTATTGTGCATCCTTAGTCAAAGTCCAAGGCCCTAACATGCCTCTTTTAGCCTCCGTTGAAGTCTGGGCGCACTTCTATTATTCAGGTTTGAGTCCTGACTTAGTGAATCTATTGGGTTCTTGGGGTGCCTTTACCACAGTCCGAGTCCGTGGAAAGTTTTGGCAGTTCAGGAATACTCCTATACTTAGCTATTATTTCCTTAGCTCTTCTGTGTACCCATCGTCTTATGGGGGTCCATTTGGGTTATTTACTTTCAATTGGGCACAAGTGTACCTTCTAGGCTTATGGGGTCCAGTTAGGTTATAGATAGTTGTCTACTTTACCATTCATTCTTTCCTTGACTCATGTGCTTCATAGTTAGGATTCTGGTTACCGTTACATTATGTGACTCTTAGTTGCTTATCTTCTCGCTTTTCATTATTGTTTTTACTTTCCAAACTCAGTTGGCCTATTATGCCTACTTGATACCTGTTCTTTCGGTACTCATACTACATTGTGCATCTATTTTTTGATGCAGGTTCAACCACCAGCCACTAGCGTTGATATCGAGCCAGCTGCGGGGGCATCGAAGATCGAGGGTTAGCTTATGGCGTTCTGGATCAACATGTATCCTTCTGTTATAGCTTTTGACTCTGTATATTTTTCTCAACTTTTGGGACTTGTACTTTTTATAGCAACTCTGTACATGTGACTACCAAGTTTTGGGATTGGATCTCTTGTTTGATTGTATATATTTGTTCTTATTCTTATTTTCCGCGGTTGTCTTTAAATTATTTCAATTAGTGCTTGTTGTTTTTTGTTTCTATCTAGTATGATTGTTACTAGTCGTTTCGAGCTACGGGTTAGCTTACCTATTGGTGGGTTATAGTAGATGTCATCATGTATTTATTAAGGTCGACCATATTTTTACTACTTTTTTAGTAAAGTCAAATTTGCTACTTCTAGTCGTTGTTTTGTTGGAATATGAAAGTTTAATATTATAATGGCTAGAAAGCTTTGGTAGACCTATTGGTGGACCACTTTGTGCTAATATTTATTTAAAATTTGTACACTTTAATTTATTTTATTTTTTTCATTATTCATTTTTGGTACAATTTTGAGTTTATTATTTTACTTAGAGACAAAAGATTGTTTAGTGTTCTAGTAATGTCATTGACCACTTATTGAAATAAGATGTCTCTCATAGGTATTGTTTGGATTAGTAAAAAAGTATGTTGGCAACTTTGTTTCTAATCATGATTAATGCATATGGTGTGTTATAATATTGTTATCAAGTAATTTTGGGGAAAACGTTCCTCAAAGAACTATCTCTAAATATTTTCTTACTTGGGTTTAAAAAAGAAGTGTTAATCATGAAGAATAGACATACTCACACTCCCTTTTAGATATTTTTTACGTGTGCACTACAATGGAGTGACATTGCTTGGAGTTCAACCACAACAAGTGGAGGGGTAAACATGTGAAGCAGAGCTCAAGTGAATTATCGTCATCTCAAGTGAGGCTAGGTACGCATTGGGAAATGATGAAAAAGGGACATGCTATAGTTGACTTCTTGTAAGAAGCACATGTATAGATTTATAAAAATAATAGAAGGGTTTAAAATGCCCCTCAACTATTCAAATTGGTACAAACCTACCCTCCATCTACCTTTCGGCCCCCAGATACCCATGTCGTTAACCTTTTGGTTTAAAAGTACCCTTGATATTATTAACCTTTGGGCTCATATTTGCCCTTAATTTTAAAAGCTCCCCTAAATAAAATTATTAAATATTTATTTATTATGTTGCCTAATCTGATTGGTCCAAATTTAAACTCTTCTCAAATAAATAATAAAAACAACATATAATTCATATTTTGACCCGATACACTTGAAAATAATATTCAAAAAACTATTATTCATGATATCTTTCTATAGACCTATGTTAAATTAATACTCAATTTATTATAACTTAACTCATAACTTGGGATCCATCTAAAATATGTGTGTGAATAACCATCTAAAAAATTATTATTTTTTTAGAAATATAAAATTTTCTATTAATTATCCAATTATCTTGTTCATTTCCTTTTTTTATTCTTTTTTTAATCTCTTATTCTTAATTAGGAAATATCATAGACTCAAACTTGAAATGAACTTCAATTTTCATATTTTTTAATTTATATTATTATCATGGTAGGGTAGGGGTGGGGATAGAAAAAAGAATATTTTTATTCATTTATTTTGAATTTTGGGTACACACAAAAAGAAATAATGTTATTAAATTATCTTCTATTGAACTAATTATTTCTAAATGAATGTCCTCGTTATTGTCGTCCTTTTTTTCTCCCTTGTTTAGTCACAAGTTTAACAAAATTTAAAATGGTGGACAAGATCCAAGGAGAAAAAAGTGGAAGAGAGAGGAAATGAAGAGGGGGAGGAGGTGATCTTACGACGGAACTCAAAATCAGGTCAATCATATGAGCCATATATTAAGCAATTTCAAATTATCTTAACGGAGAAGGGCCTAAAATACCCTTAAACTATGGGATTTGGTACAGTATTTTCCTCTCATCCACCTAATGAGTGTATGTCGTTAGAAATAAGGACATTTTTGAGCCAAAAGGTTGACGACATGGGTATTTGGGAGCTGAAAGGTGGACAGAGGGTAGTTCTATACCAATTCAAATAGTTGAGGAGCATTTTAGGCCCTTCTCCGCAAAAAGAAAGCAACTTGTTACTCCCTTCTTTTCTAATTTTATATGTTACATTTTTAAATGTATCAAACACTTGACAATTTTTACTATTATGGTAACTTATCAATATACTTTCACTAATATATATATATATATATATATAGCTTCACACGATTTTACATACTAAAATATTTTATTTAGTACACTTGAATAATTTCTTTTAAAAATACTTTTTGTCTTGTCTTAAGGTGATTAAGACAGTCGATCATAAAAAAATGAAATAGAGGGAGTAATATCGTATTGGACCCGTTTACAGCCTTGTCATACCCTAATCCCACATTTTCTCTTACCTTATTTATTTATTATTGATTTACTTATTTGTCTTAATTTGTTTACATAATTTTGCCACCAAATTTAAGGTGGAACATATGTTATTAATTAAAAAAAATCTCATTACTTGTCGTTTATTATTACTTTGTTTTGAGCTCAAATATTGATTTTTTTATTCCGAGTTTGTCCTAATACTGTATAAAGCAAAAGAGGTTGTTGAAATTCATAGTTCGAAGAGTATGCTCTCTCTCGCTCTCAGTCACGACCCAAAATTGATCCACAATGACCCAGACAACATTAAAACCTCGAAAAGTACGCGGTAAGCCTACCACAAAGTCCATGGCTATGCGCTCCCACTTCCACTTCGAAATAGGTAGCCGCAGGGTCAAACCACCTAGTCTCTGGTGCTCGTACTTCAACTGCTGATAGTTCAAGCACCTAGCCATGAACGCTGCAATGACCCTATTCATGCCACACCACTAATAATGTTGCCTCATATCACGATACATCTTCGCAGCACCGGGATGAATGGAATATCTGGAACAATGGGACTTCTAAAGAATTAGCTCAACCAACACACCAACTCTAGGAACACAGATACGACCCTCAATCCTCAAAATTCCCTCTAGATCTAAGGTCGCCTTCCTAGCCTCGACGCTAAGAACCTTGTCCCAAATCAACCTCAATCTCGGATCCTCAAACTTCTGTACCCAAATCTGCTCTATCAAAAAAGATCTATCCTCCACACAAGCAATTACTTTGTCCGGCTCAGAAATATCCAGTTTGACCATCCGGTTGGCTAAGAACTTAATGTCCGAAGCCATAGGTCACTCCTCCACAGCTAAGAAAGCCAAACTCCCCATGCTCACTACTCTCCGGCTCAAGGCGTCTGCTACCACATTAGCCTTGCTCGGGTGATAAAGGATAGATATATCATAGTCCTTCAGTAAGTCCAACCACCTGCGCTGCCTCAAATTAAGATCCCTCTAGTTGAATATGTACTGAAGACTACGGTGGTAGGTGAATACCTCACTGTGAACTCCATACAAGTAGTGCCAGTATATCTTCAACGCAAAGACTACCACTGCTAACTCCAAGTCATGAGTAGGGTAGTTCTTCTCGTGAAGCTTCAGCTGTCTGGAAGCATAAGCATGAACTCTACCCTGCTATATCAAAACACAGCCTAGGCCAACACCGGAAGCATCACAGTAGACTGTAAATCCATGGTTGTCCACAAGAAGAGTCAGAACCGGTAATGAAGTCAATAAAGCCTTGAGCTTCAGGAAGCTCGCCTCGCACTCATCAGACCACGGGAAGGGAATATTCTTCTGAGTCAATCTAGTGAAAGGTGTCGTAATAGAAGAAAACCCCTCTACGAATTGGCTGTAGTAGCCTTCTAACTTGACAAAACTGCAAACCTCAGTGGGAGAAGTAGGCCTGACCCAACCACGGACTGCCTCAATCTTCACCGGATCCATCATAATCCCATCCTTGGAAACCACGTGCCCCAAGATTGCTACAAACTCAAGCCAAAACTCACACTTAGTGAATTTGGCATACAACCGCTAATCCCTCAAAGTTTGGAGTATAATCCTAAGATGATGCTCATGCTGCTCTCTACTCCCAGAGTAGACCAAGATATCATTGATGAACACTATCACAAAGGAGTCCAAATAGGGTATGAACACATGGTTAATCAAATCCATGAATGTTGTTGGGGCATTAGTCAACCCAAAATACATGACTAAGAACTCGTAGTGGCTGTAACGAGTCCTAAAGGCAGTCTTAGGGATGTCTGCAGCCTTAATACTCAACTAATGGTAGCCCAATCTCAATTCTATCTTAGAGAACATTGTTGCACCCTGAAGCTGGTCAAATAAATCATCAATCTGTGGAATAGGATACCTATTCTTGACGGTCACCTTATTTATTTGTTTGTAGTCAATACACATACACAAGGCACTATCCTTCTTTTTCATGAATAGGAGAGGAAAACCCCTAGGAGATACACTCGGTCTAATGAACCCCTAGCCCAAGAGATCCTAGAGCTGCTCTTAAAGCTCCCTCAACTCAGCTGCAGCCATCCGGTAGGGCAGAATAGAAATTGGTTGAGTACCCAACTCAATATCAATCCAAAAATAATATCACGGTCAGGAGGAAGACTAGGTAGATCAGTAGGTAACACATATTAAAACTCTCTAACCACAGGAACTGACTCAAGAGGAGGAGTGTCGGAACAAGTATCACAGACATAAGCAAGATAAGACAGGCACACCTTCCCTACCAACCGTTGCGCCGTCAGAAAAGAGATGACACCTTTCATCAAATGACTATCAAAACCGGCCCACACAAGAGGAGGCATACCAGGCATACACAAAGTAACAGTCTTGGAGAAGCAATCCAAGACCCATGGTAGGGAGAACCAATCCATGCCTTGAATCAAATTGAAATCCACCATATCCAGCACCATAAGGTCTACCCAAGTATCATACCCCAAGATGGTCACCACACAAGCTCTATAAACTCGATCCAATACTAAAGAATCACCTACAGGGGTAGCTACACGCATAGGCACATACATCGGCTCAAAAGATAACTCTACTCACGTAGCATAATAGGCAGACACATATGAAAATGTAGACCCAAGATCAAATAAGGCAAAAGCATCTGATGTGTGGTGATGGAGATGGAGATGGAGATCGTATAACAGCATCTGATGCCTCAACCTCTGGCCTTCCCGAAAAAGCATACATATGGCCACGTCCACCTCAACCACCCGATCTGCCTGCCTGAGGACCACATCTAGTACCTTGGGGACCACCCTTAGTAGACAGAATCAGACCCCTAAAGGCTTGACTCTACTAACCCTACTAACTCAGTTGACCCGACTGACCCTAATATCAAGAAGACCGACCCCTAGGGCACTCTCTAGCAAAGTGGCCAAATGCGCCACACTCATAACATCCCCTTCTAACCCTCTGTGATGACTCGGCAGAACTTGACTAGCCACAATGGCTAGAATACGCTGAATGAGCACCCCGAGAGGTATGAATCGGTGCCTAATTCATCTGACCACTAGCACCTACGGTGCTACCAACTGTAAGCTGAAAGCTACCTGAACCTGCCTAGCAGGCTAAAATTGTTGTGGGTAACCTCTGCTTGGAAACCCCTACCACAAGATTGAGACCCACTGAAACCACCCTGATGATGGGACCTCTTGTCGCTTCCTCCATAGGCCTCATGACGAATCCCCTCAATGGTGAGTGCATGATCAACTATCGGAAGAAAAGAGTAACCCAATGCCACAATTTGCTCTGTAGCCATTCGAAGTAGAAATGAGAGCCCTCAGACAAACCTACGCACCCTCTCGTGCTCTGTCGATATCAGCATAGCTGCATGTCTAGCAAACTCATGGAACCATGTCTCATACTTTGCAACTTTCAGTGATCCCTAAGTCAAGTCTGTAAACTCATCTCGCAACCTCTCTCTCAGGCTAAGAGGTACATACTTCTCCAAGAAAGCCTCAGAGAACTGAGTCCAAGTCATCAAACGTAACCCAGTAGGTCTGCACTCAAGATAAGATCTCTACTACTGCTTTGCTGACCCATCAAGCTGGAAGGTAGTATAATCAACCCCGTGGGACTCCACTAGCCTGAGGTTATGCAACCTTTCCTAATAACTAACTAGAAACTCATGGGCATCCTCGCCCGCAACACCTGTGAACTGGGAAGGACCCAATCTGATAAACCATCCCAACATCTTTTGCTCCTCAAAAGACATAGATGGCCTAGGGGCCATAGGTGGAGCAAAAGTCGAAACTGGCTAAACCACTAAAAGAGGGACCATAGCAGCACGATGTATTAGTGGGGTCTGCATACCCTGTGTTCCTGCTGGGGCTGAATATTGTGCCTCATCTCTGACATGGGGTCTAGTTGAAGTGCTAGGCAAGGTACCCACCTACGACATGCCCTCCATGAAGCTAAGATCCTGGCCAAGGTATCCTAAAGTACTAGTGTGGCCACGAACCCTTGTGGAAACTGGGCTAGCCCCATGCCATCCGGCTAATGCTGGACATGCTCAACCTCTGTCTCAAGCTCCTATGTTGGTGCCTGCTTCTGGTCTCGAGTTGGTGTTGTACCCCGTGCTCTCTCTCAACCTTTGATCGGCCTCAACCTCTGCTCCTAACTGGGGCTCCGCTTGGAAGTGCAAGAGGCTCTAACCCACCTGCAGTCGACCTCATCCTATCCATCTGAGAAAGAGTGAAACAAACAGAGTTCAGATATTGGTACAACCGTCAACACACGATAAGAAACAAGAGAAAATGAAGTATTCCTAAGAATTCCCTATAGCCTCTCAAAGATTGGATACGTACCTCATCGTATCGATCCATGAGACTCTACTAGGCACTTGCTCCTGTACTAGTGGAACTAGTGAATCTAGAGCTCTGATACCATGCTGTCAAGACCTATAATCGAGCCATAATAATTTCCACTATAACCCTCCGAGTGGACAACCCTAAAGCCAAAATAAAACTTGTGGAAGACAACAATTTAATAATAACAGTAATAATAAGCATAAAGAGAAAAAAGATAAGGGAATAGACCATATCGTAAATCTGTAGTGCAACAGAACATATACAAAAGAGGCCCAAAAGAGACCGAGAAGATATACAAACAAAAGAACCAATCCCTGGACTTGGTGTCACCTATACAGGAGCTACGAAGTACAGAAAGTCATAAATACAAAAGAGTTGACTAATCCAAAAGACAAAAATATAAGTTAGTGCAAAAGAGGAAAAACAGCGAGTCTCTTAACGCCAGGAGCTCACCATGATCCAAATCTGTGACAGCCGAGGAAGATCCAACGCTCACCGAGGGTGGCTCGTACAAGGAGCTACATCAGATAAAGATGTAGAAGTGCAGTATGAGTACCAATCATGGGGTAGGCATCATAGCACGACCGAACTCAAAAAGATCAAATATATAAATAAATACCATTATGAAACTAAACAGGAGATAAATAATGATGCAAGGTAACTAAACTACCAACAAAGAGTCAACAACTAAGCAGATCCACCAAATAGTCATACAGACAGTCAACCAAAAAAGATAAATGCAATGCATATGTGGCCAATACAAAATGGATGCAAAAGGTTTCGGAGTTGTCTCGCCAGCTGTCCCGTGGACCCCTGAGGGAAACTATAAAACCCCGCCAGAGCTTATCAACAGTAAGTAAAACCCAGAATTCAATCTGCGGGACACCAAAGCTTATCAACAATAAATAAAGTAAAACTCGAAGTGGAGTCTACGGGCTGCTGGAGCTTATTGAAGTCTACCTTATAAAGAAAAAATGGGACATTTTCCCTCCAAAACCAATTTCCATCAGTAAAAATGATTGAGCAAGAAATTTCGCTCCCAAGGAGCTAATATTGACAGAAGGAGTAGTATACTCAAATCATCTGCAAAAAGTCTCTTTTAATTCAAAATACCAATATAAGTATGCCATGAATGTCCATGAATATGCTTTCACGCCAAACAATCTGATCATCATCACAAGTTAACTCAAACCACACACACACGAACAGATAGAGGACCCATCACACCACCGAAAGATACTAACCTGGAACTCTAGCTTCCAACTCACGGCCTCAGGCCCAACAGTTCAATAATCAAGTACAATCATAATTTAAGAATTTACAAAGGCACACAAACCAATCCAAAACAACCAGAACACATAACACCCTAAGTTTTACGCCACTTACAAGCATTTTTAAGGACACTGGTCAATAAGCACAAGGACAAACCTAAACTAAGGCTTTCCAGCTAGAACTACCTAAACAACCCAACAATGGCCATAAATTGACTAAGGATCAAAGCCTAAGTAAATCCTAAAATTCCAACCAAATCATACGATACTACTCAAAATATAATCAATCTAAATAAGCCAAGTCTAGGAAAAAAGGAACCATAGCCTACCTCAAGGCCCAAGCTACCAACAACGCCAAGGGAACCCAAAAACAATCACCATAAAGCAATAATTAATAAAGAAAAGCAAAAAGAACTAGAAAACCCCAAAAAGAAAAAGTGGGACCCATACACGGCATCACAAAATCGACTCCATCACAAGGTCCCAAACTACTCAAGAAGCATGCCCAAAAATGGGCACAAACCAAGGGAAATGGAAGATTCAATCAACCCAAAACAAGCCCACAAACTTTCCCAACGCGCTCCAACAAGAATCACCCAAAATCAACATTGGAAGCTCTCAAAATCCCACAAAAACCAAGGTTGGAATGGGGAAAATGGGGCTGCCTTCATCTTCTCAAAAGACACTGTCAGGCATCCAATTGCTCTTCGTGAACGCGGAGGCCTCCCCACGAACGTGGAGGTCAGCAAACTTGACCCTCCACGAACGCGGCGCAAGACCCATGAATGTGAGGGTCTAGCATGCTAACCCTTCGCAAATGCGGCCAGAGACCCACGAACGCGAAGGCAAAGGGGAGGCGACCCTCTATGAATGCGACACAAGTCCCATGAACACAGAGGTCAGCGGAGCTGGTCTCCGTAAATGAAGCCAAGCGCCCGTGAATGCAAAGAAGAAATCAGTGTTGCACCAGTAGCACCGCATCAACAATCACTAAGGCAACCAAAAAACCCTGATGGGGTCCGAAACTCGTTAAGGACCCATCAACGCAAACCAAATATGCTACTAGACTAGAAACGGCATTTCAGACTCAACGGAATCATTGAAAAAACCAACGGAGGTTGTCTCATCAAAATGTTGACCAAAGTCAACACTCACAAGGAATTAATAAGCAAAACGCCAAACACCACAAAATCCTCCCGGTAACCTCAAAAACCAAACCAAAGGTTGTTCTAGACTAAACTCGGTGTTCTGGAGCTAACTGCACTAATAAAATTCAATTTCGAGTGCGTTTACCAAGAAAGTTGATCGAAGTCAAACATTAAAAAAACTTAAAGGCTAAAATGCCTAATCACACTAACTCCAAATGAAAGCCTCAAAACTCAAATCGAATATCACACTAGACCATAATGACCATTCTCGAGCTGATGGAACTGACGAAATTCTAATCCGACATCAAAATCTCCGAATGTTGACTAAAGTCAACTCTTCAAGCATTAGGCTACCAAAACTTAAAAACTCGCACTAAACTCGACCTACTACCTCAAGAAGCAAGCCGCCCAATCTAGCACCACGCAAAAGCTATAAGAAAGCTACGTAAATGGGCAAAATAGTAAAAGTACACAAAAATACATAAATGACCTCGAGGGTTCGAGGTCATTATACTCTCTCTCCTCAACACGCACGTCCAACTTTATTTCTGGCATCTATTCATGAATTTATACTAAACAGTGAATCAATGTATATTTATTCATTTGACCAGGTTAGTTCCTATATCCATTACTCTTCTAATTTTCAACTTAATTTTTCTTTTTTATTTATGTTATTCAATTACTTAAGTATTTTATTGGAAGAAACCAAGTTAGTCTCTTCCTCTTTTATTGTCGATATTACAAGTGTTTAATTTTTGTCTAGTGGCTTGAGAGAATGTTTCGCTTAATTGAATTAATGAACTTCATGGCTTCACTAGCTCTGTATGTGTGAATTGTTATAATTCGCGTACCTAACCATCTAGAGCTTTAGACTTGGTTTAATTAATACTCAATAATAAAAATAAATTTGTATGTCTAATTACCTTATCACCTAGATTTGTATTAATTAGATAATAATCAATTCATTACTTAGTTTATTTACTTGTCTTAAAAGTAAGAAAATTATTCTTATATTTCATGATAAAGTCTTTTTTTAGCTCAATAAATTAATGAGCCCTTTGTTTATCGCTTAATTCTCCACATAATTCACAAGATTCGACTGGGACCTACATTTGTGGACCTCAAAAGGTGTTTAACACCTTCTTTTTGAGGTAATTTGAACCCTTATCCGATCTATGGCTTCACAGACCCTTTTTAAGCTAATTTATTTGGTAGTTTAATGTAGAATGGTGCCCTAACACACCTTTAATTAGTTATGCGGTGACTCTTTTCTTTTTAAAATCCAAAAAAAGCGTTGTCACGTCGTTGGAACCTGTTTTGAGAAAAATGGGCTCAACCGTCAGAAAGATACTTTACATTATATAAACAACAAATCTGTAGACAAAGATTTCAAAAAACAAAGAACAAGAGGACTAACTAACCAGCCATCACAGTTCACAAACATATAAGATAATCTCTTCAAGTTTATAACTATTTACAATCAAATGAAAAAAAGATCTACTAGTCAGTAACATTAGAACAAGAGTACAAATAATGCACATATACAATAACAACAACAACATGAGTTTTTTCACAAACATTAGATGCAAATAATTTGACATTCCTCTAACTATTTTCTCATCAGATGTGGTATCAACCTATTTCAAGGTTCATTCTTTGGAGGGGTGGGGATACAAGAGGCTAATGTTCGGTTATTTTAACATCTGATAACTTCCTATAATATCTAGTTTGTTGAGGATGCTAACAATATTTTCCACGATATGACCCTTAGGTTGTTGCTTAGCTTGAAATCTGAAGAAGCCTTCAGTTGGAACCTGATACCACAACATCCAGTGAGAGATTTTGAGTGTCCTGTGATGACATTGGTCGGTCTAACATTTCAACCAAACCAACACAAAAATCACATGAGAAAATAGAAACTAGCATTCTAGATTTCAATGAAAGAGTTCATTTTTTAAAAGTTTTGGATGGTCTACATATCTTACCTCTAGTTTTCTTCGACTCCTTAACCTTGGAAACTCTAGTCCATAGCCATGCATGGAAGGAGAAAAGAGAGAACCGAGTAGAAGTTTGAAGAACTCTAATTAGCTCAAGGCCTCCACCGACAAGAACTATGAAAACCCTTCCACTTTTAATTTTGGTTTCTAGAATGGTTCGTTTAGTTTTTGTTGTTTTTTTGTTTTCTTTTTGCATTTAGATGTAGGTTGGGTATGTGCTTTGGATCAGACGTGGTGAATATTTATCGGGCTTTTATTTTGAATTAAATGGAGACTCTTGTCTCACTTTAAGCTTAAAACAATAATCCAAGATATATCACATAAACTATGAGAGAATAATTTTCTCTTTATAATAAGTGGCAAAGATAACCTGCTTGGGTCAACATGCGTGCTTCAGCTACGAAAAGCATGCAATTGTTTATAGACTTGCATGCTTCTAGCTGAGGGGATTTTCAAAATTTTTGTATTTTATTAATCTGTTATATATTTAAAATTTATTTATTCTCTTATTAATAAGTGGCACAGATGACCTGCTTGGGCTCAACATGCCTGCTTTAGGTGCTAGAACCAAACAACTGTTTATCAACATGCCCGCTTTTAGTGAAGGGAATTTTTGAAAATTTTATATTATTTTATCTATTATATGTTTAAACATTACAAAATAAACATTATAAATCACAATAATTAGTAATTTAAAATATTAAAAGACATAGAAAAATTTCTATTGATTCTAAAAATTCTATCAGTGCCACATAAATTGAGACACAAAAAGTAACATATATTGTTTAAAATGACGTAAAATGTACTATAAGTCACAATAATTAACAACTTAAAATTTTAAAAGGCATATAGAAAATTTAAATGGTTATCGAAATTCTATTAGTACCACATAAATTGGAACAAAAAGAGTAACATGTATTATTTAAAATTTCCATAAGAGGTACTATAAATCACAATAATTAATAACTTAAAATATTTAAAAGACATAAATTGAGAAAAGAACACTTGTACCCCAAAAAGTGAAACTATTTACAAGCTGATACTACATTACTTTCATACCCCTTTTTTTAACTCAATGCCAAACTACTCACACGAAATTTGCCTCCTTCTTTCCCAAAACTTTCTTCTTCTTCCCCAAGCCACCTTCTACCGTAAAAATTCAAATTTCATAGGGTTTGAAGTTTCAATTCCATTGATAGATAACGTTACACATTTAGTGCAGCACAATGGAATTTGGGATTCAAACAACCACTACAATAATTATCACGTTGATGCAATCTTATTAAATTCTACTTCCAATTTTACATATCTGGTCGAAACAAAAGTAACACAACTACAGAAGGATTCTGCTACAACCAATGTTAAAATCAAATATGCACTTTCACACAAATTTCCACCACTGAAAATTACAAATAACATGGGCAAGATAGTCTACTTTGAATTGAAGAAACACAATCATGTGATCACTGCAAATTTGTTGATTATAGAGTTCAGTACAGTATCAATCTCCACAAGCATGCCCAGTCTTGGCTGCCTCAGAAGCATGCCCAACCTAGATTGCCCTACTCATAAAAAATACACAGCTAATCCAATTTGCACACACAATTGAGTCCGATCCTATTAAAGGTGCTATAATTCATCATAAGAACATAGATGGTCAAAAGATCATTGAGGACACAAGCAAGAAATCTATTGAAGTTCAACAGATCAACATAACACTAATCAAAGCACTGAAACAACATTTAGTGCAAGAAAATTTTCAATATCGATCAAAACAATCGTGTAAAAAGGGGTATGATACCTGCATAGAATATACATGAAAGTGTGTATATATATATATATATACTATGATAGTATCAACGAGGAAGAATTTAGTGTTTTAGTGAAAACACTACCTAGTTACTCCTTTATACCATTAGAGTGTATATATATATGTCACGCCCCGAGGCTACCCCCTAGGCGCAACATGGTGCTTAGTGTCACAAGAGACCCCAAGCTAACCCTGAGTCTGGCAAATAACAAGCATACTGAAATAATTCTATGTAAGCGGAAACATAACTGAAAGTTGAGTAAATCTAAAATAGTTCAACTGAAAATATAACTGAGTTCAATGTGGAAATCCCAAATACTAAATACTGACTCTATGTCTATGTCTGAAAGCCTCTAAAACCTATGAGCTGCTGGGACAAGTCCCCAGCTAACTCTAATAATACTTAAAGACTGATAATAGGCTGACTAAACTAAAAGCATAAAGAAATGTCCTCGAACTATAAGGACTCACCACTGAAGCTGCTGAGTACGGAATGGAAATCGAGCTAAGCGCGGTCTCGATGCTGAGCGCCTGAACCTACATTATGAAATGATGTAGCGCAAAAGTATATGTCAGTACTTTGAATGTACTGAGCTGCAGGATATAGATACTAAGCGGAATAATATAAATTGAACGATATAAACTGAGCAATATAACTGAACATGGAAAAAGGGTTGTACTGAAGTATAACTAAAAATTGAAATGCAATGACCAAGTACTAATCATGAAGATAACATGCTGAAGTTGTATACTGAAGTAAATGTTGGTATCATGGTCAATGCAATAATAGTATGACTGTGGGAGCTACTGTTAACTGACATAAACCACGTGAGCTAAACGTGGAGTCCGATGTATACGCCCCATCGAGAGGACCCAATATACCTTGCCAGGGTATAAAGGCATGATTGTGGCTTGATCACTAAAATTGATGCCCAACAGAAGGGACTTCTGAACCAACGTTGGCACATAGTTCTAGGACTTTATGGAAACACTGAACCCGTCCAACTCAGTGCTATGTCTACTCCCAACTGAATATGCAAAGCTAAAATGCAACTGATATACTGAGTAGCTCAAAATACTAACATGCTATCTCGGAATGCACATAAACATATTGAAAGATATGGTATTCAAATACTGGAGCATGATTTTCTGACTGATCTATCTAGCAAGTATAATTCATGAAATGCTGATAATCAATACAAGCTAGGGTTCTGAATTCTATACATGGGACTTTGAAAATTTTCCAAGAAAGCATGGTATTTAGATCATGGAAACTATAGCAGCTAAAATCACAATGAATATCCAAGATTATGGAAACCCTAGGTCTGAACAATATATGAGAAATTGAAGAACTGGCTGAATTCTAGGGACCTAATGGGCGAAAGGAACCCACTAGTGAAATCCCACATACCTGGTGACGAAAATTATGGAGAAATCCTTTGGATTTGGGGGCTGAACTTGAAAAACACCTCTGTTTGTTCTTGGGAGAAAACTGTCGCTTCTTTCTTCTCTTTTCTTTCTAAGTTGGATGATTTTGGAGAATGAGGGTTCTAGGTAGTTTCTGACTAAGTTATTAGGTTTAAACTGAGTAAAACAACATAGTTTAGGCATCAAACGACGTAGTTTAAGTGTCCAACGAATAGGGGAAAAGACCAATATAACCATGACTTAAAGCTACCGAAATGACTACAAGACAGGCTCCACGAGTCATACAATGCTTCACGGCTCGTACAGTGAGTCGTGAAGATTTCTCAGCCTGACAGAACTCCACTAAAACGGGCGTAACTTTTTACTCAGAACATCAAATGGAGAAAACTTGGTTTGGAAAGAGGACTCAAAGACCTTTAATTTGATAGGTCATGGGCCACCTAATTCATTTTGTGCTAAAAGATATGATCGTTTGAAGTTGACCCTAAACTCAAAATCTGAAGGATGCCTTGTATGGACCACTATACGGGCCGTACAATGCACCACGGGCCGTTTAGTGGCTCGTGCTGAGTGACTTCACCTTGGCTGCCTTGGGCAGTCCTTCACGATTCCCTATACGGGTCGTGGTCCCCTCCACGAGTCGTCTAAAGTCTAGTGAAGGGTCCATGGTCCATTTAGGGTTCGTGGACCTTTCTTGTTTCCCCTTTTTAGCCTTTTTCAAATCCGAGATGTTACAATATATCCCCCTTGGGATCATTTGTCCTCGAATGAAGACTAGGCAAGCTAAATTTTGAGGGAAAGAGTTGTAATCCCTACCAACGGAGTACTAGAAACTGATATCTAACTGAACTGACTTTCACGAACATGCAAATATGATGAAATGCATGGATAACTTAGGGAACAAGATATTGAGACTGAATTACACAAGAGTAAACTGAGAGGCTGGAGAGGAACTATTACCCTAAGCTGAAACTGAATCGAAGGGAAAATAGATGGGGATACTTGGCCTTCATAGCTGCTTCCGCTTCCCAAGTAGCTCCCTCTACGGACTGATTCCTCCACAAAACCTTTACTGAAGCAACTTCCTTATTTCTTAACCTACGAACCTAACGGTTAAGAATCTCAACTTGAACCTCTTCATAGGTGAGGCTATCCTTCAAGGCCATACTCTCTAAAGGTACTATCGATTACGGATCACCAACACAATTCTTCAACAAGGAAATGTGAAAGACCGGATGAACCGCTTCTAGTTCTGCTGGCAACTCTAACTCATAAGCAACATTATCAACCCCTTTCAGGATTCTGTAAGGACCTACATACCTGGGACTGAGCTTTCCTTTCTTGCCAAATCTCATCACCCCCTTCATGGGTGACACTTTCAGGAAAACGCAATCATCGATTTCAAACTCTAAGTCCCTCCTCCTCACATTTGCATAGGACTTCTGACGACTCTTAGCAGTCTTTAGTCTATCTCTGATGAGCTGAACTTCTCCATAGCCTCATGAAACGAATCTGGCACAACCAAGGCTGCTTCACCTACTTTGAACCAACCAACTGGAGACCTGCATCTACGCCCATATAGTGCCTCATAACAGGCCATCTGAATACTGGAATGAAAGCTATTATTATAGGCGAACTCTATGAGAGGTAATTGATCATCCCAACTACCCTTGAAATCGATCACGCAAGCACTCAAAATGTCCTCTAAGGTCTGAAAAATACACTCCGCCTGACCATCCGTCTGCGGATGAAATGTTGTGAGATTTACCTGAGTACTAAGACCTTTCTTAAACGATCTCCAGAAATGAGAGATAAATTGAGGACCTCTATTTGAGATGATAGACAAAGGAACCCCATGCAACCTGACTATTTCGTTGATGTAGAGTCTGGCGTAGTTCTCTGCTGAATCTGTAGTCTTGACTGCCAAGAAGTGAGTTGACTTAGTGACTCTATCCACTATCACCCAAAATGGAGTCATGTTGTCTGCGAGTACGAGGTAAACTCATAATGAAATCCATGTTTACCACTTCCCACTTCCAAGTAGGAATGCTAATCTCTTGAGTCACACCTCCTGGTTTCTAGTGTTCTACTTTAACTTGCTGACAGTTGGGACACTTAGCCACAAAATCTGCGATGTCCCTCTTCATGTCGTTCCACCAATAGACTTCTCGTAGATCACGGTACATCTTAGTGGCACCTGGATGAATAGAATATCAGGAATTATGAGCTTCTGTAAGGATTTGCTGCCTCAACTCACCCAGATTAGGGACACACAAGCGACCCTAGTAACAAAGCACACCATCTCCCCCATGGGAGAAAACCTCAACTCTCTATTGATTAACTGCACCTTTCAACTAAAGCAATATATGATCACTATCTTGTTTCTCCTTAACCATGAAGATTCTGACCCTTTCTGAACTATCACACCACCATTTGACGTGTCCATAAGGAAAACTCCTAAGCAAGCAAGCCAGTAAACATCTTTGGCTAATTCTTTCTTCTCTTCCTCAATATGTGCCAGACTACACATGGATAGTCTGTTGAGGGTGTCTTCTACTACATTGGCCTTACTCGGATGGTAGAGCACATTCATGTCATAGTCTTTGAGGAATTCAAGCCATCTTCTCTGACGAATATTCAACTCTTTCTGGGTGAACATATACTGGAGGCTCTTATGATCTGTGACCACATCAACATGGACACCATACAAGTAGTGTCTCCAAATCTTTAGGGCAAACACGACGGCTGCAAGCTCAAAGTCATGAGTTGGGTAGTTCTTCTCATGGACTTTAAGTTGTCTAGAAGCATAAGCTATGACCTTACCATGCTGCATCAACACACAACCTAGGCCGACCCTGGATGCATCACAATAAACCACATAACCGTCTAAACCCTCTGGTAGAGTCAAGACAGGAGTTGTAGTCAACCTGGTCTTCAATTCTATGAAGCTTTTCTCACACTCATCTGACCACTGAAACTTGATCTTTTTCTGAGTCAACTTGGTCAATGGGGCAGCCAGGGATGAAAATCCTTCAACAAACCTCCGGTAGTAACCAGCCAAACCCAAGAAACTTCTGATATTAGTCGGAGAGGTAGGTCTGGGCCAGTGCTTTATTACTTCAATTTTCTAAGAATCCACTCGAATCCCTTCGCTAGATAACACATGACTAAGGAAAGCGACTGACTATAACCAGAATTCACATTTGCTGAACTTAGTGAATAGCTGGCGATCTTTGAGGGTTTACAAAACCACTCTCAGATGAGTCGCATGCTCTTCCTCGTTCTGAGAATAAATGAGGATATCAACAATAAAGATGATTACGAACAAGTCCAAATACTGCTTGAACACCATGTTCATTAAGTCCAAGAAAGCTGCATGAGCATTTGTTAGTCAAAAATACATAACTACAAATTCATAGTGACCATACCGAGTCCTGAAGGTTGTCTTCGGGATGTCACTATCTCTGACTCTGAGCTGATGATAGCCGGATCTGAGGTATATCTTAGAAAAGCAACTAGCACCCTGAAGCTGGTCGAACAAGTCATCAATCCAGGCGATGGAATATTTATTCTTGATTGTGACTTTGTTCAACTAACGATAATCAATACACATCCTGAGAGAATCGTCTTTCTTACGCATGAACAACACTAGAGCACCCCTAGGGAGAGATGTTGGGTTTGATAAATCCCTTATCTAGAAGATCTTTCAACTGTTCTTACAGTTCCTTAAGCTCAGCTGGAGCCATTCTGTAAGGAGGAATTGAGATAGGCTGGGTATCTGTAAGGAGATCTATTTCGAAGTCAATCTCCCTTTCGGGAGGAACTCCGGGAAGATCTTCTGGAAATACTTCTGTAAAATCATTCACCACTGGAACTGACTCGAGAGTTGAGGTTTTGGAGTTTGAGTCCTTAACCCAAACAAGATAATAGATATACCCTTTGAAAATTATTTTTCTGGCCTTAAGGTAAAAGATAAATCGACTTGCAGGCACTGAGTTACTACCCTTCCACTCTAAGACTGGCTCATTTGGAAATTGAAACCGAACGATCCTAGTTCTACAATCGACTGATGTATAACAGGAATGTAACTAATTCATGCCTAGAATGATATCAAAATCTATGATTTCTAACTCTACAAGATCTGCTGAGGTGACTTTCTGGGAAATTGTAAAAGGGCAATTTCTGTATACCCGTCTAGCTATAACTGGGTCACCAACTGGAGTAGAGACTTAGAAGGGTTCTGAGAGAGTTTCTGGACTAACATCGAAGTGTACTTCTATATAAGGAGTAACAAAAAAAAGTGTAGCCCCTGGATCTAACAATGCATAAACATCTAAATGGAAGACTTGCAACGTACCAGTGACTACATCAGGAGAATCTTCCTGGTCCTAGGGAGCTTGAAGAGCATACAACCTGTTCTGGCACTGACCACCGCCTGTACTGAGCTTTGTTACCTCCCTGACCCTGTCTGGCAAATGGGCATTCCTTCAACCTATGACCAAGCTGACCACACCCAAAGTACCCCTCTCTGCCCGTAAGACACTCGCCCAGATGGTTCTTACCACACTTTGGGCAAGATGAAGAAGTCTGATTTCTTGAAGCACTCCCGTGAGACTTAGAGCCTGATGCCCTCCCTTTTTGATCCTGTAGAAACCTATGGGACGGAGTGCTAGCTGATGAAGGTGCTGGGGCTGTAGACCTCTGCTGAAACTGTGAGCGACTTCCACTGCCCAACCTCTGCTGAGAATATTTATAGTTGCCTGTTCTAGCCTTTTTTTATCCTTAGCCATTTCCCTGAGCTTATCTCCCTCGACCTACTGAGCGTGGGTCATTAGTCTGGAGATATCCATATCCCCTAATAGCATAGCATTCCTACACTCAGTCTTTACCATATCGGATACTCTAAACAAGAACTTGTTCATTTGTTCCCTCGGATCGGCCACCATATGTAGAGCTTACCTAGAGAGCTGACTGAACTTTAGCCCATATTCTTGGACTGACATCAACCCCTGCCTCAAGTTCATAAACTTCTGAGCCTTAGCCTCCCTCAACTCTCTCGGGAAGAACCTATCCATAAAAGCTCTAGTAAAATAATCCCATGTCATCAGAGCTGCATTAACACTCCTATTTTCTTTCCACTGCTGAACCAGATATGAGCAACATCCTTGAGTTGACAGGATGCTAGTTCAACACTATCAGTACCAGTCACTTGCATTACCTCCAGAATCTTCTTGATCTCATCAATGAAATTTTGTGGGTCCTTACCAACCTTCGACCCTAGAAACTCTGGTGGATTCATACGAATAAGTCTCAAACCCTGGCTGCAGTTGATCCACCAGTGGGGTTTGCAGGAACTGGGGACTGCTGATTGGCCTGGTTACCTACGGTCTAGGCCAACAGCTGGATTGCATTACGAAATTCTGCATTCATAACTTCATGGTTCGGGACTAGAGGAAAGGTGTTAGCATTCCGTGCGTTAGCATTTCGTGTGTTAGCTCTACGAGGAGGCATGATCTGAAATGCATATGGATTGGTTAGGAGGGAGAAGTTGAATCACAATACAGCGAACGATAAAAATAGCAAAGGAAGTAAAGTTTTTCTTAGAACACTTCGGAGCCTCTCCCTTATAGATGTGGCGCGCGTCACACCCATGAAAGAGACTCTATTTAGTACGCCTTTCAGACACCCTAGGACTCTTAAACCTGATGCTCTGATACCAAGTTTGTCATGCCCCGAGGCTACCCATTAGGCGCAACACGGTGCGTAGTGTCACAAGTGACCCCAAGCTAACCCTGAGTCTGGCAAATCACAAGCATACTAAAATAATTTTATGTAAGCGGAAGCATCACTGAAACCTAAGTAAATCTAAAAGAGTTCAACTGAAAATATAACTGAGTTCAATGTGGAAATCCCAAATACTAAATACTGACTCTATGTCTATGTCTGAAAGCCTCTAAAACCGATGAGCTGCTGGGACAAGTCCCCAGATAACTCTAATAATACTGAAAGACTGATAATAGGCTAACTAAACTAAAAGCATAAAGAAATGTCCTCGAACTATGAGGACTCACCACTGAAGCTGCTAAGTACGAACTGGAAATCGAGCTAAGTGCAGTCTAGATGCTGAGCGCCTGAACCTACATCATGAAATGATGTAGCGCAAAAGTACGCGTCAGTACTTTGAATGTACTGAGCATGCAGGATATAGATACTAAGCTAAACAATATAAACTGAATGATATAAATTGAGCAATATAACTGAACATGGAAAAAGGGTTGTACTGAAGTATAACTTAAAACTGGGCTAAACGCTATGACCAAGTACTAATCATGAAGATAACATGCTGAAGTTGTATACTGAAGTAAATGCTGGTATCATGGTCAAAGCAATAAGAGTATGACTGTGGGAGCTATTGCTAACCGACATAAACCACGTGAGCTAAACGTGGAGTCCGATGTATACGCCCCATCACGAGGACCCAATATACCTTGCCAGGGTATAAAGGCATGACCGTGGCGTGATCACTAAAATTGATGCCCAACAGAGGGGACATCTGAACCTACGTTGGCACGTAGTTTTGGGACTTTGTGGGTACGCTGAACCCATCCAACTCGGTGCTAAGTCTACTCCCAACTAAATATGCAAAGCTAAAATGCAACTAATATATTGAGTAACTCAAAATACTGACATGCTATCTCGGAATGCACATAAACATACTGAAAGATATGACATTCAAATACTGGAGCATGATTTTCTGACTGATCTGTCTAGCAAGTATAATTCATGACATGCTGATAATTAATAAAAGCTAGGGTTCTTAATTCTATACATGGGACTACAAAAAAATTTCAAGAAAGCATGGTATTTAGATCATGGAAACTATAGCAACTAAAATCACAATAAATATCCAAGATTATGGAAACCCTAGGTCTGAACAATTTTTGAGAAATTGAAGAACTGGCTGAATTCTAGGGACCTAATGGGTGAAAGGAACCCACTAGTGAAATCCCACATACCTGGTGAAAAAAACAACGGAGAAATCCTTTGGATTTGGGGGCTGAACTTGAAGAACACCTCCGCTTGTTCTTGGGAGAAAACTGTCGCTTCTTTCTAAGTTGGATGATTTTGGAGAACGAGGATTCTAGGTAGTTTCTGACTAAGTTATAAGGTTTAAACTGAGTAAAACGACGTAGTTTAGGCATCAAACGACGTAGTTTAAGTGCCCAACGAATAGGGGAAAAGACCATTATAACCATGACTTAAAGCTGCCAAAATGACTACAAGACAGGCTCCACGAGTCGTACAATGCTTCACGGCTCGTACAGTGAGTCGTGAAGATTTCTCAGCCTGACAGAACTCCACTAAAACGGGTATAACTTTTTACTCCGAACTTCAAATGGAGCAAACTTGGTTTGGAAAGAGGACTCAAAGACCTTTAATTTGATAGGTCATGGGCCACCTAATTCATTTTGTGCTAAAAGATATGATCGTTTGAAGTTGACCTTAAACTCAAAATCTGAAGGATGCCTTGTACGGACCACTATACGGGCCGTACAATGCACCACGGGCCGTTTAGTGGCTCGTGCTGAGTGACTTCACCTTGGCTGCCTTGGGCAGTCCTTCATGATTCCCTATACGGGCCGTGGTCCTTCCACGAGTCGTCTAAGGTCTCGTGAAGGGTTCATGGTCCATTTTGGGATCGTGGACCTTTCCCATTTCCCCTTTTTAGCCTTTTTCAAATCCGAGATGTTACAATATATATATATATATAATGGCATCAAGGAGGAACATGCAGTGTTTCAGTGAAAATACTACTCAATTACTGCTTATATACTATGATGGTATCAAGGTGGAAAAGACAGTGATTCGGTGAAAACACTACTAAATTGTTGTTTGATACCATCAAAGTATACATACATACATATATACATATATATATATATAATGGCATCAAGGAGGAACTTGCAGTGTTTCAGTGAAAATACTACTCAATTACTGCTTATATACTATGATGGTATCAAGGTGGAAAAGACAGTGATTCGGTGAAAACACTACTAAATTGTTGTTTGATACCATCAAAGTATACATACATACATATATACATATATATATATATATATATACACACACATATATATATATATATATCACTATGATGGTATCATATATACTTTGATGGTATCAAAGAGGAAGAAGCACTACTTCAGTGAAAACACTACTCAGTTGCTCCTTGATATCATTAGAGTATATATATACTATGATGACATCAAGGAGAAACATGCAGTGCTACAGTTAATATATATATATATATATTGATACCACAATAGTATATCTATGCTATGATGGTATCAAGGATGATCTCATAAATCTGTGTTTGAAAATAATGTATTTCTCTAGAAGTGATGTCATGTAGCTTCCATCTTATAGAGGCAAGTTGTTATTTGTATAAACAACACATGTTGTTGGACTCTTAAAGTGAGGAGCATAAAAAGATCAAGTTTGTTTCGAGTAATAGAGTTTAAAGATGTGCACACTTGCCCCAAACATGAAAGATCTTGCACAAACAATCATGCCACTACACTCTTTGTAAGTAGTATCATACAACAAAAAAATATTGATCCAAGAAGAGTGTACACACCGACAGATATACAACGCAATTTTAAAAAAGCATATGGTATCAACTTGACATATATGCAAGCATGGCGGGTAAAAGAAGAGTAGTTGAAATAGTAAAAGGCAACCCAAAAGATGCATATGCACAATTACCAATATACATATACAAGTTGCAATATGCAAATCCAGGAACAGTTAAAAGACTAGACACTGAGAAGGGTGTCTCTTTCTTATATGTTTTTATAACATTAAATGCACCAATTAAAGGGTAGATGTATTGCAAACCTACTATTGTGATAGATGGAACATTCCTAAAGGTAACATACAGAAGTACAATTCTAATAACTGTCACACAAGATGCACAAGGTAACATATGCTCATATATTACATGTTTTTCCCTGTAATACTCTACGACACCCGTACAATATCAATATACCACTAGAGTATCATATCCGTATATCTCCTTGATTTAGTACACTGTCATCACTCTTTTTAAGATTGTCATAAATTTTCACACAGGGCAAATTATATCAATTACTTATGGTATAGTTGATTCAGAAAATGATGCATCTTGACAATGGTTCTTCAGACGATTAAAAGAAGTATATCCAGAGAGGGAAGGAATGTGCATAATCTCAAAATAGGCATTACATATAGCGAAAGGAGTTGCTCTAGTCTATCCAACAATTTCTCACTATGTATATTTCATTTGTGGAACAATGTGAAGAGTAAGTTCAAAAAGAGTGAAAAACATACTAAAGGCGTATACTTCGCAATGTCTAGAGCACACACTGTCCAAAATTTAACACACTCATGAGACACCTATATGATATTGATCATAGAGTCAGATCACACTTGCAAGATATTAATTATCACAAGTGGACCCGCTTCCATTGCACAACCAATCGAATAACAGCAATTACATCAAACTTAGTAGAGTCAATCAATGCAGCAAACAAACATGCATGAGATCTACCGGTTATATATCTACTTGATTTTAAAACAATCATGGTACAAAAATAGAACTACAAAAATGGTATTGCTGCGAAGTATTCAAATACAATATTGACCAATAATTATGAGATGATATTGAATGATACTATCAAAGAAGCATAAATTATTGAGATATTTAACCAGTACTTTACTTTCAAATCTGGTTGTTTCTAGTTTTTCAGTCATCTACTAAAACAACTTGGATTTCAAAAAGGGAAAAGGTTGCAGGGACTTCTGTCTATTGGCTTAGGTCTACGAGATCAGTCTACGGTTCGTAGAACTTTCTATGGGTCGTAGACAAGTCTCATAGAAAATGGAGAAATTATTTTTTAAAATCAAGTTTCAGTATCTTTTCTATCATTGAACAGGACGGCTCGTCAAATGATCTACGGGTCATAGATGGGTCTCGTAGGTAGGTCCCAGACTTAGTGAAATTTTAAAGCCAAAGTTGAGTTCTTCGGTTAAAGTCTATGGACCATAGGAAATCCTACGGACCGTAGAAGTGTTCCTTAAAAATTTGGGTAATTCTAAGGACCCAGTACTTGGTCTACGGTTGACCAGTATGGTCCGTAGGTCTGACCCGTAGACCAGTCCGACAGTTAAATTTTAGGGGCTTTTGGGTCTTTTCCTAAATATTTTAACCCTATGCTATGTCATTTTGGCCTTCATCCAAAGCCCTATATAAAGCCTTTAAGTCCTAAATCTATCTATTTTACACCCATTCTCCTATTTCTCCAAAACCTAACAAAATTCATTCTCCAAAATTCCCTCTCAACCTAAGGAAGAAGAATAAGCTAGGGTTTACTTCAAGGCCTTCAATTCACCATTCATCTTGGGTTTTGAGTAGCAAGGCATGTAGGTATTCACTCATGGAGTCCATTCCTCCATGGGGTCACCAAGATTTTCAATTTCTCAATCCAATTTCAATTGATCAAGTTAGGGTTTTATTCAATCTTTTTGGGTTCTCTTCAATTTATGATTTTATTGAATAATTCCTATCTTCACATGCATGAATTTAAGTAATTACATGATTTTTGAGTTGAATACACATGAACCCATGCATGATCCGTGATTTTAGATTATGAACCCATGATGAAACTTATGAACTATGAAATATGAATATATGAATATATGTATGTTTTCTTTATGAAATTGATGTAAATGATTTAAGGATGATTTGAGAGGAAAGTATCAATGTTATTGTGAAAGGTTTTCTCACATGCTACTATAATTATGATTGTGAAAGGTATTTCTCACATATGAACTCACATTGATGAAAGGTTTTCTCATCCATGTTGAGTTATGTTTGAAGGGGCTATTCTATATTTTAAATCTTAGGATGTGGATTGGGTTGCCTTTCCTATGTTACGATGATATTTAGTTTTATCTATTTCGTTGGGACTTAGACTTAGAACCGAGAGGGCTTTGAGGTGGAGGCTCAAATAGGGTAGTCTCTAGTAGCAACCTCTAGTCCCTAACTACGTGCCCCCATAGGATTGTCTTAAATGACCTGGATAGTGGATCCACTTTAGTAAAAGATGATGTATATGGATTCTACCTTGGCAAGTAGACTCCCCTTCTTTCGATACGAGGGATATACTAGATTCCATGTTATAACTCTCATGGTCTTATGGTCGGTTAAAGCTAATATCCCACAAAATGAATATGTTTCTTCAAAGCTTACTTATGTCTCTTTGTTTCAATGCATTGACCATATCCTACTTATAAGCCTTTAAATGTTTCAAATGTTGGTCATACCTTACATGTTTAAACTCTTCATGCTATCAAGTATATTTATGCATATTGCCCTATACTTATCACATTCCATGTACTAAAGCATACTTTTGCCTACATTGTTTCATTAATGTAGGGTCCGATGCTCCTACCTCTCACACTCGTGGCTACTTGATCACTCTATTGGATTCAAGAGTTGGTGAGTCCTCATGTTTCGAGGACCGAGACACATTTACATGCTTTATATCTTTCTAGTTTTTTGGATGATGTGCGTGGTGTATGAGTTACATCCCAACCACTTCTTTTGAGGTTTAGATGGCATGTTGAGACTATGTTAGACTTCCGCTTTGTTAAATTCTTTTAAAATATGAAAATGCTACTTTTGAAATCTTTTATTTCTATTATCTTGTATGATGTATGCTAAGTGGCTTGTGTAGGGCCTTTAGGGGTTCTATACGCCATGTTACGCCTAGATTATAATTTGGGTCGTGACAAACTTGGTATTCAAAGCACAATGTTTAGAAAAGGTCCTAGAATGTCTCACAAGCCAAGTCGAGTAGAGTCTTGTTCATGAGTGTGAAGCATGCCACATTTATGAATAGGATGCTACAAGATGTTTAGGAAATTCCACTTCTTTCATCATTCAAAATTTGTGCGATAGAGTTTAACTCTATATGTCTCTCTCCTAGTCCTTATCTGATGCTTTTCAGGATATGGCCCCTCGAAGAGCATAGTTAGAAGAAATGCGGGTGAGAATGTGGAACAAAAAGCTCAAGTTTTGGTCGACCCTTTGACCGAACAATTGACTAATGTGGAGTTTTGAGCCACTTTTTAAGTGTTGGCTCAAGCTATAACGGCTCAAGCCAATAGAGAGGCTAATGCTCCCGTGAACCCAAATGTGGGTACGGCGGCTACTAGAGTGAGGGACTTCACTAAAATGAATTCTCTGGAGTTTCATGGTTCCAAGGTTGAGGAAGATCGTCAAGAGTTCATTGATGAGGTGTATAAGGTCTTGATGATTATGGGAGTGACACCGATGGAAAAGGTGGAATTGGCCGCTTATCAAATTAAGGGTGTTGCTCAAGTTTGGTTTAACCAATAGGAGGAAGAGAGGGTGGTTGATGTGGGCCCTCTTGATTGGGAGAAGTTTAAGGTTACTTTCCTTGATAGGTTGTTTCCTCTTGAGATGAGGGAGGCAAAGGTACTTGAATTCATTAACCTTCATCAAAGAAATATGAGTGTGAAGGATTATTCTTTGAAGTTCACTCAATTTGGCTGGGTATGCTCCTACTATGATTGTCGATCCTAGGGCAAGGATGAGTAAGTTTGTGTCGGGTATGTCCGACTTGGTGATCAAGGAATTTCATACCACCATGTTGATCAAGAAAATGGATATTTCTCGTTTAATGTATCATGCTCAACAAATAGAAGAGGAGAAGCTTAAGAAAAGATCTAACAAGGCAAAGAGGGTAAAAACACGGTGATGATGACTTTTCACATTCAAGGTCCGATGGACATAGTCGTTCTAAATTCCGACAAAGGTTTTCCGGTCAAGGTTCCTCTAATGCTCCGGTCCGAAGTTCAACAAAGATAGGGTGTCTAATCCTAAGTCTCAAGGAGGAAATGGTAGAAATGGATCTTCGGTTTCCGTATGCCAAAAGTGTGGCAAGAGTCACTTAGGAAAATGCTTGATGGGTACGGATAATTGTTTTGGTTTTGGTAAGAGTGGTCATTGCTTGAGAGATTGTCCATCTAGAATCGACAAGGGAAAGGATGGTAGACAAGCTCCGCCTAGTGGTTCGGGTTTGAGTGCTCCAAAGCAAAATCAGTTCTATGCACTTCAAACTCAACATGATCGAGAAGGTTCTCCCGATGTGGTTACCGGAATGTTGAAAGTCTTTCATTTTAATATTTATGCTTTGCTTGACCCCGGTGCTAACTTGTCTTTTGTGATGCCATATGTGGCTATGAGATTTGATGTTTCTCCAGATGTGCTGTTAAACCCTTTTTCTGTCTCTACTACTATTGGTGAATCTATTGTGGCTAAGAGAGTCTATAGAAATTGTCTTGTCTCCTTATCCCATAGAGTCACTTATGTTGACTTCGTAGAGCTTGATGTGTTGGATTTCGGTGTTATTCTTGGTATGGATTGGCTCCATTCTTGTTATGCTTTTGTTTATTATAGAACCCTAGTGGTTAAGTTTCAGTTTCCTAATAAGCCCATCCTAGAGTGGAAAGGGGAAAATTATATGCCTAAAGGTCAGTTTGTTTCTTGTCTTAAAGCTAGGAAAATGATTTCTAAGGATTGCATATAACATCCTGTTCGGGTTAGGGATATGGATTCTGAAACCCTTGCTCTTGAGTAGATCCCCATTGTAAATGAGTTTCTGAAAGTGTTTCTCGATGATCTACCCGGTGTTCCTCCCAAAAGAGAAATAGACTTCGGTATTGACCTTCTCCCAGATATGCAACCTATTTATATTTCTCCTTACCATATGGCTCCGAAAGAACTTAAGGAATTAAAAGAACAATTGAAAGATTTGTTGGATAAAGGCTTCATCCAACCGAGTATCTCTCCATGGAGTGCTCCAATTCTGTTTGTTCGTAAGAAGGATGTTTCACTTCGCATGTGTATTGATTACCGAAAATTGAACAAAGTTACCGTTAAGAATAAGTATCCTCTCCCAAGGATTGATGATTTGTTTGACCAACTTCAAGGAGCAAGTTACTTCTCTAAGATTGACCTCTAGTCGGGTTATCACCAATTGAGGGTGAAAGATAGTGACATTATGAAGAAGACTTTTTGAACTCTGTACGGTCATTATGAATTCTTGGTAATGTCGTTTGGATTAACTAATGCTCCGGCCATTTTCAAGGATTTGATGAATAGAGTGTTTAGACAATATCTTAATATGTGTGTGATTGTGTTAACAGATGATATTTTGATTTACTCACGGAGTGAGGATGAGCATGTCAAGAATTTGAGGATTGTTCTGTAAATGCTTAAGGATCGTGATTTATATGCTAAGTTCAATAAGTGCGAGTTTGGGTTAAGATCCGTGGCTTTTCTTAGTCACATTGTTTTCGGTAAAGGAATTGAGGTTGATCCTAAGAAGATAGAAGCGGTCAAGAATTGGCCTACACCTCTATCCCCTTCAGATATTCAAAGTTTCTTCGGTTGGGCCGAATATTATAGAAGGTTTGTGAAAGGATTTTCTTCGATTGCCTCTCTATTGACTGCATTGACTCAAAAGAAGGTTAAGTTCTTATCATCTAAAGCATGTGAAAAGAGTTTTCAAGTGTTAAAAGATAGGCTTACCTCTTCTTTAGGTTTGAATTTTATGAAACTTATTATTTTTGAGTTTATGAATATTATATGTGGCTAAACGCCCTTGTTCTGGGGCTATAGCTACGGGTTAGTGTTGAACATTGATATGCTTTATATTGACTATTGGTTATCATATACATTACTTTTACATTCTTGTTTTAGTATTTCATGGTAGGCCACCATAGAAATAAATCTATTGTCTATTCTTGGACTCGAGAGATGAAGAGGTAGATAGACCAGAGAATGTAAAGAGCTTGTTCTAACTTTGATTAGATTCGTATTTAGGAGTGACGCCCGGATGAACACCTAGCTTTGGTACAAAACATGTTGAAATATAAATGCTCGCCATTTAGGACTGTAACACTCCGGATTTTAAAAAGGTGAAAAATTTCAATTTTTGGGAACTTTGGTGACCTACCACTTGACCTACCAACCGTTGTTGGACTTACCAATGGTAGGTCAAGGGGCTATGGGTCGTTGGTGAGGCTGCCCAATGAAAAGGAGTTGAAAAATATTCTAAGTAATGACCTACTACTTTATCTACCAATAGTCATTTGATCTACCAATAGTCGTTTGATCTACCAATAGTCGTTAGAGAGGGGGGGAAGTCGTTGGTGCTACTGTTTTGGAGGAAAGAATTTATTTAAATTTTGGTGCTAAGGCAGTGTGACCTACGGTTGGTCACCTACGGGCCGTAGGTTGACCTACTAACCGTAGGTGGGGTCTGCCGGTATTTTTAATGAGGGATCATTTTGTCTTTTCACCTAATGGCCTAGTTACTTATTAGGTCGGTTATTTAACCCTTCCTAACACTATATAAAGCCTTCTAATCCTAGAAACGACCCTTCCCAAATCAATTTACAAGATTTCCCCAAATTCTTCCACCTCAAATATTTCTCTCTCTAGGAAACTCTCTCAACTCTAAAGGAAGAAGAAGGCTAAATTCCTCCATTTAATACCATTAATTCCCATTATTTTCTTGTGGATTCCATTGAGGTATGATAGTATTCACCATTTGGAGCCCTTTCCTCCAATGGGCCCTCCCTTTTCTTCATGAATTTCAAGGTTTATTCTAACCCAATTGAATTAGGGTTTGTGATCAATCATTGTGGATTCTTTAATTATGATTTCAATTGTTGATTTTATGATTCGTAGTGCACGATCTATCTTGATAAAGTAACTTAGTGCACGAATTAGCGTGAATTACATGATTTGATGTAAAAATTGCATGAACCCCATGATCCTAAGTAAATTCTCCCCAAATTGATAATCGATGCTTTGATTGTTGGGATGATATATGAATTGATGTAGTTTGTGAATTCTCTATGAGATTATGCATGAAGTATGAATGAATTAAGGATAATTTTTATGAAATTAGCATGATCAAGTCAAAAGCATGATTTTCCTTTAACATGTGGGTTTCTTCAAATATGGTCAATTTGACTTGTTTATGATTTTCTAAGTATGGACTTGCATTTAATTGCATGATTTAAGAAGGAATTTTATGAACCCACAGGAATTCTATGATTTATGAATTTTGAGCATGATGAACTAAGTAAAGAAGAAGCTAATGAACCTATGCATGTTTCATATGAGCTAAATGATGAATTAAGGGTTCTTTGAGATTGAAGTGCCAAAGTTGATGACATGTAGATATTGATGATGAATTATGAAAGGATTTTCTTAACCAAGGAGAATAGGGAGTAGATTCAATGAAAGGAACAAGAGGAGATCCCTCATGTTTTCCCCCTCCCTATGATAGTCAAGAGGAGATCCCTCATGCCTATCCAAGACAATACAAGAGGAGATCCCTCATGCCTATCCAAGACAATACAAGAGGAGATCCCTCATGTCTTCTATGGAGCTATTCTAATGGAAAGGACAAGAGGAGATCCCTCATGTCTACTCATAGTAAGGTAGGGGAGATCCCCCATGCTTCCTAATGATATAATAAGATTATGACTATGATTAATCCGTGGGAACTATGCCTAGCACCGAGAGGACAAGAGGAGATCCCTCATGTCCCATACCTATGTGCCCCCATAGGATGCCTTGAATAGACCTTTGATTAGCTAGTGGATCCACAAAAGCTAAGGAGTTCATGGTCTTACCTTGGCAAGTAGGACACTTCTTTTCGGTGTGGGGCAGACACCGGATTCCATGTCGATAGCTCACATGGTCTTACATGTCGGTTAAGGCTTTTCCCACAAATTAACAAGCACAAGTTTGCTATGAGGACTTAAAGTAAAGAAAGATGATTTAGCTTGCTTTGGCCATGATATATGCTTTATGCTTCATGTTTATCTTATTTTCGCTTGGCCATTTGCATGTCATGATTATATCTCTCTCTAGCATGATTTATGTGTTTATGTGCATTGCTATCATACTTAGTACTTAATTGTGCTAACACATACTCTTGCCTACATTAACTTCTTTGGTGTAGGACTTGGCGATTCACCTCCCACTCATGGCTAGAGCGTTAGTAGAAGATTGATAGAAGACTTGGTGAGTCCTCATCCATCCGAGGACATATCCTAGTTGTTCTTATTTTTCATGTATTTTCCCTTTTTTTTCAGATTGTATTGGGTTACGTCCCAAACTTTATCTCTTAATGTTAGAACGGCTTTGAGACATGAGATGTAGACTTCCTCTATTTCCTTTTTTAAACTTTAATATGAGAAACTCTTTGAACTCTTAATCTCTATTATCTTGGGTGTATGTATGCTAAGTGGCTTGTATGAGGCCTTTCGGGGTCTTGTATTCCATGTCACGTCTAGGGGGTACCTTGGGTCGTGACAAGGACTGCCCATCCCTGCTCAACGATGTAGTTAGACAGCAAGTTGGAGTAGACGATTAGAGGTCGAGAGATCAGGATCATAACATTGACCATGTAAATCAGTAATGTGATTACTAAAATTGATTCTTTGCATGAGATGTGATACATAAAATCCAAAGTATGCTGCAGCCCTGGAATTGTCCCTTAATTGATTAAAACACCAAAATTATAGTTACCCTTGTTAGTTAGTTTATTATTTAAATTGATCTTAGTAGTAGTAATCAAAATCATATCGTTAATATGTTCTTTAACTTTTAGAGATAATTGAATTGATATACATTGATCATAAGTCCCTTGGGTATGACAACCCGTTTCTAAAAGTGTCATTTATTACTTCTGCAACCACCTACACTTGCGTGTGCATTTGGGAGAAACAGTCTGAACATATCTTCAAAGGTTTGGTTAGTACGCTTCGCTTGCCCATCTGTTTAGGGATGAAAGTCCGTACTAAGCTTAACACGAGTACCAAGACCTTTTTGGAACGACTTCCTGAATTGAGAATTGAATTGTGCACCACGAACGGAGATAATGGATAAAGGCACTGCATGCAGCCTAACCATTTCCCTCAAAAATACTTAGCATAATTCTCTGCCGAATAAGAAGTCTTAATGGGAATGAAATGCGCTTATTTCATCATTAGATCTACAACAACAAAAATTGAATCATATTGTCACCGGGTGCGAGGTAAACAAACAATAAAATCCATATTCAGATCCTTCCACTTCCAAGTAGGAATACTAATATCTTGGGTCAAACCTCCCGGCCTTTGATGCTAAACTTTCACTTGTTGGCAATTAGGACACTTAGCCACAAATTCCGCAATATCTTTCTTCATTCCATTCCACCAATGGATCTCTCGCAAGTCACGATACATCTTGGTAGCTCCCGCTTGCATGGAATATCAAGAACTATGGGCTTCCGATAAAATATGTCCTCTTAAGTTAACTACATTGGGAACATACAAACGACCTTGATAACGAAGCACACCATCTCCCCCTTGGGAGAAAGCCTTTACGAAGTTTTTGAGAACCGCTTCCTTCAATTCAATCAAATTAGGATCAAGATCTTGCTTAGCGTTTACATCATGCACGAGATAGGATTCGAAACCATTGTGAACCGTAACACTACCTTTAGCAAAATCAATCAGCCGAACACCCAACCAGGTAATCTATGAACAATGCGAACCAACTCCTTCTTACCATCCTCAACATGAGCAACACTACCCATAGATAATCGAGTAAGAGCATCCGCCACCACATTAGCCTTACCAGGGTGATAGAGAACACTCATATCGTAATCTTTTAATAACTTAAGCCACCTTCTTTGGCGAAGATTCAGATCATACTGTTTAAACACATATTGTAAACTCTTATGGTTGGTAAATATGTCCACATGTACCCCATACAAATAATGCCGCTATATTTTCAAAGCAAACACAACCACCTCTAATTCCAAGTCATGAGTAGGATTGTTCTTTTCATGCACCTTGAGTTATCTTGAGGCATAAGCCTTCCCATTTTGCATAAGAACACATCCTAACCCAATTCTTGAGGCATCACAATAAACCACAAACCTATCGGATCCTTCCGGTAGAGTCAATATTGGAGCCGAAGTAAGTCTATCTTTTAATTCTTGGAAACTCTTCTCACATTCCTCGGACCATATAAATTTAACCTTCTTTAGATTCAAGGCCGTCAATGGAGAAGCAATAGAAGTAAACCCTTCAACAAACCTTCTATAATAACCGGCTAAGCCCAAGAAACTACGAATATCCGAAGGTGATAGAGGTCTAGGCCAATTCTTAACTGCATCCGTCTTCTTAGGATCTAACTCAATGCCTTTACCTGAGACAATGTGACCAAGAAAAGCCACGTATCTTAACCAAAACTCGCATTTACTAAACTTTGCAAAGAGTTGTTGGTCCTTGAGGACTTGCAATACAATCCTTAAATGACTAGCATGCTCATCCTCATTCCTTGAGTAGATTAAGATATCAACAATAAACACAATCACGAATATGTCAAGGTATTGTTTCAACACCCTATTCATCAAGTCCATAAATGTGGATGGAGAATTTGTCAATTTGAACGACATTACCAAGAACTCGTAGTGACCATATCTATTCTGAAAAGCCATTTTTGGAATATCATCTTCTTTCAAACTTAATTGGTGATAGCCCGAACGAAGGTCGATCTTAGAGAAATAACTAGCCCCTTGAAGTTGATCAAACAAGTCATCTATCCTTGGAAGAGGATACTTATTCTTAATGGTAACCTTGTTCAATTGGCGGTAGTCAATGCATATACGGAGTGAACCATCTTTCTTTCTTTCAAAGAAGACCGGAGCACCCCACGGAGAAACACTTGGTCGGATGAAACCCTTATCCAACAAGTCTTTTAATTGCTCATTTAGTTCCTTAAGTTCCGCCGGGGTCATTCTATAAGGAGGAATAGAAATAGGTTGCGTATCTGGGAGAAGATCAATACCGAAGTCTATTTCTCTATCGGGAGGAATACCGGGTAAATCATCGGGAAACACTTCTGAAAACTCATTAACAATGGGGACCGACTCAAGAGTAGGGGTTTTGGAATCTATATCCCTCACCCTAACAAGATGGTATATGAAACTCCTAGAGATCATTTTCCTAGCTTTTAGGTAAGAAACAAATTGACCTCTAAACATAGAATTTCCCCCTTTCCACTCTAGGATAGGTTCATTTGGAAATTGAAACTTGGCCATTCGGGTCCTACAATCAATAGAGGCATAGAAAGCATGCAACAAATCCATCCTAAGAATAACATCAAAGGCTAACATATCAAGCTCTACAAGATCAACATGAGTGACTCTATGGGATAAGGAGATGGGGAAATTTCTATAGACTCTCTTAGCCATGATAGATTCTCCAATCTGAGTATAGACATGAAAAGGATCTAGCCACACATCTGGAACAACATCAAACCTCATAGACACATATGGCGTCACAAAAGACAAGGTAGCACCAGGATCAAGCAAGGCATAAACATCAAAGCGAAAAACTTTCAACATACCGGTAACCACATCGGGAGAGCTCTCTTTCTCATGGCGAGCTTGAAGTGCATAGAATCGATTTTGCTTAGGAGCATTCGAACCCGCACCACTAGGTAGAGCTTGCATACTCTCTCTTCCCTTAGCGGTGAGAGATGGACAATCCCTCATCTTGTGACCACTCTTTCCACAATCATAACAACCATCTGTATCGGCTAAACATTTGCCCTCATGCTTCCTCCCACACCTAGTACAAGTAGTCGATGAAGAACCACTAACATTTCCTCCTTGAGGCTTAGGGTTAGGCACCCTATCTTTGTTGGTCTTAGGAAGAACATTGGAAGGACCTTGATTAGAGAACCTTCGTTGAAATCTATGACAACCATGTCCATCATTCCTTGAATGTGAAAAGTTACCATCACCAGTCCTAGCCCTCTTAGTCTCTCTAGACCTCTCCTTGAGGTTTTCTTCCTCTATTTGTTGAGCATACACCATGAGACGAGAAATATCCATAATATTAACAAGCATGGCAGTGCGGCACTCTTTAACAACATTTTGGACTCCCCTGAGATAAATTTACTCATTCTTGCCTAGGATCGGCAACTATAGAAGATACATATCCAGACAATTGTGTGAACTTCAAAGCATACTCTTTCGCACTCATGTTTCCTTGTCGATGGTTGACGAACTCAAGCACCCTTGTCTCCCTCATCTCAAGGGGAAAGAACCTATCAAGGAAAGCAACTTTGAATTTCTCCCAATCAAGAGGACCCTCATTAACCGCCCTCTCACTTTTCCATTGGTTGAACCAAATTTGGGCAACACCCTTGAGTTGATAAGCGGCCAACTCCATTTTTTCTTCTGGCGTCAAACCCATAATCATCAACACCTTGTACACTTCATCAATGAATTCATAAGGATCTTCCTCAACCTTAGAACCATGAAATTCCAGAGGGTGCATTCTAGTGAAGTCCCTCACTCTTGATGCCGCCGTACCCACAATTGGTTTCACGCGAGCCACAACCTCTCTATTTGTTTGAGCCATCACGACTTGAGCAAAAATTTGAAAAGAACTCTGCATTAGTCACTTCTTCGGCCAAAGGGTCGACCGGAACTTGAGGAAGATCTTCTTGTTCCACATTCCCTCCCATATATCTTCTAGCATAAGTTCTTCGAGTCGTCATATCCTGAAAGGCGCATGATAAGGATAAGGAGAGAGACAAATAGAGTTAAACTCTATGGCACGACTTAGGAGTAATAAAAGAAGTGAAGTTTCTTAAACGTCTTATAGCCTCTCATTCATAAATGTGGCGCGCTTCACACTCATGAACAAGATTCTACTTGACGTGGCTTATGAGACATTCTAGGATCTTTCTAAAACCTTGTTCTCTGAATACCAAGTTTGTCACGACCCAAGGTACCCCCTAGATGTGACATGGCATACAAGACCCCGAAAGGCCTCATATAAGCCACTTATCATACATACATACAAGATCATAGAGATTAAGTGATCAAAAGAGAATTTCATATCAAAGCTTTTAAAAGAAATAGTGTAAGTCTACATCTCATGTCTCAAACCAATCTAACATAGAGAAATAAAGTTTGGGACGTAACCCAATAAAACATCCGAAATGAAATAACATGAAAATAAGAACAACTAGGCTATGTCCTCGGATGGATGAGGACTCACCAAGTCTTATATGAAATCTTCTATAAAGTTCTAGCCATGAGTGGATGGTGAATCGCCAAATCCTACACCAAAGAAGTTAATGTAGGCAAGAGTATGTGTTAGTACAATCAAGTACCAAGTATGACAGCAATGCACATAAAACACATAAAACATGCTAGGATGAGACATAATCATGACATGCAATGGCCAAGCTAAAACATAATAAAGCATAAGAAGCATGAAGCATAAACCATGGACAAAGCAAGCTAAATCATCTTTCTTTACTTTAGATTATCATAACAACACTTGTGTTCATTAGTTGTGAGGAAATAGCCTTAACCAACATATAAGACCATGTGAGCTATCAACATGAAATCCGGTGTCTACCCTACATCGAAAGAGGGCCATCCTACTTGCCAAGGTAGGACCCTTTGCTTAACTTGTAGCTCATGTGGATCCACTAGCTAATGAAAATTTAAGAGAATCATCCTATAGGGGCACATAGGTAAGGGATAAGGAGATTGCAACTTGAAACCCAGACTCTGCTACGGGAGAGCTTCCATCTCAATATCCTCTCGGTGCTAAGCATATTTCCCACGGAATAGTTAATTATCATATTCATATGATTATCCATGGAAAGGTACAACTACGGTTAACAATCAAAGCTAAAATTATGTTTATAGACGTTTCATCTTCAATGGAGGATCTTAGTCTTCTTCTTCCTTGAAGCTTGAGAGAATTTTCTTATAGAGAGAAATATTTGAGAAGAGGAGAAATTTGGGAATGAGTTGGAATGAGTGAAATTAGGCTTAGAAAATATATATAGGGTCTGGGTTAAGGGTATAACCGACTTAGATTAATAGTTAAACATTTTGGAAAAAGACCAAAAAGCCCTTAAATAATAACTGTCGGGGGCAAACTACGGGCAGGACCTACGGTCCGTAGATCAATCGACGAACTGCCATGTCCTTCCGTCAATTGATTCAGAGACTTTGTTTGTGGCTGAAAATTTGGTTAAGTCTGGAAGGGATCTACGGCAACCATCTATGGACCGTCAACTGGACGACGACCCGTCCTGCTGCTTCGTAGTTCAAGGTTCAGAAACTTGAAAATCTTGAAAGTCAAAAGTGCAAACGACGGTTCTCACCTACGGCCCATCATTCCACCTACGATCCGTAGGTGACCTTCGCCGTCACTGGCACCAGGTTGAAAAACTGCATTTTCATTTCTTGAAAAGCTTTGGGATATTACAGAAGATTAATGAACTCAAGCACTTTTGCTTCTCTCATCACAAGATGAAAGAATCAATCAAGAAAAGCTCCTTTAAATTTTTCCCAATCAAAAGGACCCGAATCAACCGCCCTCTCTTCCTTCCATTGGTTGAGCAAAACTTGAGCAACCCCTTTGAGTTTGTTAGTAGTCAATTCCACCTTTTGCACCATTGTTACTCTAATAATTCCCACTATCTTATAAACCTCATCGATGAACTCTTAAGGATCCTCATCAACCTTGAGACCATGGAACTCCAGAGGATTCATCCTAGTTAAGTCTATTATCATTGTTGCCGCCGTACACATATTTGAGTTCACATGAGAAACGACTTCTCTATTAACTTGGGCTTTCATAGCTATAGGCCAAACTTGGAAAGAGGCTCGAAATTAAATATGAGTCCATATTCTAACCCGCATTCCTTCTCACACATGGTCTGTGGGGAACAATATCCTGAAAAACATCGAATAGGAGTTAGGAGAAGGACGTTTATAGAGATGAACTCTATGGCACGACTTTAGAGTATTGACAGAGGTGAAGTTTACTAAATGCTTTGTAGCCTCCTATTCAATAATGTTGTGTGCTTCGCATTCATGAACAAAAATCCTCTTAACGCGGCTTGTCAGACATCTTAGGGCCTTTTTCTAAAACCTTGTGCTCTGAATACAAAGTTTGTCATGACCCAAAGTACATCCTAGACGTGATATGACGTATAAGACCATGAGATGCCCTACACTAGCCACTTGGCATACATACAACACAATATAATAGAACATATGAGAAAATTTAAGCAATAGGTCTCATATCATAAAAGAGTTTGACATAAGAGCGGAAGTCTAATCATAGTCTAGACAAGCCAATTTAATACACCAAAAAAAGTGGTTGGGATGTAACCCATACACTAGGTATAATGTCTGAAAACTAAAGACATACGAAAACAAAGTAATGATAACCCAGTCCTCAAAATATGAGGACTCACCAAGCCTTTTCCAATCACTTGTAAACTATCCACTAGACAGAGAAGGAGAAGTGTTGGACCCTAAATTATGAGACAATGTAGGCTCAAGTATGCATTAGCACATGGAATATACTATGTATGGGAAGTGCATGAAAATATGAGACATGATCTTAAGGGGACATAAGGAAAACATGATATGCATGACCACGTTAAAACATAGTAAAACTTTGAAAAAAGAATCATAATAAAAGCTTTAAAGGACCTTTGAAGTAACATTAGTTTGTTAATTGGGATATTAGCTTTAACCGACAATAGACCATGCGACCTATATCATGAAATCTGATCTAACTCCCTCATCGAGAAGGGAGAGTCTACTTTCCAAGGTAGAACTCAGTATCATTCATTCATATGCGATTTGTGGATCCACAAGCTAGGTTAGTTTAGACAATCCTACGGGGGCACCAAGTTTGGAACTTGAGGTGGCTAATAGCGACTACCCTTTTTGAGCCTCCACCTCAAAGTTTTCTCGGTGCTCAGTTAAAGCCCAATGGAATGGATAAAGTAAGTTATAAAAGCATAACATTAGGATAGGCGATAATCAACATACAAATCAAAATCATAAAGTCATCATAAACTAGCTCCTTGAATCATGAATCATTCATGTGTGAGAAAACCATTGACCAAATCATAATTTCTTAAAATGTGACAAAACCTTTCACAATTTCTTTTATGCTTATCTTAAAAGAAACCTTATATCATAAATTACGCATTACTTTCATAAATCATATTCATATCTTCCTAGATTCAAGGTCAAAATCATGAATTATGCATGCATTTTATAGAAATAAATTGGAAATCATGTACTTTAATCAAAACAAGCATAGGAAGATTAAGACCCATGAAGATCACATGAAACCCTAAGTAATTTAGGTTAAATTGTATTGGAAACTTAGAAATCCTTTTGAACCCATTACATTACTGATGTCCAATGGTAAAATCTCACATACCTAGATGATCAATGCCCAAAAGCAATGGAGGAAAAAGGAGACTTTAAGCTTGAACCCTAGGTTTCTTCGTTAAACTGGAAAGAGAAGTGGGGAGGATGAACTTGGATGGGAATTGGGGATTTGTGGGAATGAAAGGGTTTGGGTAAAATTATGAGTTGAAAGGTAGTTATAGGTCTTAGAATTAGGGTAAAAATTACATAGTATCGGTATTAACTTTATAGGAAAAGACCCAAATACCCTTAAGATTAACTGCGAGATGTCTTTTACGGTTTGGACCCATGGTCTGTAGGACTTCCTACGGCCCGTATTGGTCAACCGTAGAACAAATTTCAAAAACCTGAAATTTTGTTAATTTCCCACTAGCCCATTCTAAGACCCTTCATCCAGTCTACGCTCCATAGACTGCTTCTATAGAACCCATGTTCAAGTCGAATATTCCACTATGTCTGAATCACCTCAACATATGCCATCTACGGCCCGTCCAAATTCCTATAGCTCGTCCTGGCTACTCATAGGTCAAACTTTAGAAACTTGAATTTTTCCAAAAACTTAACTATACCTATGACTTCCCTTTTATGGGCCGTAGGACTTCCTACGGTCCATTGATAGGACTCATAGGCTCTGCCTCTATGCCAAAAATTTGAGCTTTTTCCTTCCTTCAAACATTCCAATTTTTGAGGTGTTATAGACGCTTCTCCTCCCAGACGTGTTTAGATCAGTATTGCTCAGATTGACTACTAGGATTGGTGAGTCCTGATGCTCCGAGTACAAGGCTACAAATCCTCCTTTATTTATTTTGATGTCTTTTGTTTTAGACTTTTACATGGTGTATGGGTTATGTCCCAACAACTCTTATGTTGATTAGAAAGCCTTGTGTAGTGGTCTGCGTATTTCTTATGTAGTCTGTTGGTATCATTTATATCATGCTTTAATTTGAGACTCATATTGGATATATCTCTTAAATTATAATTTATTACATCATGCTTATGTCAAGTGGCTTGCTTAGGATATCTCAGGATCCTTTTTGCCATGTCACATCTAGGATATACTTTGGATCGTGACAATTATTTATGTCATAGTAGTAGAAGAAGAAGAATCGGGATTTTTAACAAAGAAGGGCCTTTGGATTTTAATTTGGCTCATTTGACAAAGTCACATTAAAAACATGTTTCTACTGATATTTGTGTCATATAAAAACATGTTCTAAACATTAATCCATAACGACCATTTTTTAGAGATTAAAGATGAGGAGATGAGAGAACACAAGCCCAAGACTTAAAAAGATATCAAAATAACAAAAAACAAATTGGACGAAAATGGACTTAAATAGTTATTCCATCGATGTCATGTGCTGAACAAAGATGCTTCCAGAAAGTTAGTCAGCCCGCTAGCTGTTAGTAAAATGGTCAAAACATTCTACTTTGGGATCAAATTAAAGAGCGGTTGATGGTGTTGGAAAAACGACTCAAAGACCTTCAATTTTATAGATAGTCGGACATATAACTCTTCATATTCTAAGATATATGCTCGTTTTAAGTTGACCTAAGTAAGATTTTATACAATAACTCATTCTGCAAAGAGGATTATGTTGACCTTAATTCATCCCAAAGTTTTCGTCACTCTAAATAATTGAACTTAACATGTTTATACAATTAAGAGTCATCCGTTTCAGGCCTATACACATATGAGGGATGTTTTAAGTCTTAACATCAATATTTTTTTGGGGTATTACAAGTCCATCCCATTGGTGGATAATAGTATGGAATACCGGTTGCATTGGAGCACACGACCAAGACTAGTAGCCTCTTCTTCTTTAATTGTGTCGTAAAGGAAGTCAAAACATGTTGTTAACTTGAGTTTGTCAAATCAGTAAAAGTAAAATCCAAAGGCCCTTATTTTGCTAAAACCTCAGTTCTTCTTCTCCGTCTTCTTTAATTATTACATAAATAACTAATACCCTTATACTAGTACGTACAGAAAAATAAAGAAACAATTGTTGAGGACGGCAGAGGACTATTTGTAAATTATGAACTTGTGTTGCCAAATGAGTTTGGTGATAATTCTCTTATTGATGCAATTAGGCGTGACGATTCAATGAGCTGTCTAATTCATTGCTTGAGGTCGGATTAAGGTCCCATGTCATTTATCATTATAGTTAATTGACAAGCTAGAATCTCTAGGCACCTAATTAAGAAGTGGAAGCTATGATGCAAAGATGCTATGGCACCATAATCTCACATAGAGCAACAAATGAGACACTTGATGGTATTTTCACACCCAATGGCATCAATAAGTGAATTATTATCAGACTCATCTGGTAACAAAACTTTATCATTTAGTATTATCAGACTCATCTGGTAACAAAACTTTATCTTTTACTAATGGCCCTTTTCCATGCTTCATTTCAATTGTTTATTTTTCTTTCTATACCCACAAGTATTAGGGTATTAGTTATTTTTGAAGAAGAAGAAGAAGAAGAAGAAGAAGAAGAAGAAGAATAAGAAGAAGAAGAAGAAGAAGAAGAAGAAGAAGAAGAAGAGGAAGAGGAAGAGGAAGATGAAGAGGAAGAGGAAGAGGACGAGGAGGAGGAGGAGGAGGAGCAGCAGGAGGAAGAGGAAGAGGAAGAGGAAGTGGAAGAGGAAGAAGAAGAAGAACAAGAAGAAGAAGAAAAAGAAAAAGAGGGATGAGTGATGAAGGATGAGGAGATGAGAAAATACAAGACCTAGACATCAAACTATATTAAAATATAGAAGTTTTCAGATGAAAATGGACTTAAATATTTGTTCCCGTCGATGTCATATGATGAATGAAGTGCCCTTCGCACTTGGCATCATGAGAAACACACAATATGAAGTGAGAATCGCACATACTTCTGGTAAGTCAGTCAGCATGCTAACTTTTGATAAAATCATCATAACTTTGTTCTTCAAGATCAGATTAACGGTTAGCATCATAGGAAAGAAGACTCAAACACCTTTAATTTGATAGATATTGGGACACATAACTCTTAATATTCTAAGATATATGTTAGTATGAATTTGACCCAAGTAAAATTTTATACCTAAACTCAATTGTTAAAGATGATTTCTACTTAACGTTGTGCTAGAGTATTCTTGTGACCGTAATACATCTCTAAACCTTTTTACACATCAAAGAATTAAACTTAAAACCTATGCACAATTATGTTAAATCCTAAAATACCCCCTAGACATGAATGACACCTGCTAACACCACCTGCCGGGCGTACCAAAAATCTATTTACATACACAAATAATTTAAACACTGAGATAGAGCATGTGCAACTCCAAAACTCATCATTACTTCATAAAACAAAATAATTATTTGATCAAAATCTTATATCGATTAATGAAAAGAAAACATCACTTAACTAATATATCTCTAGCCCAAATTACATATTAAGACCATGTAGCATCTATTAGAGTTATATGAGTTCAACAGGCAGTCATGCAAACCCCCCAAAAAAAGGTCATAAACTATAAATAGATAGAGCTGAAACAGTAGCCTCCACGAACAATATGAAGGCTCCCCTCAGCAATAGAATCCATGCAAATTAACTCGTCAGCCACTAGTCTCACCCTCCATAATAGTATCTACACACACATGCAGGTAAGGACTGAGCTATATGTAAACATAACCCAGTGAGATCCTCGACCCGTTACCTCAATGCCCCTAAAACAATTGTTAGAAAATATATCTATACAACAACCACATAACGATATGCTCAAAAATATATTTTGTAATAAAATGATCAATAAGTCAAAATAAATGTTCAGAGAGTATACTAAATTTCTAAAACTCAATTGACACTCAGAGCTTGTCATAAACGGGAGTGAAGGGATCTGCCTAACACCGCAACAAGTCCACGACATCATATATAATGCCTCATAGTATACTACAATAGTATGTACAAGGTCCCTAACGTATTACGGCAACATAGGTATGCCCTTAACATATTACCAGAGCAATGTATGCTCCACGTAACTATATCACGATAATAAAGGAAGATATTCAATATCACACCATATATAACTTATAAAAGAATATTTAGTATTATGTCGAGCGCATGTTTGTCCCAACACATGGACCAGATAGATAAAACACATTTTCAAAGTAGATTTAAAAAAAAAGAAACTAAAGCTTAAAGTCTCACTTATCTCAAATTCTTAATTCAAACAACCATTTCGATAAATAAAAAATTAAGCTCTCGTAAGTCCAAATCACCTAAATGGGTTTAATGTAGTTAAAACCCATTCAATGGACATCCACTAAACTTTTAGAGAGTCAGCAATTAATGTCAACAACTCAATTCGATTACTCAAATTATGTGCCCATAAAATGTAGACAAAACAAAACTTCAGCAAGCTGACACAAAGGTCACTGAAATAGTGCCACCAATAACTACTATTTTAGAATATTTATATGTTAATTTCTAATGCAATCAACCCACTACTATATTATTATATTTTTACATCTTACCAATAATTATTTAATCCTCCACTACTAACAAATCATTAACCTTTTCCCTTTCTTTCTCCTTCCGTAGTATATTTCAAAAATTCAATATAGAATTAGTTTCTAATGTAGTGAAGTAATTGCTTTCTTAAAGTAATAAAATACTCTATTTTGATCATTACTATCAAATATGATCCTCTAATTATTAGCCAATCCATGATTTTTTTGACATAAACACACAGCAACATACATTGATACAATATGCTTACAGAGAAAAAGTAACCCCCAACACCTGGTTACTAGAAATTATTTGTCGTGCTAGCCTGCTACTCGTGAATGCGCCAAACTTCTTTTTGTGAAGTTACGTGCTTTCTTTCAAAAAGCCAAAGAAACAATAACCCTAACTTTCTACTGCTTCAATCACTAAAATATGATGCAACTAATTAAGATAATGGGTTGGGCACATTTCTCTTTATTCCTTTGTATTAATATTTTTATTGCCCGCTAAAATTACCAATTACTGTTCATGAAAAAATATAGGATATTACATGCTCGCCCACTTGAAATAACATTTGTCCTCGAACAATTGTAGGATCATACTTGAAGCACCAAATAGGTGAGGATATTTATCTCGCATGTCTGTCTTGGACTCCCAAAATGCCTCTCGGTGGGATGATTGTACCATAACACTTACACTGAAGCTACCTTCTTCGACCTCCTCGTGGTTCATTCTTTTGGTTTCATGAGTTTTATTTATTTCCATGATTCCTTGATTATGCATGTTAATGAAGAGTCTAACGTTGTAAAAATGAGCTAGATTGATTGAATTATCTATGATTTTGTTTATTGAGTATGAGTTGTATAAAGTCTTCATGAAATGATGTGTTGAACATGCTTTAGCTAGGAGTTGATGTTTTCCTCCTCGGATATGTGCATTTATGTGATTGCATTCTAGGTTGGGTTGTTAGCTCTTGTTTCTTATCCTCCCTACGATGTCTTGATTGTCATTCGAGGAAGAATGTTCCCAAGGGGGAGATAATTTAATACCCCGGATTCGAAAGGGTGAAATTTTTTTGAATTTTCTGGGTTGGTGCCAGTGACGACGAAAGCCACCTACGGACCGTAGGTCGATTGACAGGCCATAAATGGGAACCGTAGGTAGCAAGCCCATGTTTCCAAGATGACAAGTCTCAGAACCCCAATAATGGTCTGCCAGGATGGCCCGTCGACCTATGCACGAGCCGTAAATGGGTCTCGTAGGTCTTCTCCTGACTTAGTCAAATTCTTATGCCATAAGTCCAGACCTGCGGTTGCTGTATACAGTCCGTCGATTGACCTACAAGTCGTACATTGGATCCGTCGTTGCAGGGTCCGAATGATCAATCTCTGAACCTACCTTCGGAAGGACAGGACGGATCGTAGGTCTGACCTACGGACCGTAGGTCCAACCGTAGGTAGGGGCCTGACAGTTATTTTAAAGGGGTCTTTTGGTACTTTCACCCCAATGACTTATTCACTAACTTAAGTCGGTTCCCCTCATTCCCTAGCACTATATAAGTCTATTAAATCCTAAAATCTACCCTTTCCAACCACTTTGCAAAATTTCCCAAACCCTTCTCTCTCTAGAAGATAGAAGAAGAAGAAGAAGAGGGAAAGGTAGGATTCAAGAAATCAATCTTTCTTCATCAAATTACTGAAGGAAATTGAGAACTAAGTTATGATAGTGTCCATCCATGGAGCCCTTTCCTCCATGGAGTCCCTAAAATCTCCAATTTTCAAGTTAGAAATTCCCAATTGAAGTAAGGGTTTTCTTCTATATCATGGGTTCCTTTCATTGTCGATTTAATTGATTGTTTTATGAACTATGACGCATGAATTGAGTTGAATTTAGATGAATCCCCATGAACCCATGCTTTTTCTCCCAATTTCAAAATTGATGGATTTTATGAAATCTCTATGAATCCTTGTTAAATTATGATTTCTAAGATAAGGTCTTCATGATGAGAATATGAATGAACTAAGGATGGTTTTATGGAAGTAAGCATGTCCAATCAAAAACTATGACTTTCCTCTATAATGTGGGTTCCTTCAATTATAGTAAAATTGCCTTGTTTATGGTTTTCTAAGCATGAGTTTGCATTGAATTGCATAAGTTATGATGAATTCTTATGATCCTATGAAATCTATGATTTGTAAGTTATGAGCATGATGAACTAAGTAAAGATGAAGTTTTATGAAATCATACATGTCTCTTATGAAACTAATGACGGATTAAGGGTGCTTTGAGGTTGAAGCATCAAAGTTTATGATATGTTGATGTTATGATTGAGTTGTGAAAGGGTTTCTCATGTATACTCACACTACGAATTTGAAACGAACAAGAGTTGATTACCCATGTTCTTAAAGAGCTATTCTAATGAAGGGACAAAAGGCGATCACCCATGTTCCCTAACATAGACAAGAGGCTATCACCCATGTCTACTTATGATAATTGAACTATGTCTAATCCATGGAAATTATGCTTAGCACCGAGTGGACAAGTGGCGATTACCCCTGTCCATAAACTATGTGCCACCATAGGTTAATGGTCTATGATAGACACTAGCTAGAAGCTACATGTTAAGTAAAGGGTCCTACCTTGGATAGTAGGATGGCCCTATCAGTGTGGGGTTATACACCGGATTCCATGTTGATAGCTCACATAGTCTTTTACGTCGGTTTAGGCTACTTCCCACAAAAAATGAACTAAAGTGTTTTTATGATGTCTCTCAAGTAAAGTAAAGATGTTTAGCTTGCTTTGGCCATGGGTTATGTTTTATGTTTTCTAACCTTTATCATGTTTTAGCTTGGTCATTGCATGTCATGAAAATGTCCCGTTTTAGCATGTTATAAATGATTTTGTGCATGGTTATCATACTTGGTACTTTATTGTACTAACGCATACTCTTGCCTACATTGAATTATTGATGTAGGGCTTGGCGATTCTCCATCCACTCGTGGCTAGAGTAAGAGTTGAAGAATTGTTGAAGACTTGGTGAGTCATCATCCATTGAGAACTAAAATATGCAATGGCATGATAAACATGAGAAACATGAAACATAAAGCATATATCAAGGCCAAAGCAAACTAAATCATCTTTCTTTCTTTTCTTTGCCGAATCATGAGAACACTTGTTCATTAACTTGTGGGGAAAAGCCTTAACTGACATATAAGACCATGTGGGCTATCAACATGGAATTCGGTGTCTACCCCACATTAAAAAGAGGTGTCCTATTTGCCAAGGTAAGACCATGAACTTCTTAGCTTATGTGGATCCACTAGCTAGTGTCTATCATAAACCATCACCCTATGGTGGCACATAGGTTTTGGGACATGGGTAATCGCCACTTGTCCACTCGGTACTAAGCATACTTCCCACGAATTAATCATATTTCATTTATCATAGGTAGACATGGGTAATCGCCTCTTGTCCACATTAGTCATAAGTTCATTAGTGGTGGACTTGGGTAATCACCGCTTTGTCTACATTGGGGAACATGGGTAATCGCCTCCTGCCCCTTTATTAGAATAGCTCCTTAAGAGCATGTGTAATCGCCTCTTGTTATTCTATTAGTCATGTTGGGAGAATTACGTGAGAAAACCTTTCACCAATCAACCATAACATCATCAAATCATAAATTTTGTACCTTACACTCAAAGCACCCCTTAACTCATTATAAACCTCATATGAGACATGCATGAGTTCATTAGCTTTATCTTTACTTAGTTCATCATTGAAACGACCCCAAAAATGCCCGAAAATGTGCTTCGGAAACACCTATAATTGTAATTTCCATATATCTCAAAATCCGTGCATGATTTCGGAAATTCGACTTCATATTCTTATTTGTGGGGTCAAATTGAGTGGGAAATGGGTCTAACCCGAATTTTAGAGCAACCGTATCAAAATTCAAAAATCGCAAAAATTGCGATTTGGAGGGTCAACTTTAAAGGGGCATATCTCTTAGCACACAAGGAACTGGGAAGGGCTGCAACCTATTAAATTAAAGCTCTTTGAGTTAGCTTTCCAACGCACGTGGTTTCACCTCATTCCGAGTTAGGATGAGGGAGTTATGACCATTTTCGTAAAACCTGTCTGTGCAGATTTGCAATTTCCAGTGAGCTGTTTTTTTTAGGCGGGTTGGAGACGTTTTTTTTATAAAAAGGGGATATGTCCCATACTTAGTCATTTTTCTTAACTCCAAAAACACTCTCTAAGCCCTCTCCAAAAATTCCCAAGATCTTCAACCAAATTCAAACATCTCAAGCTCTAATTCCGGATTCAAGACTCAATCTCAAGCTTCGATTCTCCATTCCAATCTTCATTAAGGATTCTCCAAAGTTGAGGTATGTGGGTTTGATTGTGGAAACCTTCCTTTCCACAAGTCCAACCATTTATCCTCTATTTCTACTTCAAGTTTATGGGTCCTTATGATTATTTATGAACTCTTGAATTATGGAATTACTACTACACACCCTATTATGGTCCATTTTGCATATTATCATGAAATGGAATTATTATGTGATGTTTATGGTTTACATGCTTCCATGATCAAATTATGAAGGTTGATATATATATGTATGTTGTTGGTGGGCTGATTTATATGGATTTTGGAATTGGTTGGACTTAGTATTCTTGAAATACATGATTTCATTTACATGAACAATTGCCCACCTTGTGTTTGATAAAATGCCCATTTATAGAATTCTTAGGAAAGGGAAGGTCCAAGGTACGTCCTATGAGTCGGATGGTTATGTAATTACTGAAATGATGATGAAATAGACACATGTATATGATTTTCTCTATATAAGTGTTGTGAGTCGACCAAGCCTAGTACGGGGGGTAGTAGGCCCGTATAACCGTATCGAGGGGTTGGTACCTTGGTTGCCTAGTACGGGGGGTAGTAGGCCCGTATAACCGTATCGAGGGGTTGGTACCTTGGTTGCCTAGTACGGGGGGGTAGTAGGCCCGTATAACCGTATGAGGGGGTTGTACCTTGGTCCCTAGCTCGGGGGGTGGTAGGCCCGTGTAACCATATTGAGGGGTTTGTACCTCTTTCGCCTCTCCAAGGGGGTGGTAGGCCTTGGAAATACTATATTGATGGTCACGCGCCACACATGTACTACGTCCCACTAAATATGATTTTTATGTAAGCATCATTATACATATCATTTCATTAATATGCTATCTATTGGGTATGATTACGCATTTTTCTTATGATGTCCATCTAATGTAGCATTGCATTGCATCCCATATACTTAGTACATTCAAATGTACTAACGCATACTCTATGCCTACATGATGTCACCATGTAGGGACCGGAGCACCGCTTGACCATCCTCCTCCGCGTGGCTAGTACGATTTTCTATAGTGGTTATTGGTGAGTCCTCCATTGTCTATTCTAATGTTATGCTTTGATAATTGACTTTATCTATTCTGTTGGGATTTAACTTAGCACTGAGAGAACTTTGAGGTGGAGGATAAAATAGGGTAGTCTCTAGTAGAAACCTCTAGTTCAAAAGTACGTGCCTCGTAGGATTGACTTGAATGACCTAGCTAGTTGATCCACAAATAGCATATGAATGAATGATACGGAGCTCTACCTTGGCAAGTAGACTCTCCATTCTTGGTGTGGGAGTTACATAAGATTCCATGTTATAGCTCACATGATTAAAGGTCGGTTAAAGCTAATATCCACAAAACAAAATTGAACTATGTTTTCCTTCAATGGTTTTATGAAGCATCCATTAATGATTTTGAAGATACATTGACCATGTTCATGATTCATGATAATTCTTTATAGGTTTTTTCAGTATTCTTTAGCTTTGTCATGCATACCATGTTTTATGTCCCCATATGATTATGTTTCATGTTAAATTGCATTTCCTCATACATAGTACATTCCATTTACTAATCCATACGTGTGCCTACATTGTCTCATAATGTAGGGTTTGACCTCATGGCTAGATTCGACTTTCTATTTGTTGCTTACGGATTGGTAAGTCCTCATTATCCAGAACATGTCCCATAATTATTTGCAGTATCTTTCGGTTATATGTCATTTGTTTCAGACTTTGTATATGGTGTGTGGGTCACGTCCCAAAAAATCTTATTATGTATTAGAAAGGCTTATCAAGACATAGTTATATATCTGCTTAATGATGTCAAGTCGATTGTGTAGGACCTCTTCGGAGCTCTTTTCTTATGGTTTTGGGGAACTCAAGTAGAGAAAGAGGCTAATTATCCATTGAATATGGCTATTTCAGGTATATTCAGGTTGGCAAGGAGCTTTGATGAAGAAGAATGGAAATTGAAGCAAAATGGAGCTAAAAGTAGAGAATTTGAAACTGGCAGCAAAATCTCTCCGCGAACGCGTAGCATTAGTCCTCTGTGAACCGCAAGCGCGGTCAAATCCTCCACGAATGCGGAGCACAAGCCTACTGAGCTCCGCGAATGTGGAGTTACCTCCGCGAACTCAGAGAAGAAAATGTGTCTGGCATCTGGGCAGTTTTGGAATTTCACCTTTTGACCCTAATTCACAAAATACACTGAGACTCAGCCATTTTGAAGGGGGGATTTATTAGATACTGAGCAATACACGATTGAAGCACTGGTTTTAGGGATTGAGGCTTGAAATTAGGGCTTAGCCTTGAGAGCAACATTCCACAACAAACACCATTAGAGTGATGATTGAAAGCTTGATTTGTAATTATTTTTCATCCTCTCTTCAACTCTTTGTTTTGCAATGTTTAAATTCTAGGAGTAATTTTTATTTGGTGATTTTGATATTGTGTTAGTGATAAACAATATTTGGGTTGTTGATTTTTCTCTTGTGCTTTTGTAAATAGTTGATTACTTTCTCATGTATGAAATAGGTCTTTGATTATCCAATAAATCTCTTGCTTTAATTGCTTTCCAATGGAATTGATCACTCCTAGGATTTGCCCATTTACTTTGATTGAGCTTGTAAGAGTCAATTGAGGTTGGGAACGATTGATTGGTGCATAATTTGAGGTGTAACAACTCATTTACCGGATTATAGCTAGCCATAGCGAATCCTTGCAATACCTACAATTTGATTGCTTGTGTTTTCACTTGACTAGGTTTGTGAGAACTAGTTGAGAAGTATTTTCCTATTTTCGAGAGAATTAGGTGAATAATTTAGATTCCAAGGCATATATGATTTTACCTATGATTAATTGAGATTGTATAAAGCTAATGTGCAATGGATCGTATAGGTGTTGATTGATTTCCCATTCCCAAATCCCATTGGTATTTGTATTTGAAAAGTCTTTGCTCCTGGTTCTCCTCTATCCCCTATCCTAAATTGCTACTTGAAATCTTCATATTATAATTGTATCTTCTATTTCTGGTTCAAATTAGCAGCTTGTAATTTTTTATTTCTTCAATAGGCTACACAATGTTCCTTGTGGGATCGACCCCAACACTTCATTGTGTTTATACTTGTTAGCGACCGCCTACATTTTGAATCATAAGAGGTGTAGTTGAGTGTTATAAAAAATGACGCCACTTTCGGGGAACAATATGGCGTATTAAATTGATTAAGAATTTATATTCTAGTTATTTCTATCAAAATTGTAAATATTTGTTATTGTGTTGTTTTTGTTTGGTTTTATGGCTTCTTGTGAAGAAACAAGGTTGGGTGATCGCAAGCCCTATGTTGATGACCCATGGCCTTGTTGTGGAGGACTTCATGTTTGAAATAGTTTTGTGTATACCTCCTTAGATGAAGAGATTTGTGAAGAGATGGGTGTTGTAAGTCAAATTTTGCTCTTGCACTTGTCTCAACGACTTGCAAAGGGTGTAAAGCTAAGAGATCTAATGTTCCAAATGAGGGATGAATTTCACAACTTGCACCGAACTCGGAGCCATGAAATGATCCAACTTGAGTTTGAAATTGCTACTTTAAAGACCAATGTGAGATCAAGAATTGGAGTAAGTAATGCTCCTTGTAAATTGGTCAAAACTAACGCTTTGGAGGTGAAGTCTCAAGAAAAAGGGGTTGTGATTAACATGGAAGAAATCTTTGGTATTTGCAACCAAACCAAGCCAATAAAATTCCAAGTTGCCAAAATCAAGGAAATGATAATAGAGTAGCAAGAAAAAGCCAAAAAGATCATATATGGAAACTCTAGTTCATTTGAAAGTGATGCTATCATTAATTTGAGAGCCAAGGATAATAAAGATCGATGCTCGAATGGCCTAGTTACCCTATCACTATTGCCCAATGCTCCTCCACGAAAAAATGATTAGAAGTTGGGAAATAAATTCTAAGGTTTGAAGTGGAGAGATCAAGTCATGTCATCCCAATGCTCTTCGAAGAGAAATTGATTCAAAATTGAGGAGAAGTTACATTGCCTCTTAGTGAAAACACAAAGGGTGATGTAACCGGCATCGCACCGCGACATTAAATTGTGTGCTTGATGGGAGCAAACCCCATCGGCATCCAAATTTTGATTCTTAGTTAATTTTGAGTTTTTAGAATAGATTAGGATTTTATTTTTGACTAATCCTCAATATTTCAAAGTGTTGCAAATGTTTTGAACAGGTTTGGATGCAAAAACTCAATTGTGATTGAAGTTTGGGGTTGAACTACCTTCAAAATGAGGGTTGGAACACTTTTTGAGAGCTGTAGATCACCAAAATGCATTGGGAAAGTCGCCGATTGGACCCAACAATCACCGAAAAATTCCAGAAAGCTGCCAGTGGTTCAGGAAGTAGATACTTTCTGCGAACGCGGAAGAGAGTCCATGAACGCACAGGTCAAAGTGACGGAACCTCCGCGAACGCACCCTCTTC